>LR736880.1:13430-177573 GCA_902654985.2 Oryctes borbonicus
CCCGAAATTTTCGTAATGGCTTTAAATTGCTTATATTGGCTAAATGGCGTTGGTACAAAACCTTTGATGTTCGGCACAAAATTGGCGTTTGATGTTTACCACAAAATAATATAAAACAAAATACGTAAATACTTGCACCCTCCATTCAAGCTGTGTACATCCATTGTTCATTTCACATCCTATTTTCGGATAAGGCACAACCCTAATAATTTTCATAAAGATATTGGTGTATTGAAATAATACTTAAATAAAATATTGCTTACATACAGGGTCCTCTTTATTTATTTATCATTTTTATAATTTAATACTTTTTTGATACTTTTCCGTTTAAATCTTCGATTATATCACTAAGTGATCAGATATGTTAACATGGTTGCATGCGGAGGTTCTACAAAATTGTATGGCGACAATTTAATATCTGTTAATATACAAATTTCGTCCATATAAATAATGCCTTGACTCGAAACCCTCGACAGTAACTAATTGGCCTGTTGATGTACAAAAATTGCGTTAGACGTAAGTGTTTTATCACATATGCAACATGATTTATCAAAAACTTATCGCAATAGCATCTTAAAAGGTTACGTGTGTATAAATAATGTTCATATTTTAATTTGTTTTTCTTTGGGAATACCGGTTTGTTTGGATTAATTAAATTTATTATATACCTACGCTCATTCTTCTCTGATTATATAAGGTACGTTAACAATTTCTACATTGCGCAGAATATGGAAAAGGACGAAGTAATTCCGGATGTAATCGACGTAGCTCCGAAAGAAGCGTTACAAGTCACATACCCCGAAGGTAAAAAAGTTAATTTTGGCGAAGAACTTACTCCCACTCAAGTTAAAGATCCACCAACCGTAAATTGGACTGCGGCCCAGGATGCGTATTACACCTTGGCAATGGTCGATCCGGATGCACCAAGCAGGGAAAATCCAACTTTCCGCGCGGTGAATCATTGGTTAATTGGTAATATTTTTGGGTTAGATTTGGAGTCTGGCGATGTAATAACTGCGTACGCGGGCTCCGGACCACCTAAAGGTAGTGGCCTGCACAGATATGTGTTCTTGGTGTTCAAACAGAACGAGAAATTGAATTTCGATGAACCGAGAACTAAAGTATTATCACGAGCTCACCGACTCAATTTCAATTTAAAGAAGTTTGTAGAGAAGTACAAACTGGGCGAGCCAATTGCAGGAAATTTCTTTAAGGCGCAATGGGATCCCTATGTGGATGTTAGGCGTAAATTGATTACCGAGGATTAATATTAAATTGTAAAGAAATGTTTATAAATAACGTTTGTTCACAAAATATAAGTACTGTAACAAAAATATACAACTTAAATCTTTTTTTATTACATCATGAGCCATATTATAGGGTTTTCATCGTTAAATCATTTAATCATTATGGGTACATTCCTTATATACTTGTAAATAAATTATATATTTTATACATGTTATATAAATAAAATCAAAGCTTTAGAATTAAATTCAAATATGATGACGCTAAGAAATCTAATTACAATCTATCCAATAGCATTTCACCATGTCATTAAACAGATCGAAATCATGGTGATAACAGTGCATAATGTTTTGCATAAGCTGCAGGTTATTTCCCGCGTAAATGTATAAATAAATAAATTTTACGTACCTACAGCACAGAGTAACCTACTAAAACAGAAAAGAAGATCCAGGTATGTGCTTATCAACGTTCAAGGTTGTCTTCTGGTGTTGTAGGTTTTCGGTGGTTTTAATAGTTTCGATAAACGCCCAAGCAAAAACGTTCCTTCGTTTCCATTCTGATTTAGGAGGTTATTCTATACGTATAGGCTAAATTTTATTCAATTAACCAGGATCAGCCCAAAAAAAAAATGCGTTTAAGAATTTGAAAGTCTTAAAAATATTTTTATTATAACTATGACCATGTGACTCATATACCATTTAAAAGTACAAACACCGATAGTCAAAAAAAAAGGGTCCGCAGTGGCGAGTTAATACGAGGGCAGCGCCCTGAGTTTTTACAAACGATGCTTAGTGCTTTCCAGGTAACTACCTAACTGAGCCAAACTGACCTAATTGTTCCTAATCCAACCTGAACAAGCTGCTCTTTTATTATGTAACAGCGACATTTTGACTCTATGGTTACTTAATCAGTTACTTGGAAATTATAAGCAAAGTGACTTTGTCTATTTTCGTAAAATTTAACATTTGTGGAAGCACAGATATCAGCCGAGTAGTTTGTCATGGGATGATTTTTTTTACGATTTTAGTAAAGGCGCAATACTCGAATCTCATCTTTTGGTAACGAAACACCATCAGAAAAGACTGTTGACACTGTAAAAGGTCATCGTGATCGTGCTTCCATCAGTGGTAAATTTCGTGAAGATCGACCAAAGTCAATTGTTCCTGAGGAGGATCGATATGTGATTTACCGCGAGATAAAATAAAATCATTGGACATATCGAACACTGCAGTATTCGATTTAGGTGTAAGATCTGTTCCCGATGGATTTCGCATGTTTTATCGAGGAGTGGATGTTTCGAGGATCGGTTCGGTTTATGGTGAATATTTTGAAAAACGTGAAAAAATAAATAAATAATGCAATTTGTTACTTTTCATTAATGAAAAACAACTTTTTTTTATAACTTGATATATTCCTACTTTGTTTAGAAATGTAGTTAACATTATTAACAAATAAACAAAAATTGTTTGAACACTTTTATTTATACCTTCCAGAAAAATATTTTTTGCTGAAAAAATTTTGCCCACCCCTGGACTTAGTAAACATTTTAAAAATATTTTAAATTTTACAAAACGAAACCTGTTTGTACCATGAAGTGCATAAATTTGGTAATGCAGGTAATGAACAAAAATGCAAGCATTCGCCCAGATTTATTAGCGATTATTATAAATATGTATAAATTCAGAATGTGGTAAGAAAAAAGATTTGAAACAGGGAAATAAAAGCTCAAAGAAAACAACCAAGGAAGTAATAAAAGTATGAAGTACAACAAATATTGCAGAAAATATAATTAGTCAATCACACGACACATTAAATTGAGTGATATCAAGCTATTTTTAAAATATAATTAATCAGATAACTACAACCTTGTTTTGAATTGTTTACTTACATCTTGTTAAATTTTTTGTAAACCTTGTGCTTTACGTTTTGACTCACGACTACAGTAGTATATATGACAGGTACATGAACTCATTTAGCGTTGGTTAGCCTATATATGTACACTGCCGTTCAGTGAAGTTCGGTCATACAATAAAAATCTATTATATCACACTGTATACAATTATTAATACGTAAAATTAGAAAAATATTAAGCATACACTCTTTTCTAAGGGATTAAAGCCATAAATTATTATGTAAAGTAGAAATCTTGCGACAACCACAATAAACTCCCTTTTATTATCATCCCAAGAATTTCTCGGAAGCACCGATCTTTTGAAACGGGTCGTTTGGGGATTATTAACGAACAATACATCTAGGAAATATACCGCAGTATCATCATTGTTTATTTATCACAGGCGTAAAGATATAAATTTGCTTCATTTTACGGTTAAACGTGTGTGTGGTGTGCATTTGTCGTTTTTGCGCGAAAGTTTTAAGAAAATATACTTCAAAATGGCACGTGGCAAGCCTACCAGTGCAGAAAAACGTTCACGCCTTATTACGCTGTTTGAAGAAGGATATTCGGGGCGATAAATTGCGAAATAACTATCGTGCTCGTCCTGGAGCATCTAGGAAAACAACAAAAGCTGAAAATTTGAGAATTGTATTATTAAGCAAACGCAATAGAAAATTAACAGCGCCACAAATAGCAGCCGAAGTGAATCGCGGCCGTCAAGAACAAGTTTCGGCGAGTACGGTAAAACGTCGACTTCAACAAGCGGACCTTCGCGGACGCATTGCCATTCGAAAACCCTTATTACGTCGGGGCAACAGAGCAACGACTACAGTGGGCCCGTTCTCATCTAGATTGGTCGTTAGATGATTGAACGTTTGAAAACACAAAGTTTGAGGTTTTTGGGCAAAATCGACAAGTTTATGTCTGAAGATCTAAAACCGACAAGTGATTCCGAACTGCATTGTGTCTACAGTGAAGCAAGGGCGTAGTTCTGTGTTAGTGTGGGGATGTTTCTCCTTTGCTGGGACGGGAGATTTATACAGAGTGCAGGGTGTAATGAGGAACGAAAATTATTTTGCAATACACCAGAATCATGCAGTGCCATCAGGTTTGCGTATAATAGGCCATAACTTTATATGCATGACAACGACCCAAAACACACTGCGTTAGTGTGTAAGAACTATCTAAAGGAGCAAGAAGAACAGCACACCCTGAAAGTAATGACATGGCCCCCACAAAGCCCAGATTTGAACCCTATAGAGTTGTTGTGGGATGAATTGGACAGGAGGATCCGAAAAATATGCCCAACTTCACAAGAACATTTACGGAATATTCTGCAACATGAATGGATTAATATTCCACAATCCGTTTTAACAAAATTTATCGAAAGAATGCCTAGAATAGTTCGAGCGGTGATTAACAACAAAAGAGGTTTTTTCGATGAAAAAAAAATATAATGTTCAGTATGTTATATTAGGCCAGGATAACTTTTTATTTATTTATTTTTGTCTTTTTTACCTGTACATACAATAAAATTACATTTTGTTTTTAGTTTCGTTTGTTTCTGTAACCTTTTCATGTTTTTTACTAACCGACCGAACTTCTCTGAACGGCAGTGTACAGGGCGTTATATTACATACATGCATTTTCTTCATTCACAATATACAGTTGCTTTTGACATGGTTTTATATTTACAAAATTTTAAAGTAGCATACTTTTTGCAATTAACAATTACTCTGATGAAAAAAATTGACAAAAGTGGACTGATAATTTTGAACAGTTTGTTCAAGCTGTTACGACAATTTCTTCTATTTGAATAATATCAGTCACAGTACATTGTTACCAAAATACTTTCCGGACGTTGTTTTTTTTTATTAGCATATGCATTCCTCCGCTCCTACTTCCACAATTATTTCGGGGTGCTCTGAAAGAAATTTGGGAACACCCCGGAGCAGTCAGTCGAAAAGGCTATTAGTTAAAAGTTTAACATTTTAAATGACGAAATGATTTATTATTTTAGCACTTAGCACACCCCCAGAAATTTCTATGTGTACGTTTGAAATTCCAGATTTGTTTTTGAAGTTAATATCCATTTATTATATTTCAAAACACTTAATTTTTTTATTTATTTTCTTATTATCATAGCATTGAATAACGTGCAATTCCTTTATTGAACTCGGATTAAATAATTTATGTAACACATCCAAATTTTGGCACCAAATACTTTGTTGTTTTTTATTTACATCTAATAAAGACAATTATCGAATAAATATCAACGTTGATAATGGATCTTTAATTAGAGCCTGATTGTAACTAAAAATATTTATCGTGCGCTTTCTACAAGCTCTTAATCTTAGCATTGAAAACTAGTTACTTAATATATTAATAGTAGTTACACCATACCTATATATGCACCAAAATGTTAGCAAATGTTTGCAGATCAACCTGTGATAGATAAATACACGTGTGATATATGTATATATGAAATGTCAACCAAATTCAAAATTAAATTAAATGTAACTTTAGCTTAAAGGCGAATATTAAGTGCAAGCATGCAGCAAATTAAATTAGCACTAGACTTTAGAGCACCGGAAAATGTTGCACCTTCATCTTAGAAAGGCGAATACAAGTTGAAAAGAGCTCATGTGGTTTTCTTGTTTGTTATCCATCAAATTATATGTGAGGATTGTACGGATTGCTACATTTTTATTCTTTTGAGTTGAGTAATATTTACTTGTTTCATATTCTTTCGTTTTATTTTCGTAGTTCTTAGTTTATCATTTTCCAACAGTCAAGCACTCTTTCAGAATATGGCACAATTTTCACTGTTATTAACGAAAAAGAAAAATACGAGGCATATTGAATACCAAAGAGGTATTTCACGTGATAAATTTGTAATTGATTTATGGGCAGCTTTTCTTGGTGCCAATATCCCATTAAATAAATTACAGGATCCACTTTTCCGCGAGTTTCTTAAAAAAAATATACCAACCAAGATATTCCCCGTCCATCGACAATTAGAAAATAATAAATCAAATCACTGCAAACGATATTACCGACATTATCATTAACAGCGGAAAAAAATCTAGCTGGTGACGACTGCTTAAAAGTTCTACTCTTTCTCTCAAATTCTGCAAGCGTAAAGTTAAAAACAAGTAACGAGCTTAAAGAACGTTTTCCAAACATGTTACGTTGTGCATGGAATACGTCACATTGCTGAACTTATTCGTGAGAAATTTCCCGATGTTAATTCATTAATTAACTCATTTAAAAAGATTTTATTGAAAGCACCAACTAGGATAAAGTTATATAAAAAAATGTGCCAGAATATACCTTTGCCGCTAGAACCTGTATTAACACGATGGGGTACACGGTTAGAAGCCTCATTTTTCTATACCCAACATTTTCGTATATTAAAACCTTTTGTATTAGAGTTAAAACGAGATGCTTCCAGTGTTACAGCAGTCCAAGCATTAATTGTAAAAGAAGATTTAGTCGAGAAATTAGAATTTATTAATAAACATTTCTTACGCGTAACAAAAACGATCAAGTTTCTAAAAAACAAAAATTTAAAATTAACTGAATCCCTTCAACACTTAAAATCATTGTTTAGTAATTTAAAAAGTATAGAGGGATCGATTGGCGAAGAGATACGGAACGAAATTAATGCAGTTTTACAAAAAAATCCAGATTATGTGCTATTAAAAGAAATTTCCAATAACACTTTTACTACCTAGAATGAAAGTTTATGTTTAAAATATAAGGATTTAATTGTATACTTCCATTTCGCACCAGTTACTTCATCTGACGTAGAAAGATCTTCCTCTAGATTTAAAGATTAACATTAACTTACCACGCTTACGGTTACGGTTCAGTATCGATGCTGAAGATGATAGCCTAGCTATCGAAACGTCGTTCAGTGTAAGTGAAGTGTTTCACCTATTACAATCGTATCGAAAACGTACGTGAGGATTAACGCTACTGCATATACCCGATCGATGCTTAGCTGACTAGCACTCGCTAGCAAACAGCACCGAACGTCCTCACTCTAGTATAATAATACTAGATCTGAATTTAATGTCTACATCACTTCTTATTCTTAAATTTTAACAGAGGGGCGTCAACGAATTCTGTAATTAAGTGTCCTTTAACGCTTTACGTCGCTACCTAAAATCAATTCCAAATATAAATTGTTTTAAGCGGAGTATTAAAGCTTTTCTTGTACATCATTGTGTACTAAAAACAATTTTTCTAATTGGATTGAAAATTATCAATGCCTAAAAAACTATAGACTAAGCAATCATGGATTAGGCATGTTTGTTACGTACACTGCCGTTCAGAGAAGTTCGGTTGGTTAGTAAAAAACATGAAAATGTTACAGAAACAAACGAAACTAAAAACAAAATGTAATTTTATTGTGTGTACAGGTAAAAAAGACAAAAATAAATAAATAAAAAGTTATTCTGGCCTAATATAACATACTGAACATTATTTTTTTTTTTCATCGAAAAAACCTCCTTTGCTGTTAATCACCGCTCGAACTATTCTAGGCATTCTTTCGATAAGTTTTGTTAAAACGGATTGTGAAATATTAATCCATTCATGTTGCAAAATATTCCGTAAATGTTCTTGTGAACTTGGGCATATTTTTCGGATCCTCCTGTCCAGTTCATCCCACAACAACTCTGAGCTTTGTGTGGGCCATGTTATTACTTTCAGGGTGCGCTGTTCTTCTTGCTCCTTTAGATAGTTCTTACACACTAACGCAGTGTGTTTTGGGTTGTTGTCATGCATGAATGTAAAGTTACGGCCTATTATACGCAATCCTGATGGCACTGCGTGATTCTGGAGTATTGCAAAATAATTTTCCTTCCTCATTACACCCTGCACTCTGCATAAATCTCCCGTGCCAGCAAAGGAGAAACATCCTCACACTAACACAGAACTACGCCCTTGCTTCACTGCAGGCACAATGCAGTTCGGGATCACTTTTCGGTTTTAGATCTTCGGACATAAACTCGTCGATTTTGCCCAAAAGCCTCAAACTTTGACTCGTCACTCCAAAGCACGTGTTTCCAATCATCTAACGACCAATCTAGATGAGAACGGGTCCACTGTAGCCGTCTTGCTCTGTTGCCCCGACGTAATAAGAGTTTTCGAATGGCAATGCGTCCATGAAGGTCCGCTTGTTGAAGTCGACGTTTTACCGTACTCGCCGAAACTTGTTCTTCACGGCCGCGATTCACTTCGGCTGCTATTTGTGGCGCTGTTAATTTTTTATTGCGTTTGCTTAATAATACAATTCTCAAATCTTTAGCTTTTGTTGTTTTACTAGATGCTCCAGGACGAACAGGATTTTCTATAGTTCCAGTTGTCCGATATCGCTTTATGATGTCATTTACTGTTAAACTTCTCATATTTATTTTTTCAGCAATTTGTTGCCCCGAATATCCTTCTTCAAACAGCGTAATAATGCGTGAACGTTTTTTTTTGGTTGGTAGGCTTGCCACGTGCCATTTTGAAGTAAATTTTGATGCACCCCAACACACGTTTAACAGTAAAATGAAGCAAATTTATATCTTTACGCCCGTGATAAATAAACAAGAGTGATACTGCGGTATATTTCCTAAATGTATTGTTCGTTAATAATCCCCGAAGGACTCGTTTAAAAAAATCGGTACTTCCGAGAAATTCTTGGAATGATAATAAAAGGGACTTTACTGTGGTTGTCGCAATATTTCTACTTTAGATAATAATTTATGGCTTTAATCCCTTAGAAAAGAGTGTATGCTTAATATTTTTCTAATTTTATGTATTAATAATTGTATACAGTGTGATATAATAGATTTTTATTGTATTACCGAACTTCACTGAAAGGCAGTGTACATGAATTTAATGTCTGTTACAGTTGTCCGTATGCAAATAGAATCTATGAGAAACATACGTATTATTACTATTAAGCTTTGCTTTTTTAAAGAGCTGCTCTTCTTTCAACATTAAAACCACAGCTTTTAAATTTCGCTAAGCAGATAAAGTAAAAGTATTATCAAAACCATAGCTTCCTTGTGTGCATTATATTTACGATATTGTAAGATTTGCAATTCTTGTAAGATAGACCTCGCTACAACATTATTTCTGTATCTTATTCCCGAATATATACGATCATTTCTCTTGACATAATTTAATTAATTAATTTGTTATTGAGTAATATTTTTATCGCGACGAAGGTGTTAATAGACCTTACAAAATGGGGTTTAGCAATATAAATACTTGCAATGTCCTCTGTACTTAGTCGTTGATGGTGAGTACATACGCGACACACAATCACAATGACAGAAGTAACAGAGTATCTCAGCTACATCGGCGAGTTATCAGTGATAATATTCGTTTTGGTAGTGATTGCCTGGTATTGTCTATTTTTCTGGTATTATCGTCACTTGAAAAAGTTGCCGATATGGGGTCCCATTTTGCCCTTATTAGGTACCGCATTGAAGTTTAGAAATCCCACTGGTGAGTACGTTTTCTTTCCGAATATAAGTGATTTCAATATTCAGAAATTTGGTAAAAAAAATTCAACCGATGTTTAGGCATATAAAACGATAAAAGAACGAGATATTTTAATTTAGTAATTAGGTTCTTGTCGTAGCTTTAAAAAATATTAGACGAAATACGTAAATCGCGCCCTCTTCGTTAAGAATGCAAGAAAAAAATAACGAAAAAATTTAGGATAACAATATCGGCTCATACACAACCACATACAACCATAAGATACACCCAATAAAGTAATAATAATAGCAATTTACTCATTAGGCTCTATTCTTCGATAATATAATGATAATTTAAGGTGTCTGCAATACCCAGCTTCGATTGAAAGAATTGCTAAATTATTACAGCTTTCAATGTGGAAAAGCTTGCAGCACTTGCTACGCTTTGTTGTGTTTCTGTACACATCTTGAAACCAGCGATAATTGTACGCAATATCCAAGAAGTCCGATGAACAATCAACGATTAAAAAAAAAATCTCCATTACTTCGTTAATATACTTTTCCAGTTGATTGTTCAAAAGCTATACATTATCGCGCCATTATTCTTATTACACTCAACAAAACTCTATAACTATGGTACTCTTAAGAATTAAGTTAACGTCCCAAGTAGCTATTAAGTAAGTAAATAAATATATAAACATCTATGTGCATTTTCTTTGGTAAATTAACGTATTGAAATACCGTCTTCAAATAGGTTCAAAATTATAATTTTTTTTTAATATAATCCCAAAGAAACTTACAAGGACTTTTCAACACTATTTCACCGCCTCGGCGACAAGATATTCTCAATGGTTGGCCCGCTTCCTTGTTTAATAACGAACGATCCTAACTTGGTAAAGATCGCGATGACATCGAAGAACGTTCAGAAATCAGCTGTCTACGATTTAGGGCGCATCTTCTTGGGCGGCGGCATCATCGTAAGCGATGGTAAAAGCATCTCTTAAAAGTCTTGATTTTACTTATTTCGTTTGGTTCCTTTGTTTACATTTAGGCGAGGCATGGAAAGCGCAGAGAAAATTATTAAATCCGGCCTTCCATTACGACATATTGGCGAAATACGTAGCGGTCTTCAATTCGCAGAGTGATAGAATGATGACGATTTTGGAAAAGGAAGTAAATCGTGATAGTACGGATACTTTGAAGTATTTGATCGAATACGGGTTAAGTACGATATATGGTAAGTAAAGTAATCGTTCTCTTGCCGGATTTGTTCGTAGGCTTCTAAAGTTATTTTCACGCGGCAAGATTAAAATAAAATTTACGAATGTACTGAATAGTACTCCGGTAAGATATAACTTCTCAGGAAGTGTTTTGCCGTCATTTAATACAAAAATACAAAAAAAACTCAGATTTAAGATTCAGAAATAATACTCTTCGTTTTAACTAAATAAAACGGTGTGATTTTTACGTGAATAAACAGAACTGCAAATGATTGAAACAAAAGCCTGATTTATTATGTATAACTTGTTTATTCCAATTATTATTCTGAATTATGTAGATATCCTTCAATATAGTACTTAAAAACGATTATTGCCATAATTATTAATTAAAAGGTTGTACAACGGCAAAAATTGGTTATAGTAAAAATCACATACATTGCCATTCAGAGAAGTTCGGTCGGTTGGTAAAAAACATGAAAAGGTTACAGAAACAAACGAAACTAAAAACAAAATGTAATTTTATTGTGTGTACAGGTAAAAAAGACAAAAATAAATAAATAAAAAGTTATTCTGGCCTAATATAACATACTGAACATTATTTTTTTTTTTCATCGAAAAAACCTCCTTTGCCTTTAATCACCGCTCGAACTATTCTAGGCATTCTTGCGATAAGTTTCGTTAAAACGGATTGTGGAATATTAATCCATTCATGTTGCAGAATATTCGGTAAATGTTCTTCTAAAGTTGGGCATATTTTTCGGATCCTCCTGTCCAGTTCATCCCACAACAACTCTATAGGGTTCAAATCTGGGCTTTGTGGGGGCCATGTCATTACTTTCAGGGTGTGCTGTTCTTCTTGCTCCTTTAGATAGTTCTTACACGCTAACGCAGTGTGTTTTGGGTCGTTGTCATGCATGAATGTAAAGTTACGGCCTATTATAAGCAAGCCTGATGGCACTGCATGATTCTGGAGTATTGCAAAATAATTTTCCTTCCTCATTACACCCTGCACTCTGCATAAATCTCCCGTTCCAGCAAAGGAGAAACATCCCCACACTAACACAGAACTACGCCCTTGCTTCGCTGTAGGCATAATGCAGTTCGGGATCACTTTTCGGGTTTAGATCTTCGGACATAAACTCGTCGATTTTGTCCGAAAGCCTCAAACTTTGACTCGTCACTCCAAAGGACGTGTTTCCAATCATCTAGCGAACAATCTAGATGAGAACGGGCCTACTGTAGCCGTTTTGCTCTGTTGCCCCGACGTAATAAAGGTTTTCGAATGGCAATGCGTCCATGAAGGTCCGCTTGTTGAAGTCGACGTTTTACCGTACTCGCCGAAACTTGTTCTTCACGGCCGCGATTGACTTCGGCTGCTATTTGTGGCGCTGTTAATTTTCTATTGCGTTTGCTTAATAATACAATTCTCAAATCTTCAGCTTTTGTTGTTTTCCTAGATGCTCCAGGACGAACACGATTTTCTATAGTTCCAGTTGTCCGATATCGCTTCATGATGTCATTTACTGTTAAACTTCTCATATTTATTTTTTCAGCAATTTGTCGCCCCGAATATCCTTCTTCGAACAGCGTAATAATGTGTGAACGTTTTTCTACACTGGTAGGTTTGCCACGTGCCATTTTGGAGTAAATTTTCTTAAAACTTCCGCGCAGAAACGACGGATGCACACCAACACACGTTTAACAGTAAAATGAAGCAAATTTATATCTTTACGCCCGTGATAAATAAACAAGAGTGATACTGCGGTATATTTTCTAAATGGATTGTTCGTTAATAATTCCCAAACGACCCGTTTCGAAAGATCGGTACTTCCGAGAAATTCTTGGAATGATAATAAAAGGGACTTTATTGTGGTTGTCGTAATATTTCTACTTTACATAATAATTTATGGCTTTAATCCCTTAGAAAAGAGTGTATGCTTAATATTTTTCTAATTTTATGTATTAATAATTGTATACAGTGTGATATAATAGATTTTTATTGTATGACCGAACTTCACTGAACGGCAGTGTACATGAATATATCATACATTGCACATTGTATCAACATGCCTCTGTAAAGTATTATTTTGTAATAATTATGTCTATTGTATACTTTATAATTAAGGTGTTGACTTTTTTGTTAGTTTCCATATCCATAAGCGCATAGTTACGTCTTGTAGTGAAAGAGCCAAGTTAAAATATAATGCTTGCATCTTACATCAATGATGTACTGTGTATGCAAGCGACGTAACCCCATTCTCCAACTAAACAATGTAACGATATGCTTATAGTTTATGGATACTGACGAAAAATTCGACTTCGTGTCTGTAATGTAACTTTTGACACCGATTTCTTGAAATTTAGTTCTACATTGGATAGAAAACACGGGTGCTCTTTGTTTGCAAACAAATTTACATCAGCATTTTTAAAGAAAGTTCTGTTTGAATCAAATCTCGATCAATAATGATAAATAATGATAGCAAGGACTGTGGCGTAGTATGGTAAACAACACAAAAGTATCGGCACCCTCCGCACCACACAAGTTTAATTTATTATATAGTAATATAATAAATAGTCCGGGACGGCCGTTTCGAGGACACGAACGGTCCTCATCATCAGCCGGTGACCGAATAACGTGAGAAAAAAAACTTTTTCTAAAACTAAACGTGCATGTACTATCCCTACTTCTTAAAACAGATACTCTTTACAAGTGCCTATTTCTACCTCCTGCACGCCTTGAAGCTACGACGTGCGGAAAATAACATGCATGAACTATCCCTTCTTCTGAGAAGAAATATTGTATTTTACAAGTGCTTAATTCTACCCTCTACGCGTCTTAAACTACGACGTGCGAAAAACACGGCCAGATAGACGGGAAGATCTCTTTTATAACCCAAAATATAAACAAGTGCCAGCCTACTGCAAAAGGTCAAAGAGGACAGAGTACGACAACGGTCCGTTTTCTCTATTCATCACATTTTTATTACTTTTTATGTAAACCGTCTCGTACGTATCTAATTCTCGCGGCGACGTTACGTTTTTAATCAATTTTAAGTCTTCTAATTTAATACTATGCCCGGTTTCATTTACATGTTGTGCCACACTCGACGCGTCCAATCTGCCGTAGCGATAATATCTTATATGTTCTTTGAATCTACTTTCTATCGCTTTTTTCGTTTGACCAATGTAGGCTTTATTACTCGATCAATGTTCGTTTTTAAAGGAGATATTTACCTGCCATTTTCCCCGTAGAAACTTCTATCGGAACATCGTTCGAAGACATCAAAGATAAAATGCCATCCTACATCGAGAGTTCGGTAAAGAATATCAGCGTCTTGTACGAAAGATTCTGTAATCCACTGTATCATTTCGACTTCTTCTACAAGTTTACTAAAAACTACCGCTTGGAGAGGCAAGTTAGGCGAAACATCGATGAATTAATCGACACAGTTATCCGTCAACGTAGTTCGAAAAAGGCAAGCGAATTACTCGACGAAAATGAAGAATTCGACAAGAAATCTAAACCGCAACTGCTGGATTTGTTACTGCAGTATAAGGAAAACTGTTGCTTCTACACCGATCAGTTATTGAGGGATGAAATACATACAGTAATTATAGCGGTGAGTATTTTATATTCTAGAATGTATCTATCGGACTATAAATGATATGATTGAATACACCTTACTTGAGTTACTTCTGCTAACAGCTCAACTATTGACAATATCTTCACCAATTTTAACTTGCATTTCCCATCGTAGATAAATGTACAATTTGTTTAACAAAAAAATTATTTTTAATTATTTGCGTAATGAGTCTCGGAATTACATTTATCAAGTAAATGATTTTATTGATAAATTTAAATATATTTTTATGACCGTTTTGATGTCTCTTTTGGATCACCAATAATGATGATGTGAAAAAATGCAGCTTATTACTTAAAGACTTATTCCCCCTTCAAAAATCTTAGCCGCACAGAAATAAAATGTTAGAAAAATTACAATTGTAATAAATGCCACTACAAATAGATATAGAATTCGTGACGCGACAATTGTAGCAATTAGTGAAATAATACTGTAGGAAACAAGACTGATTTTATTCACGCTGCGTGGTTATGAGGACGGGGAATTAGCAAACAGCAAGAAGTTCATTGTAAATAACATCTTAGATTGAATCTACCGCTAATGTTGTGAAAATGCACTTCATTTTATACTATCAAAAGAAAGAATATAATTTCCATCCAACCCGTCTCTTTATCTACAACAAACCCTAGAAATTTTTGACAGACCGACCGCGATGAAAACTGTCTACGTCTCGTTGTAGACTGAAAAACCAATAATCAAAAAAGAACTGGAGCAGGAACACTTTCTGAGGAACTCTATCTAAACAAATCATTGCTTCTAAAGACAGAGGCTTTTCAAGCTGAAGTCTCACCGTTGACCGTAGCAGCGTACCTACAGCTTAACTAATCTTAAAATTATAGGCAGTTACATCCTGTCTACCGACAGCAAGCACTGAATCGACCAATAGCGTCGCATCTGCTATTAGACCGCCACAGTTCTATCTTTAGTCTTTGAAATAAACGTGATATGGCTGCAAGAAGTAACTCAGCTAGTCAGGAAAGGTTCGAACATAACTATACAAAGTCTCGACCGCCCATGGAAAATTCTTGAAAATATGTGTGTGAGTGAAATTAACCCCTGTTGCAACGCTAAAGTCACGGCGACGTGTCCGAAGAAGCACATAGCTCTAAAATGCCTGTGACTATCTAGAACAAACCTTCGCATGACTGTTGGGATTCTGATTGGACATTGCCGGCCAAAGGGCCCAATTAATAGGATTATCCAGATCTGCCAAGTTGAAGACGAAACTGTGTGATGGGGGGTTACATCTTACCACCAATAGAGCTATTCCTCGGGTCATCGTCTTAACCTATGTCAAAGCAGTGGGTTGGCTAACGGCCCATAGGGCTTCCCGGCATCAAAGTAAATGGATAATGGGCTTATTGTTGCCCAACATCTCATCCAGATTTACAGATTTCCAACTTCCAACTAATTATTCAAAATAACTGACAGTCTTGGTATTTTTTGTACTTAGAAATAGCAAAAAACAGTGGCCAGTGTTATTGAATGTTGATATTCGACAATTGTATCTTTGCATATGTGTTCGAGAATTTTCCAAAATATGTTTGTACGAAAAACAATAGATTTATTCAAAATTTAATGGACACCATGTATAAACTCAACAATAAGAAAATCTAATGTGAATTATAACAACGGATTTAAAACAAGATTGAAGCATTGTACAATTAGCATTAAGATATTATTTAACAGTAAGGACGGCACAAACATTTTTATACCGCTTCATATAAAAAAGCACTGGCACACAAGCAGTGACTTTGATGCCTTTTACTTGTATCTGATAAAGAAATCATTGTCCGATCTTGCTAAACCGGCTCTTTTAACATGAAAATAATGTACAGAACATAAAAAATACGCATGTAGAGCTGATTAAATCAGATACTAAAAGTACGCTCATGCATATTAACCGATTGTTAAAGAACACAAACATACTGATGTCCCAACCTTCTGGTATAAATGGTGTAAGGTTAACACTTTCTGATTATATAGCAGACATGTCTTATATAAATATTGATAAATAAGGAGCCACACACTTTGTTAAGTGTGAGTACTTCCATTAATTATACACTGAAACCAAAACTGCTTGCTCCCGGATTAATTAATTTATTAAACTTGTGTGGTGCGGAGTGTGCCGATACTTGCTATTATAATTTATATATTATTATTATTTCATTTGATTTTAGGCAACAGACACAACATCCACAGCATTAGCTTATACCATACAATTATTGGCAGATCATCCCGAAGTTCAGGTAGGTGTAACATTATTATTAAACAGTGTTAAGGCGCTATGTAAAATATTTTTAAATTTGAATATCCCGTCTACTTAGAACCACTACGGTTGGTACTACTGTTTAACGTCTTTTTTCTTGTATTTTTTAGTGGTTCTTGCAATAAATTTTTTTTTTTAATTTATTAACAAACACATAACAATAAAGCAAAATCATCAATATTACTTATAGGAAAAAGCATTTCGTGAAGTCGAATCAGTCTACCTCCAGCAATCCCAGTATGTGACCTCTGTTTCCGATTTGGCGAAAATGAACTATTTGCAAGCGGTAATACACGAAACGATGCGATTATATCCTCCAGTGCCTTATTTAACGAGAAAATTAACCGAAGACATTAAATATGGTGAACCATAAATTCGACGTCTCTAGTTTTTATAAGCTTCTTACTTTTAGATGGAATGATACTAAAGAAAGGTCTGACGGTAGTGATGATAAATTATGAGATCCACAAAAACCCAAAATATTACACAGAGCCAAACAAATTTATGCCAGAAAGGTTCCTCTCAGAAAAAACCAGTGATGCCCACATGTTCTCCTATATACCTTTTGCTGCGGGACCAAGAAGTTGCATAGGTAAATTGGGTTTGATTCTAAATAAGCTCTCTTCGTAGCATGTTATTAATTTTAATTCCGAGAGTTAAACGCGAAATTTCCAATTTCCAGGGAACAGATACGCGATGCTGTCTATGAAGACTTTCTTATCCAAGCTACTGTTAAATTACGAAATTATATCCGTTAATCACAAACTGGTATTGCACCCTGAAATTGTCTTAATATCGAAGACTGGTTTCAAAGTACGCTTGCGAGGTAGAAAATGTAGAGCTTCATAAGTATTTTTCTTTTTAAGCTTGTATGTAGAAATGTACGTACCTAATTTTTAACTCTTGTATATTACACAGAGATATTTTTTTACTTTGTATTATATTAAAATATACATTATATCAACACGCTGTTTTATTAAATTATAACAAAAAAAGTAGAACATTTCTTCTTGCTGTTTAAAGACATGAAAGCAAAGAACTAAGCAATAGCCTAGCACAGACAATGCTTTATATCTAAGAAGTAAAAAGCTGTAATACCTTAATAGCTACTTAAAGCATGACTTTTGGCGCGAGATGATTCGTACGGAATAGGTAATTGGTAAATGAGCGATTGCATTTCTTTTGGCCAAGTTCGGTATAGTTCGTCATGTTCATTAAACACTCATTTATTTATTTTTCATTCATGCTTTTCCGGAAAAAATGCCGAAAGAGACTGTAATACACGCAAGTTTGTGTATCTTTGCACGCGTAGAGCAATTTCCCTACTGTACGAAGCATCATAAGCTTGCGTATATTAAGTTTTAAGTTTTTCACAATTTTTATGTACAAAATCGACGTTATTGACGCATAGATAACAGTGCGCGATGCAACTTTTAGTACTCCAAACGTTGTCAGAAGAGGTGCCGTATTCTGAAACAATGGTTAACATTCTCGGCATTATTGGAAAATGAAAAACTAAGAATTACTAAAATAAAACGAAAGAATAGGTAACAAGTAAATATTAATTTAATTAATATAATTAAATAAGGATCAAATATTTTATAAGAATTATAAAACGAAATGTAAACTCTAAAAAATACTCCAAAAGTATGAGAGTACCCTAACAAAATAAACCAAAAACGAAACTTCTAAAAAAAAAGGCGAAATAAACGAAAATAGCACTCTTAAAATCGCAAAGTAACAAAATATACCAAAAAAGACACTTACAAAATGAAATGCAAACAAAATTTTAAGCTGAGCGTCGCTACGATGCTCTCTACTCGGTTATTAACTACGCACTGGCCAGTTACTGCCGTCAGTCTCCTACGTGGCGAGTTACACACATGCAAGACCTAGCCTGCCACCGAACACAACGCCTATGACAAACTGCACGCAACGTCGCCACTCTAGTGATTATACATGAGCAGTATGTAATTTTATTAGACGCGGCCTACCCCAATACTTTACGTCCGTTTCTTTATCCAACATGCTTCCTATCGACATGAAAAATCCACAACAATGATAACCAAACCAACATTTGACAACTTTCCCGTTTACCATCCACTGGCTTTAAAAGCAGAAGGGAATTTTTAATATTACAAACAAAAACGATAACTGAATGCATCCATCGCAAATCCTATTATCAATTAAAAACATGTTGGATACCATCATCCGGTGAAAAATTAATTAAAAAATTGGATTTGTGATGGATGCATCAGTTATCGTTCTTGTTTCTATTGATGGATTGATGGTGAGTCCAGAAAATATAATAAAAAATAAAATTTTTCCACCTGCTTATTTTAACGGATTTACGTTTCCAGTTCGAGCAAATGCTTATTCCATGTTTATTTTTATTACTAAGTTGCTTGTCTACGAAGTTTTTATTTGTCATTAAATTTTCTTCCTAAAGACCTAGTTTTGTCGCTAATTTTTGTGTGACGTGCTCCTATTTGATTAATTGAAATTAAGCGATTTAGAAAACGTAATGTTTACAGTTTACAATTTGTTTATCAAGTTTGCAAATAGCATTCCTCCAAGTGCTACGTTTTAATTACTTTGTTTTCGCGCAGTTTTTTAAAACAGTAATAAACTAATTTGCCTTCGGGAAAACAAAATTCGTAGTTCTTCCTTGCTACATTTTTCTTAATTACGGATTGACGTAAAAGCAAAAGCATTATCTAGATTAAAAATGGATCGAATTAATATCTGACGTTAATGTCATAGTGCATATAATTTGTATACAATATTATTGCTATAAATACATCTTTTGAATTTATGTGCTATGTATTAACTACAATCTTGCTAGATGTTTATTCAATGGAAGAATCTAAAAGTAGATTTTGTGTTATCACTTTCATCACCTTTGCTTTTTTTGTATCAATAATTGGTGTTGTTGTTGTAGACTTCCGCGGTCGTTGTTTTCTTTTAAAGAATTTGGGTCTCCAGGTTGAAACCGCGTCGTAATTGCATCAAAATCCCGACGATTCGCTCTAAATTGCATGGAGGTTCCTCTGGGCTGCTGCATGTTGCACAGCAGCGACGCTAGATGCAGCAGCCCAAAAGAAACTCCATACAATTGAGAGCGAAACGTCGGCATTTTGCGCGGTTTCAACCCGGAAACCCAAATTCTTTAAAAGAATAATTAGTGCTCTTTTTTAAATTTGTTCTTCACATCCTTTCAATAAAAGCCGTTTTCTTGAACTACATCTCAAATTGTGCAGCAAATCTCTTTTGACGCGGATTCTACAATCATAGACGTCACGTTAATAGGAGCGGTAATAATTAAATTAATCTTTATACGGAAATTCCTATAAAAACAAATCGATACTTGCTCTTTTGCAATGTTAATTGCAACTACCGTAAAATGGCAACGTACGATTGGAAGGTTTAAAATCATGCAAGTAATATTTTGTTTCTTCTGAGATGATATTTAGTCCAACATTTAGATAATCGTAAAAAACCAGTGACTCAAGAATGTCTCTGTTGACAGGGGAACCCCGACAATCGGGATATGAGGAAAACATTGTCCACTACATTACTTATTTGTATTTCTTCAAATCTTTATGTACTACAATTAAATAGATAACGATTAAAGCTCAATAAACGAAAGAAATAACAGCATACACTAAAATATTAATTATAAATTATTTACGAAAAATTCCACATTACGTATTACAAGTATGTAATTTCGTGTAGTTTCGGTTGCGTAAACCATCAAAGAACTACCGAGCTTTGACAAAAATTGTATAATTTTGATTTTGTGATACAAGCAGACACTTAAAAAGCAACCAGTGACTTGTGCGATGTGCCCGTGCAATAGTTTCGAATTTCGTGAACTTTTTGGATACGGCGTGCGGTGAAGATATGTACGTTCTTAGTAAATAATGAACGATATGGATAAAGAAATTTTAATTTAAGGAACGCGCTTTTTATATATTTAGCAATCTATTCTCTATAACGAAAGCTATTGTCGATTTTATCAATCTTAGACTAGAATTATTACAGCAGAAAAATTAAGCAAGGACAAGAAAAGGACGCAACGACGATTTGTGTGGTCTTCCGCCATGTAGTCTGTGTTAACGATTATCACGCGGAAGACTAAACAATATCTTTATGCATAAGAAGTAAAGAACAACTAGAACGATGACACCGCTAGACAAACGGTTATCCTCAAGATAAATAAACAAAAACATTGCTGGACTTTTGTTTATTTACATACATATGTACATGTAAATCGCTATCGACGCGACATATTACACGCAAGAAATACAGAAACGACCTATGGCTCATCTTGAATTTATCTACAGCACAACATAAACAATTTTATCATTTGTGTCTTCAGAAGTTGGCCTTTCTCGCACTTTGGACTTTCTGTTGATATGTATGCAGCAAATAAAATAATTAACGACAATCTGATTATGGAAAAAAGACGACATAAAGAAATATGAAGCGACATTTATCTTAACAATTAAATCTTGGCAGAATGGCAGAATTAACAATGGCCTTCTAGATAAACCGCAAACTTCGAGCAATACTACAGTGTTAAAATAAGCGAAATTTACTTTCCATAAATTAACAATAATATAGTTAGAAATTTTCAACCTTCCATTACTTTTACATAACGTACACTGTCGTTCAGTGAAGTTCGGTCATACAATAAAAATCTATTATATCACACTGTATACAATTATTAATACATAAAATTAGAAAAATATTAAGCATACACCCTTTTCTAAGGGATTAAAGCCATAAATTATTATGTAAAGTAGAAATATTGCGACAACCACAATAAAGTCCCTTTTATTATCATTCCAAGAATTTCTCGGAAGCACCGATCTTTTGAAACGGATCGTTTGGGGATTATTAACGAACAATACATTTAGGAAATATACCGCAGTATCAGTCTTGTTTATTTATCACGGGCGTAAAGATATAAATTTGCTTCATTTTACTGTTAAACGTGTGTTGGTGTGCATCTGTCGTTTTTGCGCGAAAGTTTTAAGAAAATTTACTTCAAAATGGCACGTGGAAAGCCTACCATGTGGAGAAAAACGTTCACGCATTATTACGCTGTTTGAAGAAGGATATTCGGGACTGCAAATTACTGAAAAAATAAATAGAAGTTCAACAGTAAATGACATCATAAAGCGATATCGTACAACTGGAAATATAGAAAATCGTGTTCGTCCCGGAGCATCTAGGAAAACAACAAAAGCTGAAGATTTGAGAATTGTATTATTAAGCAAACGCAATAGAAAATTAACAGCGCCACAAATAGCAGCCGAAGTCAATCGCGGCCGTGAAGAACAAGTTTCGGCGAGTACGGTAAAACATCGACTTCAACAAGCGGATTTTCATGGACGCATTGCCATTCGAAAACCCTTATTACGTCGGGGCAACAGAGCAAAACGGCTACAGTAGGCCTGTTCTCATCTAGATTGGTCGTTAGATGATTGGAGACACGTGCTTTGGACTGGCGAGTCAAAGTTTGAGGTTTTTGGGCAAAATCGACGAGTTTATGTCCGAAGATTTAAACCGAAAAAATGATCCCGGAGTGCATTGTGCCAACAGTGAAGCAAGGGCGGAGTTCTGTGTTAGTGTGGGGATGTTTCTCCTTTGCTGGGACGGGAGATTTATGCAGAGTGCAGGGTGTAATGAGGAAGGAAAATTATTTTGCAATACTCCAGAATCATGCAGTGCCATCAGGATTGCGTATATTAGGCCGTAACTTTACATTCATGCATGACAACGACCCAAAACACACTGCGTTAGTGTGTAAGAACTATCTAAAGGAGCAAGAAGAACAGCACACCCTGAAAGTAATGACATGGTCCCCACAAAGCCCAGATTTGAACCCGATAGAGTTGTTGTGGGATGAACTGGGCAGGAGGATCCGAAAAATATGCCCAACTTCACAAGAACATTTACGGAATATTCTGCAACATGAATGGATTAATATTCCACAATCCGTTTTAACAAAACTTATCGAAAGAATGCCTAGAATAGTTCGAGCGGTGATTAACAGCAAAGGAGGTTTTTTCGATGAAAAAAAAAAATAATGTTCAGTATGTTATATTAGGCCAGAATAACTTTTTATTTATTTATTTTTGTCTTTTTTACCTGTACATACAATAAAATTGCATTTTGTTTTTAGTTTCGTTTGTTTCTGTAACCTTTTCATGTTTTTTACTAACCGACCGAACTTCTCTGAACGGCAGCGTATATTGATTTTGTGATCTAGAAGATCAATCAATTAATGAGAATTGTGAATCTTAATGGAAGAATTTACCTACTTTTATAATTCACCTATGCAGGTCGTATTTGCTGAAACTATATCCAAGAAAGTAGACATAAAAATACTTTTAATAGATAGAACACATCAGAAAATGCCGAGAAACTTTTAATTTTTAACTTTTAATTTAATTACTTTTAATAGTTTTATCACATGTTAGTATTCGATATTGTTATTAACAGTTTACTAAGCAATCATACGCTCTGGAACTCTCTTCTAGTTGTAGGCGACTGCATATGCAATCGGTTCATGGTTGGAAGTGCGTACGGGATAATTACTAGTTCGTTGGTCATAAACTTTATGATGCTACCTTATTGATGACAAAACTGTTTAACCGCGGCAGCAGATATAAATTCTACAAGATCATTACTCTTAAATTTATTTTGCATTTGCAATAATTACAATTCTACGTTAATTACAACGTTGCTGTTGCTAATACAATGAAATTTATTTTGCATTACGTAAGGAAAGGAATCAAGTCAACGTGTTACGCTGTAAAGATTCAAGACAATGCAAATAATTTATTATCGCTTTATGATGACTTTACTGTTCGCATTCTTACGCAGTATACTACCAGGACTTTGTTTACTACAACTCAGATCTTGTTTACCTGATTTATCAATCATTCAGTAACCTTTGTATTGATCATTCTCCATTGAAAGGAGGAAATAATGTCAACAGATACAGTTGATAAAAATTATACAACTTTATTGCATCATGTTGTAGTCATGCTTATGAATTACAAATTCCCTGCTCAAATTAAAGGAAAATTAATTAAACCTCCTTAATAACTGCGTTAAATAAAAAATTAATTTCATGCGCCTCATTTTCTTGAAAATTGCCCATTTCAATATAAAGTGACTATTACGACGGCAGTCTTTTATCCATTCCCATTCGGATTATACAGTTCAATAGTTTTAAGTACTTGGTCTCGCCACGCGGAATCGACATTTAGTCGTTTCAAGGGGGAGACAAAATATAAACCGACAACTGTACATACATTTAGTATTACACGCAATACCTCTTGTTACATGTTTCATTCAATTTTATTACCAAATCGTAATTTTAAATGAACAAATTGCAAAATTATGACGTTTCGAATATTGAACTTTGGCCTTAAAAAAAATAAATAAATAAAAAAGGAGAAAGGGCAAGCAGCAGTGAAAATTGAAGCTGCCAAACTTCACAATCAAATTAAACGTACTACACCCATTGCGTTTAACGAAACAAAGAGGCTTGCCATGCAATGGCCTTGAATATATTATAAAGTATTTGATAAAGATTATCAAAGATCTTTAGTAACCTTAACGTTGCAGCAATATCAAAACAAGCACTTAAATTAACAGCATAAGCAAAAGCGTAATGTACGATTTCCAAGTCAGCAAACTTTATCGCATTATTGGTAATAGTTGCTAATTTGGAAATTCATACGTCGTTGATCATTAGCTTGACGTGGTTATCACTGTTTATACAGAAAAAAATAATGAATGCATGTTCAAATGAGTTTATAAATTGCAGTAGGCCACGCACATTTATATCATCACAGTCACACTAGAGCAAAGAATAGTAGTGATCAAGTATACAAAAATATGCAAATAATATCATAATGACGCTTAATTTGGACCCAAAAAGCACATGCAAGCATGCTACGTAGGTTTAATTCTTTATTTGATTTGGCAAATTTTCGACTTTGTAAATATTCGACAACTCCGCTGAGTTGTTGAGCGAGAAGCTCTGCCGATAAGCCGCAAACGGCAAAACGCGTCTACAGATCGTGTTGGTGGTAGTTCCGTGTTAATTATTCATTTAATTAATTTCCATTAGTGAATTTTCAACTAGCGAAAGCATGCTACCCGCACAGAGTTGTCGAATACTTACTTGCACTGTATTCTGCACCACACACGTTTAATTTATTATGTAGTAATATAATAATTAGTCCGGGACGGCCGTTTCGAGGACACGAATGGTCCTCATCATCAACCGGTGACCGAATGATGTGAGAAAAAAACCCAAACATTAACCCAAAACAAGTGCCAGCCTACTGCAAAAGGTCAAAAAGGACAGAGTACGACAACGGTCCGTTTTCTCTGTTCATCAGATTTTTATTACTTTTTATGTACACCGTCTCGTACGCATCTAATTCTCGCGGCGACGTTACGTTTTTAATCAATTTTAAGTCTTCTAATTTAATACTATGCCCGGTTTCATTTATCATTGTGCTACACTCGACGCGTCCAATCTTCCGTAGCGATAATTTCTTATATGCTCTTTGAATCTAGTTTCTATCGCTCTTTTCGTTTGACCAATATAGGCTTTATTCCAGTGACTACATTCAATTTTATAAATACCCGACCTTTCTCCCATTTTCGGTTTATCTTTAGGATTACCGAGAAGATTTTTAAGTGTGTTGCGCGAACCGATGTATTGTTTACTACAATTGCCATCAATTTTCCGTTCTTAATACTAAATTACGCATTCATTTTCGCATTAATGCGGTCCTGATATGCAGTTTTCCTGTGCGCGTACGCGTATCGATTATTTTCACGGCACCTACTTATTTTGCGTTTCCATGGCACTCACAACGACCGCTCTCTACTCAGACCTGTCAACCCAATAAATACTTGTAAGCTACTGCCAGAAACGCAATATATATTTAGTGTTGATTCTGTATTCAAGCAGGTAACGCTAAAATGTCAGATCGCAGAACAAAGTTAATTCTGTTTCTCTTGCCGGTGTTAGCGGCGGCTACTTCCAAGATGGAAAAGCAGAAAGTGGTACCGGATGTCATCGATAAGGTTCCAGCGGCCGTGTTGGATGTGCTCTACGCCAATAACGTGAAAGTAAACGAAGGTAAGGAGCTAACACCGACGAAAGTAAAAGATATGCCCGACGTAAAGTGGAACGCTGACGATGGCGGTTTCTATTTGCTGGTAATGACAGATCCGGACGCACCCAGCCGCTCTAATCCTAAATTTCGTGAATGGCATCACTGGCTTGTCGGAAACATACCCGGCGGCAACATAGAGAAAGGTGAAACGCTTAGCGAGTATATAGGAGCTGGACCGCCGAAAGGAACCGGCTTACATCGATACGTGCTACTGGTTTATAAGCAGCCCGGAAAATTATCCTTCAATGAAAAGAAGTTGACGAATAGATCGGGTGATGGTAGAGGAAAATTCTCGATTAAGAATTTTGCTATGAAATACAACCTGGGAGATCCGATAGCGGGAAACTTTTTCCAAGCTCAATGGGATGATTACGTCCCTAAGTTGTACAAGCAATTAGGAAGTTAGACGATGTTGTATTAAAATTATATGTTGTAATTATAACATTCGTATTATTTTATTGCTTAAATAAATTCTTTTTTGCCATTGCAAACGTGTATTCTTTTTACAAATTAAAAATACACTGCTCAAAATAGTTAGAGGAACACTTGTTTTCGTCTCAATAACTTTTATTGTAATAATATAAATATCTTGTAAGGCTTGTTTTGCAAACTTTTGTTCGAATAAATTTGCAAAAACAAAACGATTTTTTCGTGTCACTTTTTAGATAATAATGCAATTGCGTAGCCAGTTAGGTCCCTTAACTTAACCCATTTAATTAAAATAAAGTTTACGTTAGGAGATGAGAGAACATTAAAGATCTAAAGCAACGAATCAGAGATAAAGTTGCAAACATTTTTGTGGAGACTCTCTTATTAAATTTTATTTGACGTTTTCACTATTGTTAATGGATAAGCATAAGTAGAATTACTTGCTTATCCTTAGTTCTAAGTTCTAAATTCTTCCAAGTGTGCACCGAATTTTAAAGATTTTCTCTGATTGATGCTTGGCATATGTTGTCGTTTCCACATTTATTGGCTATTCTGTATAAAGTGAAAGGCCACCCATACTTTTTTATAGTTTAATTATAATTTCCAGTAAGAATACTGGTAAAATAAAAACGTGGGCTTCCACGGCCAGAGTCGGTTGAAACTAAACGTGTTCCGGGTTTGGACCGTGTCATGTCGTTTGTTAAAATAAAACTCGACGTTTCGCCCACAATCGTATGGGGCTTCTTCAGGAGAGTGATGGCAACAATTAGCACGGTAACTCAATGTGTGAACCACGCCAGAGGCGAAACTAACTAAACGGGAAGCAGTTGATCACGGTAACTCAGCATGTGAACCAATTCAGAGGCGAAAACCTACTGCGAGTTGCAGCAGCAGTTGGTTTTCGCCTCTGGCATGGTTCACACGTTGAGTTACCGTGCTAATTGTTGCCATCACTCTCCTGAAGAAGCCCCATACGATTGTGGGCGAAACGTCGAGTTTTATTTTACTTTTTATTATTTATTATGAATTTATTATTATTATATTTATATTTATTTTAGTTTCAGAATACTGGAAATTATAATTAAACTTGAAATGTATATTTTTGTGAGTAATTCCCGACAATAATATTATACAACGACGTTGATGAATCTAGTAATAGGCATGATGAAACAAATTTTGTTATCAAATTAAAAGAATTGGAAAAATTCTACTGACCTTTCATCTTTACTTTTTTTAAATATAATCCAACGCTAATGACACAGCAGAAGTTAATTTAGTTTATTTGTACGCGTATATATAAATATTGCGATTGTACCATAATTAGTCCAAAAATAACTACTGGGGACAAATATATCGCGTAATATTATGCAAAGGACAATGAAATTTGATCCGTCTAATTGCCCGTTAAAAAAGAATTAGGCCTAAACCCAAAATTAAAACACATGTCTCTTTTAAGATAATTGTGACACTGATAAGCCAAATATATATTTTTGTCGACTACTTAAAAGAAATGTACAATAATCGTTATCAGTACACATTCATATCTTATATGTAAGGTTTAACTTTCTTATGAGAGAGGAAAATGTCAACCAGAAAATATGGATGCGGCAAGACGGTGGCCCCCACGTTATATAAGAGATGTACGTCGACACGTCTAAAAAAGCCGATGGATTGAGAGGAAAGAGCCAATCGAGCGGCCAGTGAATATATTCAAATTAAATAATATTTTCTGGAGCTGTTGGGGGGCTGAATGGGGTCACCTTATATGAATACGGCACACTTGCTATAACTATCAAATTATTTTCGGAAAATGTTGAGATAATATGGCAGTAGACTAATTTTAATAAAAATTCCTACACCCTTATTGAATCCTTTAATATTATTAATGCCATTAATAATGGTGAAGATAGAAAAGAGTTCTTTTTTATAAAGATTTAATAAAGATCCTTTATCACAACGAGTCTTCAACATTTGACCTTAATATAAGAGATATTGGTTCAAACCAGTATGATCATCAACATAAAAATGCTTACCAATAATATTGATAAATTTTTTTGCAGTTATCACTAATATAAGCTGCCCGACGGGAACAAGTCAGAAGTCAGTTTAAAAGATATACGCAAGGCGATAGCTTAGTCTACTGTTAAGTACTTTATCGTGTTCCATTGCTGATTATCAAGATTGTAAAAGTTTATCTATAAACACAAGGTAATATTTGTAAAAATAATTCAAGTAAAACAAATGTTTATTTTGAGGAACTTGATTTGATTATATTTTAACTACAGTTCTGGTTTAAATTTATTTTATTAACACTGCACGTTGTAATTGTTTACTGGAATGGAAATTTTCATTCCTAACATTTTTTCAAGAAGGCAGTAATTTTAAAGAAAATTGAAGCATGTTGTATTCTCCAAATAAGCTTTGATTGAATCCATTTCTTCAAGCTCGAAGGGATTTTTGATTTTATTTGCCCGATCGTACTCCCTCCGCTTACTGTTGCATCAAAGCTTGTAAACTAGACTTTATATAATAATCATTTCAAAAATAATACAAGAATAAATTTAGTAATGATAAAATGTAATTTTCAACTTAAACGGGATTTTTTTATTTTTTTTTTTTTACATTTTCCGATCCTCTGTAAAGTTTTAATCTTTTTCTCTTTAAACCATTCAGTGATGGTTTTTGCTCTATGAATTGGCGCGTTATCTTTCTGAAAAACAAAATTGCGCCCGCCCCATTGGTTTCCATTTCTCAGATCATGATAATAATGCGAGTACCCATCCGGTCAGTCCAAATTAAAACGTTTCTCATCGAAAAATATAACTTTTTCCCATTATTTCTTCCAGGATACGTGTTCTTCAGTAAATCTCAACCTCGCTTCTTTGTGTTTCGCCGAAAATGGCGGTTTTCTCAACATTTTCTTCCGTGATATTACCGGCGAGACCTTTAAAATCCTTTGAACATTACGCACGTGCGTTTGTAGCCCAGCCTGTTCTGCAATAATTCTCGCAGGCGCAGAAGAATTGCAATATCATGCGTTTATCCTGCTCACTTACAGCATTCGGTCGCCCCTGGCTTTTTGGGTTGCCGTAATTATCCGGATCTTTTAGGAAATTTCTAATGGAATGATCGCTGTTTCGTAACCGACGAGCAATTTCCTTCTTACTAACACCATCCTGGTGCCAGGCTAGAACTTTACCCCTTTCTATCAAGGATAATTGCTTTTTTCTACCCATATTGCAAACACTTTATAAAATATAATTTCTCGTGGTGAAATGTGAACACTTTACCAGCACAACCGCTGCATATAAAGAGAAGTATCAAATTAAAACATTTTTGCTTATATTAATGTAATAAATGCACAGGGTCCAAATTTTTGTCGCATTTAAAATTCCTATTTTGATCTGGGAAAATCTCAATTACCCCTCATAAAGCAATAAATACCCAGAAATATCTATAAATGGACTATTTACATAACAAGTTAATCATTACAAAGACGTAAGTGTTATTTACCTTAATTGTCCTTATCAGCGGGATGTTATAGAATTTTACGTCCCACGGGGCGTAAAGTAACAATACGAAATTTTGTGTCGTAATTGCTTCTGGGGCTACACCTCTGTTTGCACACAACATCCTCGACCGCGAAACTATACTTACGTTATTATATTGTATATATTTTATCATGAAGAAGTTCTGTTTTCAATTAACATATGCAAACCTATCGCAATTTACAGGGTATGCAATTATAGTTAGTTGCAGTTACGATACAAGTTAACAAATTCGTGATTATTCTTCTCTAATTGTATTATTCGCTAAATCAGCTACAATGCTGTAGTTAATACTTGAGTTACTGTAACACGAGGACACCGGTATGTTGCGAAAATTTGCTTTGCGCAAATTTGGATAAGCATAAAAGTGTATAAACTTTAACTTCTGAACAATTGAAAGATGCAAAAAATAATAAAATAATAATAATTAATATTGACCTGCGTAAATTTTGCAGTGTTTAATACTACAAAATTATTTCGTCCCGTATTTTTTTGATTCGTACGATGAGAGAATTAATTTAATTAATGCGAACGAAACAAGATGAAGGGAGCTAAACAAAAAATATCGGTACCCATCCCCGCTACCTACCAACATCTTCTTCTTGCTCGCTTCACCTTGTTTCGTTCGGAAATTAAATTATCTGACCCTGTACGCGGCCTGACTCTAAAATGCATTTACTATCAATGACGACAATGACTTTTATTTTCAACTGTATCTGATAAGCTTCACTGACTTGCATCTTGCAATTTCATGTTGTAATAAATGTTAATCCTTAATTGACGTAAAATTTGCCAGATTGGTTGCTTCAGCGCCGTACTTTAGAACGTGCTCTAGAATAAACATCCTAGGCTAAATTCTGGTACTTTACATTTCAGGTATTTTTAAGTATTACAAGAATGGCTGCTGTTATCCCAAATGTGACTAGGATATCTTCAAGAATTATTCGTGTATTAGGATGTAATCCAAGTCCTATGACGTTGCAAGGAACCAATACGTATATCATAGGTACAGGTAAAAGGTAAATAATTCTTTTTACGGTAAAATAAGTCGTACTTACATTAAATATTTTTCCACTTAGGAGAATACTAATTGACACAGGTGATGCAGATATTCCGCAATATATCAATCACCTAAAATCGGTATTAAAGCACGAGTACATCGATTTGGCCCATATCTTTATAACACATTGGCATCATGATCATATCGGTGGTATCAACGATGTTTTGGAACTGAAAGAATATACAAGTATGATAAATATTATTCTATAATCAACAATGTATACTACTTCTAATTATAATTCAGAATACTGTCAAGTTTGGAAGTATCCAAGAGAGGATCAAAAAGATGATCTGCCTTCGAATGCCAAATTTGAATTTTTAAAAGACGGTCAAGAATTTTCGGTTGAAGGCGCTACAGTTCGCGTAGTCCATACACCAGGTCATACAACCGATCATGTTGTCTTACAACTTCTTGAAGAAAATGCAATATTTAGTGGCGATTGCATATTAGGTGAAGGAACTGCAGTATTCGAGGATTTATACGATTACATGAATTCGTTAGATTATATTTTGGAACTTCAACCATCAGTTGTTTATCCAGGGCATGGCAACATAGTACATGTAAGTATTACAGTGTACTTATTAGGTGTCATTTATATGAAAATAACGTATTTTTAGGACCCCCAAGAAAAGATTCAATTCTATATTGCGCATAGGAAACAGAGAGAAGAGCAGATCTTAGATGTTTTAATGTCTCATCGAAACAAGGGTTTTTCCCCTATGGATATTGTAAATGAAATTTATATCGATACTCCAAAAAATTTGTACCATGCGGCTGCTTACAACGTACAACATCACTTAGCAAAGTTGTTGAGAGAAAGTAAAGTAAAGCAACTTGGCTCTGAATTTCAATATGTAACATCTCATAAGATGTAACTCCTGAACATCCAATAACTTTATTTTAAAAGTATTAAGCTTTATTTATTTGTAAATTTAAGACTTTGTATATTTGATATGTATTATATATAATACACTGTATATTTCAGAGTAAATAAATACACTTACTGTTCATGTATGCAGATCATTTAACGGAGGGTTTCCGGTAATAAAAAGTTTAAACTAAAAATTAACTTAATCACTTACTAAAATTAAACAAAAAAAACGCATTGTATCGAAATTACATTTTTATTGAAGTAGCACACAACGGTACTTCCCCCAGCTTCCCCACTACTAAATTATTCATATCGCACTAGAGCGCGTTCAGCATCGGTATCGGATGGATAAAAATTAGCACATCTATCATAAAAAATTCGTGGTGATTTTAAACGATTGATGTGAGGAATGTGGTGAAAATTTAAAATTATTGGAATTGATCTTACTGTTATTTAAATATGAATAAAGAAACTAATATATTTAATACGTTGACCGCCGTGTGAAGCGCGCGTGCCTCGCAATACTCGTTGCCGTACACGTGTAGCATTTCACTCGAAGCTGTGTTGGACGCAATGCTATGCGAAATAAGTGTCCAACCTAGTGAACACATAAATGTAGATGGCCAGGCGGAATCATTTTCAATGCTTTTAAAGGTGTGGGATAAATAAAAAATTGTCAGAAATAATTTTATTCAACTGTAGAATATATATTTTACATTAAAATGAGACCAATTTTTTTTGAATACATAGTGGACGAAAAGTTTTCTTTCACACAAAATTTCAGAAGTTCATCTAAATTTTCAAGGCACACATTCTAATTCTTCAACATAATTGTATCAGAGTAAACAATTACTAGAGGCATCTGAAAGTCACAATCTCTGACCTAGTTCCTCAAAAACACTTAGAACAGATACTAAGGAGTAAGCTATAAGGTTCCTACAAAAAAAAAAAAAAAACTGTTTTACTTTTTAATTAATTTATTATTAATTTATTCAAAATAAAAAGATATATTCTGGACGATAAAATATGAGTGAACAAAAAATAAATATATTTTATTACACGTCATTATATAATCATCTTCTTGCTTTTTTAGACGGCGGAGGCATTATTTCTCCATCGTCATCAAATCTATACCTGTCTATAAACTGTAGCAGCTTTTCTTTAGTTATTGGATCCTGAATACTACCACAAACAGCTGAAATATTAAAATTCAGGTTTATATTGCAGGTGCAAACCTAAGTTTCATTTCTTACCTTTAGCTGTTGTAAAACTATTTGGGAATGACTTATCTGTCCTCTCTCTCATAAACTTCCATTGGTTTTCTTCAAATTTACATTCGACGATTTTATTGTCGAGGTCTTGAAGAGCGGTAGTGTATTTCATTTTTGCGAATGGAGCATCTAATTGGCCGACATATAAGTGGCCGACTTTTCTAGCTACAATTCTACAAATGTAACATATTTTGTAATGATTTAGGTAAGGCGCAATAAAGCTAGAAATAATTACCCTGCACCTTCTTCCTTCACAATCTTTAATCTGAAATCTATAGAATTCATATCTAACGGTTTCCATTTCAAGACGTCATCACATCTACCAGCTTTGTAAGGCTGAAACGAAATTAGCCGATGTTTATAACACCACGGTTGGTGCATTATGGCTGCGGAGCTGCATTATAACGCATGAATTCTCTTGTGTATATCGAATACATTGTACTATGCAACGGATATGCACGAAGAAATCGAAGCAACGCTTCGATTTCTGAATGACATCCGCATCAGTCGCCACTTCGCTATTATTATTATTATTATTAAGTATTGTTCTTATGGATTATAATCATTTTTTTTAACGATACATGCATATTACTATCCTTTTCCTACTCCTGCCACGTCAATTTTGATTCATTTTTACATAAAAGTAACATATGCGTCTTTTACATATCAGTAAAAGTTAAAAATTTTTTCAATCAAATTTGAGGGTGCCAAATTGAGTACAGTAGGTAAGATTTATATTATCTATGAGTAAAATATGAAAAATTCATACCTCTTTTGAAGGTTGGAATATTAATCCATCGGGTTCATGCGATAAAGCTTTTGCAAATTTTTCTCCTAATAAACTTTTTGCTTGCGTTATATGCCAGAAATCCTTTTTTCTTACACTAAATGGCTCCGATGATTTATTAATATAACCTGCTTCCATTGCTTGATGTCTGGGTTTGATTATTTCGTTTTCTGTACACGATAATCTTGTAGGATCGAATGGCATCTTGGCCACATCTTGGCCTTCAAATTTAATAATATCGTATGCTAAATACCGTGGAATATTTTCATCCTTTACTTTGTCGATAACCATTTCCTAAACGTGAATTGCGTATGAATACAAGAGTTGTATTAAGTTATAATTGCTTTATTACACCGTCTATAAGAGTATCTTTCAAGTGCCTATGTAGATCTTTCCGATGAGGAAATCTTAAACCATTTACTTTAAATATATTGTGATCACGATCAAACAGATAGACTTCATCCTCTCCATCAATTAACATCATATACCTAAAATAAGATTCACAACTAAAATAATTAATTAATTAATTAAGTAATGAAAAGAAGATGGTTCAAATCTCACAGAACTATGCCATGCGCAGCACAAACTACAATCTCTGACCTGAGGATAACTCGAAAGAGTTGTGCGAGATTTGGACCATCTTTCTTCCATTACCTCCTTATGAATTACTCAGACTGAGTCAACATGCATTATTTAAATTAATTAATTATTGTATTACAAAGTTTCAACACGGAAGCGTCGAAAATGTTTTTACCGATTGGACCAAACAGTGCGTTAATTCAAACTTGGAACACATTATATATTATAAATAAATCCGTAGCACCATCGGTGCTTTGTTCAGCTGTACATGTGAAGAAAATCGATATAAATTGGTTTGCAAGCCACTATATTTCCATTATCCTTAAACATTTCACTTAGATATGAATCGCGAGTGAACAACGTAACCTGAAAAAAAATTACGCAACGCATTGAGCGAATGTGGGCTGAATCGTGTTTGATTCATTACGTTAATATATAGTGCAGCTTGAAAATAGTGCGAAATTTTAACTATCGCGTGCCTGCACTAATCTTTTAGGACTCTCTTCGCATTGGCTTAATAGCAATTACAAACAAAATTATAGCTTTTGTTGCATTAGATTTGCTTATCCTGATTTCTTCTGCAAAAGAATACCCATAATTGCGGTATCTTAAAGGCAACAGTATGCCAAGTATAGTATTGCCACCTTTTCTTTTTTTTTCCGCTCAAAAATTAACACAGATTTAATTTGTACCTAGTACCATCTGCTTTCCAAGAAACCCTGTATGGTTTCTGATGCAATAATTGAATATTGTGTACGTCCATTGAAACAGGTTGTGATCCGGGGAAGCCGCTTCTAAAATTTGTAACAAATGTTATCTTATAATAAATATGAAATTTAGCGCTTTTACTTTCTCCATTCACACATAACCTGCACTTTCTTTTGTAACTGAAACGCCTTGGGTTGTTCGTTAAAAACTTCGACTCCAGGAACTCCCTGCATGAACACAGGGGTCCTGCCATTTTTTCGTTTGTGCGGCTTCTTATTAGTATAACTGTAAAACGAACGTATTACATAATTGCAATATTTTAAACGAAACAAATACTTACGATGAAGAACTAGATGAAGATTCGTTAAATTCTAGCGATTCCGTAGGTTCATAATTGTTCGTATCTTCGTTCCTATCTTCTTCTAAGAAGATATAAAAATAATACTATTAGTAACATTTTCAATGCCCTATAAACTGCTGAGTTGAGCATTCAAATCTCGTTTTGATTAAGTTATGAACCAATCCATGTTATCGATGTTTTTCAGATTAGCTAACTTAAAAAATAAGAGGTAGATTTGTAAGTTACATGTATTAAGCACATTTCATATATGCATAATGATTTTTTTAATTTTGTGCTTCTTTTCAATTTCCTTCAATCAATAAGAAACTGATTTAGTTCAAAATAATAGGTTTGTCTCTGCAACGATTTTAAATCAGTTGAAATCGTTAGCGGTATGTGTATTACAAAAAATAGTGTTCGTGCACTTAAAACATTAAACTCTATTAGTTTGACGTAATTTGGCAATTGTTGAGATCTCCAACCGATCACATGTCTTCAAGTAGTACTTGATAAGACAAATCTATATTTGTAGAATACACGGTAAATAAAAATCGCAATTATTATCCCCACAAGGTAAAGCAATCGAATACAATCCTTTACAGATAGCGATAAGAAAAGTTAAATCAATAAAGATACACTAACCGAAACACCACTCTGGTAATGAAGGGGCTGGTGGAACATCATCTACATCATCATACCTTCGGTATAATTCTTCTAAATAATCTTGTTTATATATACCAGGAGGCCTGCGATATAATTTAAAATTATTTCAAATAACATATGAATATAGCTGGAAAACGTCATACCTGACTTTAGCAAACATTTCTAGAGCGATTTCAAGACTACAATCCATTTTTTCAACTAAATACGAAACAATCAAAAATCCTGTCCTATTAAAACCATGTGTACAATGCACGGCTATGCATTCTAGTGGATGTTTAGATATAAATGTATGCACTAGAGAAACAAACATACCCGTTTGTTCACTAGAAGGTGTTTCGCCATGTCCACGACATTGTAATTTTACATATTTACAATCATGATCTTCAATTTCTTGTTTATTATAAAATCTATTTGTATTTGTAAGATCTACCCATAAACCAAACTTGATCTTCGAAATATAATCAGTATACATCGAATAATACATAAATTATTTAGATGAATATCTACCTTTTTAGATTTGCACAACTCAAATAGCATCTTCGGAGGAAATTGACAATCAGGTGGTACTTGCTCGTCAAAATTTGCGTTTAACGGTGTCTTAAACGCCATAAATTTTCCAACTATTAAATCAGACGCTTTCCTTGGACAATGTAACCACCGATTAGGTATTGGTCCTTTATTACGACCTGACCTACTCATTTTTTTCTGTAATTTTAAGGTTAGAATAATGGAAAATACTTTCAAGAAGAGATTATATTATATAAAGTTAATATCCATGTAACTACTGTCTATTAGTTCTAATCACTCAGGAACTAATTTAAAAGTCAGATTAATTCTTTCTTGTTGTTTATAAAATTTAATTAACACTCCAAATTCTAACCTTCTTTCTCTCAATGTACACTGTGTACCACTAATAATACCAAATACCACTATATATGTCAATTTACACTACCAACTTTAAATACACAATCTTACCAAAGATTAGATAATATATAGAGGAGAAAATTCTTATTACATGCGTCAAGACGCATTGTCAAAAGTTCGCGGTAATCCCCTGTAATACTGTGCGGTATTAATGGTCCATTTAAAACAATTCCACTTATAAGATGAGTAATAACTGTGGTACTAGTATTGTGCACAAGATGTGCTCGTAACTGTAAGCGAGCTTGTTCTGTTTTATTCCTTAAATTTAATAGATGACCAAGGCAGGTGGGGAAATTATTACTTTCTTGCTTGTGTCTATTCGTCTCATAAGAAAGGGTTTCCCCGAGAGTCGACAAAGTACAAGTCTATCTAGTCACTGCAAAAAAGTAATAATTTCACCTGCCTTGGTCATCTCTAATTATGACCAATTTGACAATAAAAATGTAGAATTTATTTGACATTTTGTCGAAATAAAGGGCGTACAAACAATTGTGTAAAGTTTCGAATATTAGCTGCTGTTACAACTAGTCGGAAAACCTTCTTCCTCATTGGCAACGTAATAATAGTAATCTATGCGCGAAATATAAAAAAAAAAGTATTGTAGAAAAGTGACTATTCCTAAGTAATAATCATAATAGATAAGCAAAAACACGAAACACGTATTACATACTACAAAGTTTATTTTCAAAGATATTTTTAATATTTATATTAAACATATATTTCTTGTACAATTTATTGCCGGCATTATTAACATTCCTTTAATTATTCTAATATTGCACACATTATTACTGCAATAAAATAAACACATACGATCTCTTTTAAAAGTTAATTGTCTACCTCTCTAGTAGCAAATTGTGCGATTCATCTTGACGACAAAAAAATATCTCAAAATTGGATCTTTTTCAGAAAGGTAGGACTACAACAAATAATTAACATATTTAGATGGGCAATATCAATAAAAATGGGATAGTAACCGAAACGTATTATTATCACTGTGAACTCAAAACGCTACATTGCCTAGTATGAAAACTTTAGAATAAAATGATTATTAATTACAAGATTATTATATTCGATCACACTTTACAGCAGGGTTTCGAATTAATTAATGTATACGTGAATTGACAAATATAAATTTTGTGATATTTTAGAACCCTGCTCTATAGTAATCACTCTGTAGTAGACCTTTTAAGCCTACCGTAACTACATACAATTGTACTATATTATCACATAATTTCCACGATATTTTGACATGATTTATGGAGGTTTCAAAGTTATTTATCGAAAAAGTCACATTTTTAAGTAAATGGAGACCTCAACGAGCATCTATGTTCTCAATTAATTGTTAATTGATAGAGAAATAGAGTATAGACAGAACTCATTCAATTCAACCTATTTTGTTGCATCGCATTCAATATTACAATTTTCTTTCTTGAGCCTGTTTTACACGGCGCGATTTATTAGTGGATTAATTTAACCAGGTTCGTGACGTGTGAAACAGGCTTCACAAACATAAATGTGTAATTTAAAAATATCCTGTAACAAATAATACTGTTATCTATCAATTAATTAATACATAGATAACGTTATAAATTAAATAGTAATTACAGATAATGGCTTATAAAATCCGTTATCACCAATTTCTGAAATCCAAGATAAATGGATTTCCTTTAGATCGCATTCACCGAAATGAAAATCTTTATATTTTTCCATAATTATTGAAGCATCGAACGGTTGTCGTCTATTCGTCCACTTCCTTTGTCTATCATTTGACTTTCTATACTTTGTATTCATCAGCGTCAGATGAATTTTTACATTTTCTTGATATTGTCGGATAAAACCTGTTAAGTGGGTTATGTTTGCATTAGTGTTGAAGTATAATTAAGGACAAAAAAATTCTACCTGTAATTTATTTAATGAGTAAAATACAACTTTACGCTTACCTCTTTCATAAAAAAGTTTTGAGATAGAATTCAGCATGGATTGTAAAACATCCTCTTCATTCTCTGTAGAAATCTTAGCCTTGGCATAGAGGACGTTCACTTTTTTATAATTATTATTCATACAATCAAGCCCACTCACCGTAATACGTAATGGTTTAGCTTTAGATACTATGGGACTATAAAAATTATTACCAACTTGGATAGTAGGAAATCTTCTATACTTACTCTATAAGGCTATCTTTACATTCATTTAACACCTTAATAGCCTCTGAACGCTCGATATCGTTAAGTAAAGAAAATACACCAATGGTTAAGTGCAATCTTTCAGGTCTTTGAAAGATACTTTCATGCATCCCGTCAACCTTTTTTATTTGCAATACCTCCTTCTGTTAATAAACACAAAGTACTCTACTTTTATCTTTGAAAGCATCTAAATAATAACGATAATACCAATGTCCTGCAGCAATATTTTTATATCAGGCGAGTTCTTTTACTCATTGACCGATTGCAGCGCTTAAAATATGCTGGGTGACAACTGACGTTTCATTTGATTTCAAAATCATCCATAATTAACTCGGCATAGTTCTGCGCATAAAAGCAATTGTGGAAATTATGCTGCAGGTAAGGTATTATCATTATTTTTTCATGACTGGTATGCTTTAATACTCTCATTGTGCTCAATGTTGGGATGTAAACGCAAGTATTGTGCTGTTTTTCATAAACTTTCTAACTCGGTTAAGGAGATCCATAATTACTTAATGATTACGAGTTTATTTTCTAGAAATAAATCCCAATCTCATAGTAGCCATTACAATATGCAATGTGCATTCCATTAAACCAAAAGGAAAGCAGTTTGATCGTGTTAAAATCATGTCTGTTTTATGAGGCTTCCATTTGTGGTTTGGGATATTTTATGAGGTAAATTATTTGTGTCAGGGGTAATTTGATGAACAACACATACCACATCTTACATCCAGAACTAAAACATACCTTTTTTAATTACTAACCGTCTGCACATGGATAATTGAGAGATTGCCGTATTAATATAATTACCTTAAAGCATTCAAACTTTGTCCTAAGCTCTTCATTGATCATAGGAATAGAAATAAATTGTAAAACCTTCTGGCCTTCCCTTATAATGCTGCAAACTGAATGCAGTTGGTTTCTTGCATTAATTACATTTTCGATCTCCTTGCTACTAATAACTATCGATTCTTCATTCGTTTTAGGGATGTTAATATTAGCGTTGGTATATTCCTCCAATTCCTTTATTGTAAAATGGGGACATGTATGTAGCTTTTCATAGTAAATACTATAAATATTATGTTACTATAAGTACAATTAAATCAAATAAATTTACCTCGGTAGTTGGAACGTTGTATGGTATAGATCATTATTAAAATTGATACTGTAGTGTGATTTGTACTCCTCTGAAAATATGGAAATTATTTTAGTAACTGAATAAGATACTACATACCTATATAATTGTTATTAAACCAATCCCTTTCATCGTAGTTAGTGATATGAAATGACTTTCCATCAATCCACATGCGAGTGGGTTTTGCACTTTTTATAAGATTAACAATTTTGGACGGTCGAGACATTTTATTCTTCTGAGGAGTCTCACGTGACTCAGAATCAGGTAGACATTTTATATTTGAGGAAAAATTGTTTTTACATAACCTTTCTTTCGAAAAAGTCCAAAGTTTACGAACATTATATACAAATATAGTGAATATAGTAAAGAATGGCATTTTTGACGCAGTTAGCCTTAACTTGTCAATTAAAATTGTAGAATAACCATGAATACCAACAAATATTTAATTACAAACAATTACTTTCCGCTTTCTGTTGCAATAATAAAATGATAATAATCGATTATCTAAAGTTGGTAAACCCGCAGAATCAGTACGTAAATATATAATAGATCGTACTTTATATAGATTCCATATAATAGAAATTACGTTTACTAGACACCACAGAACATTATATACCTCAGGTTCTCAATGGGATCGATAAAATTTTGTTGGGGGTCAGTAGTCAGGAGGTTGAATGGGGATCAATAAAATTTTGTCGGAGGTCAGTAGTCAAGAGGTTGAATGGGGATCGACAACCAAATATGCAAGTCAATAACTTTACTACGAAAAACAAGAAACAAGTTGACTATAAAATAGAAACAGAATCTGTGTTTTTGTTTCTAAAACCTGATGACGCCGGGTAGGCAGAAACATGTCCGTGTGTTAGTGTATTTTTTTCTCTCCTTTTATTGCGTTTGTCCTGAATTATTCCATCAATACCATGAGGAAGCTAAGCTATCTCAGCATTATTTTTTGGTTATTCTAAAACCTTGTTTACATTTGTAAAATTGTAAATGATAGCACAAACAATAATTTGCACTATTTTTTTTTTTTTCAAAATTTTTGTTCTAGTCTAATTATCTTTAAGTTATTTATGCGCAATTTTTGTATTATGATTGTGTTGTGTGCTGCGCTACATAGAAATATGTTAAGGCGTCGAAGAAAACCATCACGGGGCAGCCAGAGGTCAGAGGCCATGCCCTCCCTCCGACGTAGTCATTACGTCCCAATTGACGTAGATTATATACATATTCATATATCGGACCAGATCCGTATGTATAGGCCTTAATAGCCTTTAGAATTGCCTGTCGCCGAATAAATTTATAATTGCGCCTCATGTCCCTTTCTCGAGGTTCTGTACGATGAAGAGGTTTACATCAGAAATCTCTGCCTGAAATATGTTAATGTGAAGACCTGTAGGCATTTTAAGGCGGTAATGCCTTTATTCCCAGTAGGATTTTCAGCGCTGCTCTGAATATCCACTCTTACTAAAATACCTACAAGTTTGATTGAAAGTACCCCAATTAATTAAAAATACTAAATTGTTTGAAAAAAATTCTATTAAATATCTGTATATACAAATTGCACAGTGACAAAACGTACTGACAACTGAGAAACAAATATAGTTACATACATCTAGATAACAACACATTAGATCTAAAGATAAAATTATCCTTTGTAAATATATATATATAAGTTAAATAATAAAAATCGGTGTAAAACTAGCAATTCGAAATTGGATGTGCTACTTTAAATAGTTTTAAGTGAAATGTATAAATATTCTAAAAATATTATTTACCTATTGCTACTATAAAATTGTTCATTTCCATTCAATTGCAATACAATTACTATTCATTCTAAAACTATCAATTCTAATAAATATTCAGACTATTAAAATATGAACATTTATATTTGAAAAAATATCTGATATTTTATACACATCTATTTTTAAATGCGAATAAGTTTACGTCAAAAGTTATATTCCATCAATTAATATGTTGAACTCTATCATTCTAACACATACATGGATAAGTAAGGCAAAAATAATTTCATTATTAAAACTTGATAATTGAGGATAAAATTGTGTCGATTTTACGCAATTCGATTAAAAAGGTAAAACAATAAATTACAACTGAGAATAAAGCCTCTGCACCGTTTTATAGCATTAACTGAAGGTGAGAGCGATATATTTAAATGCTAATAAGGAGGCAGATTAGTGAAGCGCGTGCATATTTATCGCGTCTCTTTGGCTGTTAACTTGTCAATTAACTCTTGCAACGGCGCCAATTCCCGACGATCAATTAAATTAAATTCCTGCAATGTACATATTAATTAAATGTTGTAATAATTCGCGTTATCTTATATAGTTACCTGAACGAAGAATATAAAATGCTTAAAAGACGTATTTAAGTGTGCTTCCTCTCCTAATTGTACAACTTCGCTGAAATGTTGATGGTAAATATGTGCATATACTCTGAACAACCTCTTTAAGATTGTTTTAGCAATCGATAAGAAGTTCTTCGGAAATGGTACACCTAAAGGAAATATTTTTAGATATGATGTAACTGGGTTTATAAATTATATAGTGCCAGGTTACTAAACAGTTGCGAACAAAGCAAATCTTGATTAGAAACTCCTTCAATAATTATAGATAATAGAATTGTTTTATATGGAATAAGGCAAGGCACCAGACACATCTGTATTCAGCTGTACTTGCTGTAATAATCGCACAATAATTGTGTTTCCGAAACCGAAAGGTGTTCTCGAATATGAAATGCGGGTTACAATTTTTACAAATTCGGCAGAAATTCCACGCGGCTGTACATGCTACATTGTCGACGATTCTACAATTACCATCCAACAATTCCTTAAGTCTCATGTTACTAAAATTGGAATATAAATGAAAAAGCCATCTAACCATCTTCCATATGCCAAAAAGAGTCCTGATTTTTTTTAATTTCAATCATGTTTTCATTGATTACTTTATGTAACATTATTTTTCTATAAGTTAAGATGTATGCATAAAATGAATTTTGGATAATTTGTTGATTATTAGAAACGGATATAATTTCTTATAAAAAAAATTTGCTTCCAGTTACAAAATTACCGATTACCAAATGATTTTTTGAATCAGTTAATTCGATAAACTGAGGGAACCTTAGTATAGCAAAAACATTTGTTGTAGCATGATTCTACCATACTTGTCCTATTGTAGCAAACAGATGAATGGCACGAAAACCAAAATTCTCCAATTAGAGGACATATTCTTAGGAAACAAATTATAGGCACTTGGTGTAACACGTTAAAATAAAAAGCAATACTTACCAATTTTTGAAGGAAACAATGTTTCGTCATCTAATTGATCTTGTACCCAAGTCATTAAATAATCTATATATTTTGGTGCTGAGCACTTAATAGGTTTTTTAACTGTATGACCATCGGCCCAATGGTACTCATACTTGGGTCCAGCTGACATAATTGAACAACTATCTTCCGTACAGAATTCTGTTATCGTTCCATATAACATGTTGATTTGATTAAAAAAATCTACAGCTAATAGAGATAAAATTATTACTCGATATCTTTGCAAAATTACATTTATCTTACTATTGACAGCAACCCATTCATTAAGATCCTCTCCTTCTGGTAGCATAACTGCTAAGCGTAAATTACCAGAACCCAATGTTGCGGCAGCATGTTTCATCAGCTCATACTGGTGGGTTCCTTCAGGAATATTCTTTTTTGGCTTAAATGTTTTCGACGAACGACTTCCGCTTTAAAAAAATAAATATAGATTTGTGTATACACAAGGAGGAAAACTACATCAATAAAGGTGTAAGTTATAAATAGAATAAGTGTGAGATAAGTCTTATACAATTTAATTCTTTACTTACAAAAGGAAGCTCATTTTAAGTACGTAAAAACGAGAACTTCACGAAAAGAAAACAACACACTTAAACAATACCAAATTATTACTCTTTGTAATTATTTATTTGTCAATGACCTTACTGAATACAGGTTTTAGTCATCACATCTACTTGTACCAACATTACGTAGAAGAAGTAAAAAAAAGAATCAAGGAATATAAATCATAAATATTTAGTGCTGTGTATTCCTATTATGTTGTACATAATGGTTAACCGTATGGTTTTTACGTTTCTTAAGATTAATCCAAACTTATACTGCGTTGGGAACTTTGCTAAAAGTAAGTAGTTTGTGGCATAGCATAAACGTCCAAATGTAAAAATTTAAAACCAAGTGCGGTTCTTCTTCTCATAAGTACCAACCTCCCACTTTACGGGGAATTAATTATATCTCAATTTACTACATTTAAGATGCCAGAAACACAAAAAATTCTGGCAACTGTACCTTACCTGCTGACAACTCAATTATTTTTTAATAATTCATTCAAGGGATCTTTAAAATCTTTTTTAAATCTGAACTTAATTGTACACGAAGTTCAAATACTTTACTAAAGTCCTTACCACAGCGTCCAATGTGAGTGAAGTGTTGTGATGAGGAGGTGATTGTAACAAGGCCATATAACACCTTACACACAAACAATTTAACACTAAAAACGCTCCTGAGGTTATGACCAGCTTCAGGGAAGCTTATGCACCCCGTTGGGCCGTCACCACAATAAAAACAAATGTTATATTTCGTCGATTTCGCGCTAGGATATCGCTCGTTTCGATATCGTTTAGCTTCGGCTCCAGCGATTCTATTCGGCGCGTGTCTATTGTCTATTCTAATCTATTCGTTGCACGTTGCACAAGGAATTCCAAAACTTTGTTGATCGATGTGTGTTATGTATTTCTTTTGACGTCTCTCAAAATTAAGGTAAAATTATGGCAGCAAAATCTGTTGCAACGGCAACAGTACGCGCCGTTAAAGGTAGAAGAATATTACCCACTCGTGCAGCTTTAGTCCTCGTAAGTAGAAGCTTCGTGTCAACTGATTTTTCTGGAACTAACCTTATTTTAAGACGCCTGCAGCAGTTACCCGAATTAAAGAGATCTTAGAAGGTAAAAATGATTATGTACGTTATAAAATCGCTGACTTGTAGTATGGACAATAACATTATAAAATCCACAGATAGGTTTGAAAATTGGTGTACGCCAAAGAGGTTGTAACGGATTATCCTATACTTTGGACTACGCACATAAAAAAGGTAATTATACAGTTTTCATCGGAATTTACTAGAGTTATCCATTCGTTACAGATCCAATGGATGAGGAGGTCGTCCAAGATGGTGTTCGAGTAATAATAGATAAGAAAGCACAATTGACACTTTTAGGTAAATTAAATTAGAAAATTGTCATTTGCCAGTCTGTTTTTCTCTTTTCTTTAAATCTAGGTACTGAAATGGATTATGTGAATACAAAGCTGAGCTCGGAGTTTGTCTTTAATAATCCAAATATTAAAGGGACTTGCGGCTGTGGAGAATCATTCAGTGTATAAATGGAGAATCTGTAGTCATTTGTAAATACGATGTAGAAATTGTAGATTATTTATTAATTCAGTAAATATAGATATTTAAACAGCAATTATAATTTTTGGCGTTTTATAGACGTAAGAGGAAGCACTGACAAACTAGTAAATTTAGCCGATAGAAACTAAAACAAAAACAGTATCTTCGCATGTAATATAATTTAATCTAACAAACAATTAGGCAATAAATATAATAAAAAGCCCGTATCATGTTTGTAATCGTTTTTTTTTTAAATTTCGCGTAAACCATGTTTCGTGGGATAGATGTCTCTCTTAAAACCATATTTACCCTATTTCCTTTTTTATTATAGATTTGTAAAAAATAATTTAATTCGCAATTTTTATGTATTTTGTAGCAACAATCATTTGAGGTTTATTTAGGCAATCTACAGATACACATTATATGAGTATAAACATGTTTTTATGCATTTTTTATGGTGGCTACACTAGTCAGTCTAGCCACTCAGCTGATTAAGTTTTCAAGTAAACAATGTAAATAGTACTTATAATAATAACTTATATGCATGATTTACGAAGCCATCAGCATTCCCATCAAAATGCGTTTATTTTTTTTAGTAACAATGTAGAATTTACCTTGACCACTTTACATTCAATGTTATGTATTCTGCGATAAATGGTAAATGGATTCCTTCATAAAACCGCGCAAGGTACCACCGCAAAATATTGTGCTACGTTTGTTCCAAAGACAAATATTTGGTAATAAAAACCCAGGAACTCACTTCCATACTGCTCGGCAGTTTTATCAGAACATTTTTCCTAATTTCACATTGATCAATGTTGAAAAGCCACCTTGTTTCTTAAGAAAATTTAGCCCAGACGGTAAATATTTCATCGCTTTTTCATCCGATCAAACTTCGTTGGAAGTATATAAATATAAAGGACCAGCAGCTGCTGGAGACCTGTTGCAAGATGTACAGAAAAAGAACGAGAAAGAAAAATTTGAAATTAAGAGTAAAATATTTGATAGATTTTTTCAGGTAGGTCGTAGTAGTAACATGTAATTTATTTTATTATAGTATGTTTTAGTTGAAGTTTGTTGTTAATGTTAGCCAAAGTCTCGAGCAGTTAAATAGAGAATGTAGTTTGTTTAGTGATGATGGAAGGTATGTTATTATTGGTTCTGCAACGTTTATTCCAGAAGAGTTACGGCCTCATTTTTATGAAATATATACTAATAATGAATCTGTTACACCTAATCCAAGGTATGTTTACTGTGAACTAGAATATATTTTCATCATCAATAAGAATTTTATTTTTGGCCCTCTCGTAGACTTATTCTAACTAACCTATATCCATTTTTTTTCCATAATCGGTTTGTAACTAAAGGGTTTGAAGCGTGTAACCCCAGTAATTATAGTCGAAAATGTTCAATTTTTGTTTGTTTATCTCAATTTTCAGTTAATTATGATTTGTTTATTTCGTACTTCTTTAGTACAATGTCATAGACCAATTTAAGGTATGAGTAGGTTTTCTAACTTTCTACAGAAATTCTCAATGCAACATGTTTGGTTTAACGTGGGACAATGAATTAATAATCAAAGGACACCTGTGCACCCTACGAGTACTCTATTCTTGAATCTGGCTATGCATGCAAATGTGAACTTGTGTTTTGTGTTCTAATATTTGTGTTAAGTACAGAATTTAACGTCATATTAGGCATTCGAGTTAAATGTTCGACCTTAGATCGTATTAGTTCAGAGTCAAAAAGTAAGTGGTAGAATAGAGATACAAGATCTGCGAATTTCGTATTATTTTACATTGTATATTCTTGTTAGTCGTGATAATAATTTACAAGAAATTTGTTATAACCACAGAATTTGGAAGGTGCTTTAGATTAAGTTGCATAACGAATGGTCAAATAATTTGTTTGTTTGTTAATTAAATTTCATGCGTGTTATCGTTTAATAGTTTTCATATAAGAACAGCATTTAACCTTATTGCTAACGTAAATATTTTTTTAGGTCTCCTTTGGAAGATTATTCGTTACACCTGGTCGATTTATATGCTGGAAAATTATGCGACACGAGACAATTTAAAGTGGATAAAATATTTTTATCGCATAATCAAGGACTTTACTTATATAAAGATATACTAGCAGTGTTATCAGTGCAACATCAAGTGATACATATATTCCAAATATTGGATGGTATGTTCGTAGACGTTCGTAAAGTTGGAAGATTTTGCTTTGAAGATGATTCCTATTTTTTCAATTTGATATTTCCCACCGAACGAGCTTTTAAAGAAGTTTTTATAAATTCATTAAAACATCGTTTATTGGCTTTCTTGTATAGAAGGGCGTTATTTATTAGCAATTCTACGAATAATCCTTATGAAATAAGGCGATTCTATCAATATTTTGAAAATTTCAAAGCTTTAAGATTATGGAAAATGCAACTCTTGGACGAAAATCATATACTGATAAAATACGCAAGCGAAGAAGTCGTAACATTAAAGTCGCCAGATGCGAATAGTCAGCCGTCTTTCTTCGTTGTGTACAATATGTCCGAGAGCAAGGTTTTGGCTATTTACGAAAATACTTCGAGAGAACTGTTGAATTTATTTGAGAATTTCTGTGATTGTTTTCGAAACGCAAGTATTTATAATGAAACGCAATTTACCTGCAGTCCATCTAATAATATTTACGCAAGACTAATTCAACATAGGTAAGTAACGTGCTTAGGATTTATAGTCTACGTTTAAAACTAATTCGAATAGTACACATTGTACTCCTTCGGCAGTTTTTTTTGTGCATCGGGTATAAAAATTGTTTAGTATGAATTAAATTGGATATTAATAATAAAAATAGAGCCAAAATTGAATCAGATTCAAGAAAGATCTATAAACTTAACGAGATAATGAATTTAAGAGAGATTAAACATTCTTAATTAAGACTATATCTATTTCGTTGTTCTAGGTTTAAGCAAACAATTGTGAGTGCCAAATTTGGCGGTAAGACTGAGGCTACAAAAAGGCTGTTAGCTCAATTACCTATTAGTGCGCAATCTTATAGTAGTTCCCCATATTTAGATTTATCATTATTTAGTTACGATGATAAATGGGTGTCGGTTATGGAACGGCCAAAACCGTGTGGGGAGCATCCTATCAGGTAGATGGCCATTCATTACAATTGCTTCGGATTAACGTCATATTTTAGGTTTTATGCTAGAGACTCCGGATATTTGAAATTTCGCATTTACGCTGGTGGATCGAATCGCAGTCAGCCGCAAGCTACGAGACGATTAGTCGCGTTCACTTTTCATCCAACGGATCCATTTGCAATATCTGTGCAACGTACGAATGCAGAGTATATTGTCAATTTTCATATAAGGTTCGATCACACCGATGCCAGCTTTGAGGAATACGATAACATACTTAAGTAAATTCACAGACAGTTTTATAAATAAAGCAAATTTATTCTACACTCTGTTTTTTTTTTTTGTTACAAAATTTTTGTTGTATTAATACAATTATTATGAGAATCTAAAAATTCAAACAAGAAAATCACTATTAATAATAGCTTGTAGAAACCGTGAATTTAGATAATGTGTAACATTACGTACACCTTCGTATTAAATTTATATGACGCATTTTAATATCTAAGTATATAAACGTTGGACCATATTAATGTGTGTTAATTGCATCATATTTAATATCTCCGAGTCATAAGAAATGTTTGTAGTTGGAGAAAAAATTGCAATCAGCAATAAAGTAACATTATAACGATTTTATTGCTTTTCAGAATTTTGCTAAAATACACACACTTACGTTAATTAATTAGAAATTCATTACATGTGACTTTATTCCTGATATAAACTTTCACATATACACAAAATACGTCGAATTAGGACTACACCTGATTATTCTAAACATATGTTATAAAGTTAATGTGTGCCAGTCTGCAAAGTGAATTTAGACAAAAAACAAAAACGTTGAACAAAAAACATATTTGAAGCAGGTCAATTATCTTTATTAAATCCATAAATTTGGTGTTTTAGTATTACTGATAATGTGACCAAATTCTGAATATGTAATGAAGACAATTGACGCTTTTGTTTCTTATCCCTAAAACAGAAGATTATAAGTAATACAAGAACAATGTTGTTAGTTCTCGCGAACTGGCAAAAATATTTCTTTTTAGTCTAATTTTATATTGTAATATTTGCGTATTTAAATAATTGATTTTAATTCGTAGTCTTAATTCGATTACAAAGTAGATGGAGCGAATGATGATATACCTCACACGGTTTTGTTACAAAATAATACATTTTTAAATCTAACACAAACACGTGGAACTTGAACAATTCTAAATAAATTTGAAAATAAATATAAATAATAGACTTTTAAAAGGACAAACAGTTTAGCAGCCTAAGAGAAGAAAATATAGATTTGAATGAGTATCAAGAAATTGTATTTTAATAAGTCTTATTCGCTATGTTATAAATTTGGATAAGAAGGATTTGAAAATGATTCCGTGTTGAAAGAAAATCAACGAAAAACCCTTCATAAACAAATCATAAACATATTTTTTTTATACAATCTAAACTGGGAAAACGTACTAAAAAACATACATTAAATCTAAATATTTTTGAATAAATATAGAAGCTTTGTAAATGTTTAAAATGTGTTTATAAATAAATATAAATTAAAAAGATTCTAACAAGTAGCGTACAAAAAAAAAAAAAACGTGAGTAAACTATCCAAATATATTAACAGAAACAATATAGTTCTTACTCATAAGACATTTTTGGCAAATACAAAACAGCCTATACCTATTTGTTCAACAACTATGTACTTGAAATGAGCATTTACAGATATTATCTTTATTTCGACATGAAGTGATTGATAAGTATCTGCCTCAAGGAAAAGAAAATGGCAAAAGTGTCACCCGAAAAATATAACTTTTTTGAATATACAATATAAAACTATGTTGTATACAAAAAAGTAAATCTCTAGAAAAAGTTAATTTCGTTGAGAAAGAGTTTCATTTAAAGAGTCGTTGAGTTATTATTTGCATATCTTTCTGCAAGATATGCGTCAGACCTCCCCGCCATCAACCTCATCTGCACTTAGCACAGTTACCATTTGATCACCCAGACGATTCGACAAATATTGTTTGGCATCAAACATTTCTACAAGCTGCAAAAATAAAATATAAACGTAAGTAAACAATTTTTCCATACCATGCGGTACATACTTTTCGAACTAGAGTTGGATGTTCGTTGCTAATACGTTCCAAATCGTTGGGAGGCACTAAGCATAATGGTGACATGGCAAGTCGAGCGAGATATTCTATAGAGTACGTAAGACGATTTGGCTTTTTCTCAGTTGGTTCGGGTGATATCTTTCCTTTTATTATTTCTTCAATTGAAGCCCGGGGCCTTCGCAGAGGAGGAGCTTGATAAATAAAATAATCGTGAGTAAAAGCAAGGTTTAACAGCGAAAAGAACATTAATTTGTGATGTTATTCGTTAGTACAGAATTTACTTAAAAGAGGCGCATATTGTATTCAGAAGGCTAATATAGTCATGGCTACCGTCTTGAAATTAGACCAGAAGATATTTTACTTAAACTTCTTTAAACTTTTTGGAAGTTAAAAATATTCTTAACAGTATCGCAATTGTCCCGCAAAACTACTAAACTTTAAATCTGCTTACTCGGTAACCTACTCAATAAGCAGTAAAATGTAATTTTTTTTTCAGTTAATAGATAATTCCATGCCTTGTTAGTGCAATGCAAAATACATCACATGAAATACTTACTTTCACATACTTCTTCAATTTGTCCATTGGCAACTACACTTGGCGAAGGTATAGAATCTGGAGGTGACAACGGTTCATGAGTTACTTCTCCTGTCTGAGGAAGACTATCAAAACTGTAGAACTGCCCAATATCTTGTATTGGTTCGCCAGAGAAATATTCATCGAGGACAAGCTTGCTTATCTAAACAACGCCTAATCAATAAATACAAACACGCTTTATCAATAGTACATACCCTTACAAGATCCAGATCATCTCCGGTAATCTTGATAGTGTGTCCACCGGTAACTACCGTATACTTGTACTCGCCAATACTAGCATCGTTCGTGCTCAAACTATGCAAAAGCGCTCTAGATCTACCGGCATGTGGAAGCGCACTTTCATCTGATGCCGAGGAATTAATACTAGAACTAGAACCCGTTAGAGGACCGCCTATTGCCATATTGTGTTCCCTAACCGGGGAAGCATTTCTTCGAATCGTGTCTTCTATAAGTTGCTTTGCATGGCTAATGGAAAGAGAGGATTAAAACGTGAGAAATAACATAGTATACTTGTTATTTTAAATTCTTTCATAGCGAACCCCTAAAATATGGGTACATGCATTATAAATGGGGGATTATTGCTACAACATAAACTATGTTAAAAAATTACTTCAAAGTCATTTATGTGTATTTTAATAAAAGATAAGAAAACATATAATATGATAAAAAAAACGAACATTTTCGAATTTCGTGCCGTTATATTTAGACAACTGGGCTACAGGTATCTTAGTTGGGATTATATCATGGTGAGGTTAATATATACACTCCCCGACAAAAACTTAGACGCGGTAAGATGTTCTAAAGGTTTTAAGGGTTACAACATTTCTTTGCGAAACTAGCAAGATACCTAATTAAGTTTTTATTCGTAAAAGTAAGATAAACGTAAACATATTTCCTCCAGTAATATACGAACTAAATAATAAATTATTACTCCAATGTTTAAACAATTTCTGCGACAAAAATTTAGACGCTCGGTTGCAAATGTAAAACAAAAATCAACAAATGAGTGGTCAGTAATGAGTAGATCCTCCATTGTTCTTAATCACTTCTAATAGTCTGTTATTAATAGATTTATATAAATTTAACACATAATTTTGAGGGATATTCTGCCATTCAGGTCACTATTGAAGTTTTCAGTTAGTGTACCGTGAAATATTGACGGCCTCCGCCATAAACGCGACGTGCCAATTCACCCCACATGTTTTCAATAATGTTTAAGCCTGGTGACCGTGCTGGCCACTGTAAAGTTTTAATATTTTTCTCTTTAGACCATTCAGTGATCGTTTTTGCTTTATGAATTGGCGCGTTATCTTGCCGAAAAAACAAATTGCGCCCGGCCCATTGGTTTCCAAAACGTAGAAGATTGTCATGCAATAAGTCTTTATACGTCACAGATGTCATTTTGTTTGTGCAAAACACTATCTCACTTTTATCGCGGAATCCAATCGCAGGCCATATCATCACAGATCCACCCCCTAATTGTCTGGTCATTTTCACTTTGGGTTCCTTTCTCAGATCATGATAATAATGCGAGTACCCATCCGGTCCGTCCAAATTAAAACGTTTCTCATCGGAAAATATAACTTTTTCCCATTGTTTCTTCCAGGATACGTGTTCTTCAGCAAATCTCAACCTCGCTTCTTTGTGTTTCGCCGAAAGTGGCGGTTTTCTCAACATTTTCTTCCGTGATATTACCGGTGACGCCTTTAAAATCCTTTGAACATTACGCACGTGCGTTTGTACCCCCACCTGTTCTGCAATAACTCTCGCCGACGTAGAAGAATTGGATGCACACCGCAATATCATGTGTTTATCCCGCTCACTTACAGCTTTCGGTCGCCCCTGGCCTTTTGGTTTGCCGTAATATTCCGGATCTTTTAGGAAATTTCTAACGGAATGATCGCTTCTTCGTAACCGACGAGCAATTTCCTTCTTACTAACACCATCCTGGTGCCAGGCTAGAACTTTACCCCTTTCTATCAAGGATAATTGCTTTTTTCTACCCATATTGCAAACACTTTATAAAATATAATTTCTCGTGGTGAAATGTGTACACTTTACCAGCACAACCGCTGCATATAAAGAGAAGTATAAAATTAAAACATTTTTGCTTATATTAATGTAATAAATGCACAGGGTCTAAATTTTTGTCGCATTTAAAATTCCTATTTTGATCTGGGAAAATCTCAATTGCCCCTCATAAAGCAATAAATACCCAGAAATATCTATAAATGGACTATTTACATAACAAGTATTAATAACCCTTATTTACATTTTATATAATGTCTATAAACTTTGTTTCGTCAATAAAAACGATGCCGCGTCTATGTTTTTGTCGGGTAGCGTAAATGTCAGTTTGGACTTACGTCTTACCGTTGCAATAAATCAATGTTTTTTGTAAGAATTCTATGTGGATCACTATTTATACGCTCTTACTTATAGCTAGCATATTTTATGTATGCATCTTATTAACAATTATTTATTTCCTAAAGGTATATGGAGCTAACCGCGTCTATACTCCGATTTCTTAAGGCGTTCGCTAAACATTCTATCAGAACCGTCTTCTTCGAATAGACTATTTATAAAACACAAAATAAAGCATCAGACCGTAAGTACTTGTACGTACATGTTTGTAAGAATTTGAAATTTCACAAATTTATTTCAAAATGGCGATGTTGGCAAAGGAAGACAGAAAATTAGAAGCTATTAAGATATATTATTTTAAGCCTAGATGTTAAATAAATTTATTTTTAAGGCTTGGAGAGGTGCAATCATATGAGCGTAACATCCACTTACTTAATACTTTCTTCGTTGGCTCCAGTAATCTGCACCAGACGTTCCTTGGCGCCTGGACTCACTGAAAACGAAGACGATGTACAATTTCCATTCACTTGCCGAAATAAATGCATAGGTTAAAAGCCATTCCTGTTAAATTTAATCAAAGAATCATGATGTATTAACAGTACAACAAAACGAAACCTGTTAAAACAATGAACAGAAAAAATATGTGAAAATTTCAGTTGTGTTCATGCTTCAATTATGCCTTGTGAAAATTAAAGATATGTCAAAATATAAATGTATAAACGCATTATAGAGAATTATACTTTCGTACTGATTCTAAAGAAGATTTCATTGCATTAGTTGGAAAATGTTCCGAAGTTGCAAATTCAAAACAATAATTAAATATTCACGTAATTAACGTATTACAAATGCACATGGTCAGCATAAATAGTACCTATATAAAGCGCTATATTTGCCCAGGCAATTTGCTTCAGCTCTCCCTCGCAAAAAGTTAAAAATATAAACTAATAGAATGAATATGTCTATAGAATTTTTACAATGCATAAAGCACAAAAAGCCAACAATAAGATGCTTCTAATATTAACTACATACATCAGAAACCTCTTTTTTTTTCATAATAAAATTTACCTAATAGCTTCTCGTAAGACGTACATGTGAAACCTACATCTATATTTCTACCTAGTCCTTAGCCTTGGGCATGTAACTTATAATTTGTTAATGAACACAAAATTAATATAGTTAGAATTACAACTATAGTTAATTTTAGAAACACACTCTCAATTCACTGAAGAAGAATAGTATAATTCTCTTTTTAAATAAAGGATTTAGTGCAAAAGTAAGTCACATTAGAACAAGCAATCACTTCAACCTCAGTTTACCTCTTTGAAACGATATTATAGTTTCACTGAGTTCTTCAATCATGTGCACTCTCCTTCCTTTAATGCCCATAACTATAAAAAATTTACCAAAATATCTCACCAGGTATTTCAAATATCAAAGGTAGTTTATAAACATTCTCACAATAATAATTTTGTTACGAATTGCGGGGACGCTAGGTGCTTACCTTTTCCGGAGTCGGCATTTCTTATAACCACTTCATCTTTACAATAATTCTTCCCTGGTATTCGTGTTGGTTTATTAAATTTGCCAGACGGTTTTAATATTTCTCCTGGTCCTAATAAAGGAGGAGATGCTACTGTAGAGGATGACATAGATTCCGCTAAATTTCCTCCAGATTCGGAAGCCTCAATCTAGATTCAATAATATCACATCACAACCTCCTCAATAGTATATTAAAATAAAATTGATATCAATTGATCAACGACCTCCCAAAAATATTTCTGAAAATTTGACAAAATATTTTCACAAGTTATAGTTTCCTTCCTTGAAATGCGGGACATCTATATATTCATTAAAAAGAATAAAACGATACTTGGACGTATAGGTATGTCGTGGCATGTTCACCAGATGAAAGTGCAACTTAGGTCAAGACCGCAGTGCAGTTAAGCACTGTTCTTCTATTTTTTTATGCTTGGATTTCGGTTTTATTTCACCGGGTTATCGATGCATGGAAGTTTTTTAAGTTTTGGGTTTTAAGTACTTGAAATTATTTTTTATTTAGTTGGGTGCGTATGTGGGTGCATGTATTACAGATACTGCCGGCGGTGGGAAAAAACTAAGAACTAACAAATCAATTTTTAATTAAGTCAATTAATTCATGATTAAATTAATTACTTGATTACTGTTTACATAGACATTTTGGGATCCTTGAATGAATTTGAATTAAAATGATGTTTGGGGCGATCGGCAACACAACCTTAACGACTGTACTTAAAGTTTAAAGAAATTCTTGTTAATTTTATGTAAATAACAGCAATTTCTTTGGTATTTTAATTTTTTCCTCGTTAATATTGGCTTTGATCTTTAACACAAATCAATTTAATTGATAATAACAATTGATACGGTTGATTAACGTGCTAATTCCTGATTAAATATTTAATTCATTTTCAATATACCTGGAGCTGCTGAGCTAAATTTTGAAATTCTTGGACGCCCTTTGTTGGAACAGAAAATTAAGCAACTCAGTAAAGGCAAAAGTCATTCTGTTAATTTTGTAAAGGTAATTCCATAATTTGACCACCGGCCACCAGTTATTCTAATTTAAAAAATTCTTCAAATTCATTCATTCAAATTTTATAGCGAGCTCAAACATTAAAAAAAAAATTAGAGGATATTTTTTTTTAAGTAACGAAATAGATGCTTTTAAGTTGAATGATGAGCAAAAGTTATTTGTTCCATCTTTTTGTATTAAAAATATCTTTTGGGCATGCTATATTTTATACGTATGTTTAAGCAGGGCAATTTACTAATGCAAGGAAAGAAAATGCTAGGAATAGAAACTTTATATTCATTAACACAAATATTTATTTCCTAGTTGGTAATTCAAAAAATCCGGAACTTGGGTGAAAAAATAGGATTGGATCTAGTTTGAAAACGTTTCTGGGATGAAATTTTTTGGTTTATATTATCCAAGTTGATTTAGTACATTTTTAGATGGAAAAAAGTATAATGTAAATCAAGTTTAACTTACTACATTTTGACAAGGATAAATTACCTGAACGCACTGATTAACTTTCTTCCTATAATATTGGTTCATCAGATCTGAACCCTTCCATTGCTTTGCTCGTAATTCAATTAGTTCGAGTAAATGAAGTCGTGATAAATAATCGAGTCGTACGTCGTCTTGGGAACTGTTTCTGAATACAACAAATGCACGATTTAGTTGATCTTGATATAGTATTTCGAGATATGCACCATAAACCTATTACAAGAGATAATTATAAAAGAATGCTTTTTTGTTCGGACCATTAAGTTAAGATTTTACCTTCAAATGTTGATATAAATTAATAATACTTTCTTTATATGATATAGTTGGGTCTACATTGGCCGAAGAAAGTAGTGCTGCGACCTGATCAACTGCTTGCATAACGTTCTCCACTGTAAACATTACTTTCTCGTAAGGGAAAAATGAAAAATGTTCGATTAGTGTTCTATACCTGTGCCCATTGTACCATCTTGTCGAAGTTTACTTGCCAATAATTGGGATTGACTTTGAGATTTAACAAGTTCATGCTTTTTTGGATATTTTAATCTAGCCGATATTCCCAGAGACATTTTTCGTTAATGTGACAAAGACTAATATCCTAAAAAAAAAAACGTAACAATGAAGATATTTAACAGTGCAGAGTTGACAAAAAATGGGTGACTCATTGTCAAAACTTTTTTAGGCAAGGGTTTTCGTAATGCACAATTTATGTAAAGTAGGGGGCCCATTAGTCGTAATGAAAAATGATATAAGCGTATACGTTTTTCATTTCAATCTAATGCACTTCAAATACCTTGTCAATCGTTTATTATAAAAATAAAGCGCAACTCGCACAGCTGTTTGAGCTGTACGCACTGCGAAGTTTTTTTAGTACTTGCGCAAACAGAAGTTCCCATACGAAAATAGCGGGAATTTAATCATCTTGAAATTATTCTATTTTAAGCATATTCCTATTGCTTCTATGTATAATCTGAGTATATTTTATTATTTCTTTACTTACACTGTTTTTAGTTAAAGAAATCCAAGTAAACTTCCTCCGGTCGAATCCTCTTGAATGATGTGTCACAAAAGCAAACCATATAGAAAGTTACATTATACGGTCAATGAGCTTGAATTCTACAAGTAACTGTGTCTAAAAGAATATGAAGATAAAATCATGAAAATTCTATCGCTCTGTGTAATAAAATCAAAAATTCATTTGTACAAATTTTCTCATGTATCTCCGTACATTTTCTCTTTTATTAACTCACCCGCAATTAACAAATTAGCAACAGTCCTATTTGTTTGTATATACCATAGTGGTGTTGTTATGAGAAAAGATCTGTACACTGAGGATACCTCCTCAGGATAATTAGGCAAGCGCGGAATAAATTTTCTTATTTAGTGTACCATGACAATAGCACCGCCTTGTTCTGTATTATCTCAATTCTATTGTAAGCAATATTTGATTGAATTTAATACAATAATGATAGCAAGGACTGTGGCGTAGTATGGTAAACAACACATAAGTATCGGCACCCTCCGCACCACACAAGTTTAATTTATTATATAGTAATATAATAACTAGTCCGGGAGGGCCGTTTCGAGGACATGAATGGTCCTCATCATCAACCAGTAACCGAATGATGCGAGAAAATTTTTTTTCTAAAACTAAACATGCATGTACTATCCCTACTTCTTAGAACAGATATTCTTTACAAGTGCCTATTTCTACCTGCTGCACGCCTTGAAGCTACGACGTGCGAAAAATAACATGCATGAACTATCCCTTCTTCCGAGAAGAAATATTGTTTTACAAGTGCCTAATTCTACGCTCTACGCGTCTTAAACTACGACGAGCGAAAAACACGGCCAGATAGACGGGAAGATCTCTTTTATGACCCAAAATAATTTAATACAGCTTAAAATATTGCCGAACAATTCACTTATTCTCATTTGTAGCCATTAGGCTGCGTTCGCATCGCTATCCTACCACCCTTAGTGCGAAATTAAATTAGTGTAAGAATTTAATAGCTGACATCAATAATTTTAATAAATAAACAGTCATTAACAAATGTCTTCATCCAACCAGTAAACTGACGAACGATAGCTACCATCAATCTAGCTACCGCTTATCTTCCTGATTTCCACAAGGTAACGGATAGAATCTGTAAAATGTTGAAAAAAATAAAACACGAAAACAATCATCAAAAAACCCCTCTTAAAGGTTTCAGAAATTCTTCTGTCTCCCAAATTACAAACTTCCCCCCTTAGTGAGTAAAGGTGTTTATAGAATCTCTTGCTCGGGGACAAGACGCTCTATTAAAACTCGTCTGACTACACGAACGTTATGTTAGAACACGCCTTCCCTCGAATCATCTAGACATTGGCCATCAGATATTATTCATTGCGATTTCATTACTTTGTAGTTCTTCCCACTATTACGATCCGTAGAAATCCTTAATCACCCTAAGAATGTCAATAGGGATACAGGTTACCCACCTCGCAGACATAAGGAAACACGTCATCCGCAACAACCAAGCCTTGTCTAACCGTGACAGCGACAGACCTTGCCCACCGCCGGCATAAAAGCGTGTTATTCCCCTCGTGCACTCGCAGGCATGCTGAGTTGCCGCTTAGTTAGTTTCGCCTCCGGCGTGGTTTACATATTACTAGCTTACATTTCCTTTTCCTGAGGAATCCCTATATAGTTGTGGGCGAAACGTCGAGTTATCATTTAACCATGAACTTCGGGTCTGAACCCGAAGCACGTTTAGTTTTAATCAATTTTGTCATAACCTTACGTAAACTTATCTTGGTATTACTAAAATGTTGTTGAATAATATTGCAATTGATGTAGTTATTCACATATTATTTCTATAAATAATGTCATCAACATGTTGATGGCATTATGGCATGAAAAAAAAAAATTATATACTTAACACTACTTGACCTAGACGTTTATCTTTATCTCGCTAACATTTTGATAAATTCCACTGATAATTTTTCAATTTTTATTTTAATTTATAAAAAAAATAAGTCAATGGCATCACAATAAATGTACGATATAAAATGCATTTCATTAAAAATATAACATTACGTTTTTACGATTCACTTTACACCTATGTTCAAAATAATTTTGCAATTGTAAAATCTATAAATACGTACGAGCGTTTTTGTTTTTAATGATCAAATAATCTCAAGGCACCGCCCGTAAACGGAAAAAAAGGAAAACAGGTAAAAATTTATTTCGAAAATGATATATTACAACTCACTTACATACAGTAAGTATATTCATAGCAACAAGATTTCTTCCTAGTAAAAGAAAAAAAAATACGTTTATGGTGGCTTATCGTCTATACAAATATTAATCTATAGTTGTATAAATTATACACAAATATATTTCTACCATATCTATTTCGTACATATATATATATATATGTATATAACTAAAACATACTTAATAAAAAAATAATGTTAAATTATGAATTAATATTAGAATTTACATTACCAGAAATTAACAGACATAATTTCATGTTTGGAAAACAAGATGTGTAATGCAATATTTACTGAAAGTAATGTACACTGAAATGGTTGGTTGGAATTATTTCCTTGTTGATGGTAGTAAAAGTTGCTGAGCAGTCATTGCGTCTGGAAATAATGCATGATAATTCATCAGAGGAACATAGGCTGCCGTAATTACACGTCCAGCAAACCAACGACCGTGTAGAGAATTGACGGACGCAACAGCTGTCGCTATTGATGGACATTTCACATAAACATTCCCTTGCGGAGAACCTTTGTCTACAAAAACGTGTAGAACACCTCCGTGTTTGTTGCATTCTTCTATAACATCGTCTCTTATTTCTGTATCCCAACTGGAAGCATTTTCCCTAGAATATAAATGTATAGGTATTAAAAGAAGCATATACAAACACGTAACACGTTTTTTTTTTGTCTCAAATTTGGACATCCGATCTTGGAGAAAAAAACGGCTAATGTTCAAAGTATTTCTACTTATGGTGTAAAAAATATGTCTAGATTTCAACAAGAGCGCACGTTGTTTAATAACGATTAAAAAATACTTACGATGATGGGTCGAACATGTTACTAAGCATAAAACATTGAGTAGCTATTGGAGGTGTGCTATTAGTTTGAACTTGTGTTACAACAGGCTGACCGGTGGCCATACTTAGGGCGTTAGCAGCAGCTTGAGGTACTTGCATGCCAGCACCTTCCGCCAACTTAAACATTAATTGTAGCCTTCCTGTTGCTCCCAAATCAATTCCTGACCTATCTAATTCGTCCGAGTCTAATATAGACGGACCTTGTTGTTGGAGATCAAGCCTTTCGGTAACATTACCGACTTTCATTGGTCTCCCCGCCAATTCGAAACCATTAAGCTGTTCTAACGCTTTTTTAGCGTCATCGCAATTGTGGAACTGTAAATTTGAGGAATTAATAAGTGAACATACTTTGTTAGGAAGAAATACCTACCGTAATAAAACCATAACCTTTCGACCTGCCTGTCTCTGGATCCATTATCAATTGGATATTGTCTATTTTTCCATATGGTTCAAAGATTCCTCTTAACATATCTTCTGTTATGTTAAAGTGCAATGACCCAACATATAATCTCATCGGACCAGTCATTCCTTTAGGCATTAGATTGGGCATAGAATTGCCCATTCTGTTTTTTTCAGCTTGTGTATGCTGTACAATAATAGGTATTCCGAGTAGCTTTTGTCCAGATAACCCTAAAGCCTGAAACAGTATTTTTATGATTAAAATTCATTTAAAGAGAAAAATGCGTTTAAACATCCTTATAATTCAAACTTAAATTGTGTGTGCACTGCGTTCTATTTTTTTCTGTGTTTTATGAGTATTTAAATTGCAAATCGAATGTTACGTCCGGTACACACTCCCTTTTTTTATTTAAACCTTCAAAATGATAAACATATATAGCCTACCACAATAGCGTTGGACGTAGTAAAAATACGAACAAATTAATTAATACTTTACTTCACCTAATAATCGAAACTGCTCAACAAATGTAAAATGTTTTCTGGGTTGATTCACGTGCAGAATGTACAAGAAAAATCTGGCATTTTCTAAATTATTTTGTATTAATTATTATTACTGCACAATTAATTGCACCCTACTTATACTGCATTCTTGGCGATGCCAGAAAAACTGAAACCATCACTGAAGTATGTTAATATTTTCGCTAAAATCATCATGGATTAAAGCTACATTGTATATTTCGTAATTCCCTACAGATGGCCGCATTTTTTTTAGTAATTCGGATAAATAGAGACTACGTAAGTTATACAAAACTTGTTAACGTTTCTGACCTTCACCGTCAGTTGAGTAAGCGCGTTTCGCGTTATAGACTTTGGCAATATTACGATATAAAAAAAAATTGTAAATGTTCTAGCAAAAAGCATTCATTGTTGTTTACTTCTACGTATTTATTTCCTTACAATCATATAAAAATGATATGGAAAAGAACTTACCAAAGCAACACTTTCGGGATCCCTAAATTCTATATACGCGATTCCTTTAAACCTTCTGGTTTTGTTGCATGTAATTAATCTGACATCACGTACTTTACCCACCGCACTGAAAAAATCTTCCAGATCTCTGGCACGAATGCGTTGCGATAACTGCATGACAAAAACGGTTCTGGCATCCCTCTCCTCAGGACTAAGTTCTTCGAGTGGAGATGTGCCCCTATTATATCCAAGTCCAATAGGCGATCGTCCTTTTTTCGGGAACGGAAGCTTGACAGAAGGTGGCGATGGGGATCGTTTTCTGGAACGCGACCTTTTTCGTTCCCTGCTTCGACTACGTCGTTCTCTCTCGCGATGTGTTCTGGCTCTATCCTTGGAGCGACTCCGCTTCTTGGACCGCGACCGTGAACGTCTATCCCTTGAAGTCTTCCTATCCTTTGATCGTTTTCTCTCGCGCGATCTGCTTCTTCTGCGCTCGCGGCTACGTTTCCTTTCACGGGACTTACTCCTCGATCTCTTCCGGCTTTTACTCCTACTTCGGCTCCTGCGCCTACCGTTTCTTCTGAAAAGAATATTTAGCGATCTTTTTTTTTTTTTTTTTAAAAGATAATTTTACTATTGTAAAAATGTGAGGATATAAAATCACGGGTTTTATTTTATTTTACGGTTAATGGTGTCAGGTGTTTTGCGTACATTGAAGTAAACAAGTAAGGGCGGATGCTACTTCCGATAATCCAAATTTAAACGGAAGTAAGGTTTGTTTAATGCAATGGCTGTGTTACTATTTCTAACTATATTTGAAATATTCGAATTTTTTGAAAAATTTCAAATATGTTTTGAAATAACAACATTTCGTCAAATAATCCTTAGAAACTGAATTGAGAATTCAAAGATGTAATAATAGATGGGGCGTTTTTAGTATAGAACCTCTATAAGCATATATCAATCGATGCAGTTTCTCGTGAAACAACCTGTATATATGGAAAATATCCATATTTACCTGTATTATACGTTTGAAATGGAGAGGAACGTTTAAACAGGACGAATTATACAACTGCAAACAATTCAAATGGAAATATATAAAACTATGATTGACTCTTATGTATATCAATAATGAACAGATAAATATTTGCCAACATAAAGTGTAACCGGAAATAAATATAAGGCTATCGATAAGCTTCTAAAGTACACCGTCGCTATTAAATCCAATACTACATGCGGCGGTTGAGACGGTCTACCTAGCGTTCGCGTCCCTTCCGACCGGCCAGTATAAGAGAAATTTTAGTCAGCCCCACCACTATACTATAAAATGAGCATGCGTTCCCACTCTTTAGCGCAATAATAATCTAGACTCGGGCGTGTAAGGTGTTTACATATCGGATTATAACTATATTCTGTATATTGCGTTAATTACATGTTATCCAAAAATCAAAAGTGCTAAATAAAAACTGTCCCGATGTATTCGGTCCATGTGTTGTGAATGCGAATCTTCAGTTCGTTCGAGAAATATCATCGGCATACTATGGCCAATACGTCGACGGCTTCCACATCAAAAGACGCAGATTGCAGCAATAATAGTGTGAAATACGCAACCATCATAACAGATCCATTTTTCAAACTTGTTAAGAATAAATGTACACCGTCTACTACAGTCGCATCCTGCATAAAATGTGAACCTAAAATAGTGGAAATAAAAGGACGTCCGAATTCATCATCGAATTTTATTAGTCATTTGAAGAGAAAACATGGAGCATCAGCCTTCCAAGAGTACGCAGATTTCGCAGCCAAAAAAAGCAGAAGAAACAGAGGACAATATAATAATGGTAGTGAAATACGGGTAAAATGTTGTACGAAAAAGCAGATATCGCAAGCCCAATTTGATGAAAGTATTTTGAAATTTGTTTTACACACAATGGTGCCATTAAAAGTTGTAGATGAACCATCTTTCCACGCTATCTTTCAAAATCTGGGCGTCGAAGATAGTGGCCTTAAAATAATAAGCGGTCGTTTGTTGCGCAGACGAATGAAAAAATTGCTGGATCAATTCATAGCTGATTTAAAAAATGAATTTAAGACTATCCAGTTTATTTGCACGGCTGTTACCGGGCTAGACACGAAGCATTTTTTAGCGATAACTGCTCATTGGATAGCAGATAACTTGCAACGACACTCTGCAGTACTTGCTTTAAGAATACTACGAGGCAAAGAATCCGACGAAGAAATAGAAGATATAATACGCCAAATCCATACCGAGTATGGAATTCGGCACTCACAAATATGTAACACCACTGCGAATGCTAGTAATTTCGTGGAAGCATTTAAAATTCATCAGGTTCAAGAAGACCGCATTGAAGTTGATGGAAATGGTGAAATTTCCGATATTGAAGAATTCGATTTCGATTCGGACGAAGAAACAACCACAATTGGTGTTGCAAATGTAAACGTTTTTCTCCCCAATCATTTTGGATGCTGCGCATCTGCACTGACGCTTTGTATCTCTGATGGTGTAACGAGAACACTACAAACATCGGATATGTTTTCCACGATCCATTCTGAAGTTATTTTAAAGTACAGCTTATTATGGGAAACAGCATCGGATCCAAAGTCAACAGAAATTGTGCAAAAAGTATTGGGATGTACCTTACCCACTCCAGATGTTAAAACAAAGTTTAACTATTTCTGTGAATGCCTTAGAAATATTTTAAACATAAAAGATAGGAGTTTACAGCTTTTCCACGCATTAAATATTTCAAATCCTATCAAAGAACACGAATTTATATTCATTGAAGAATTTCTCAAGTGTATGAAACCTGTAACCGAGGCACTGGATATACTACAGGGCGAAACTGCATCATATTATGGTATAGTAGTACCAACTTTAATGGCACTATGGGGAAAACTGACAAATCTGTGTGAAAGAAAATGGATGTTCTGTAAACCGCTGGCAGATTCACTTCTTGAAAGTGTTAACATACGATTTCAAGAAATTTACGAGTTCACCTCAATAGAAGCCCTAGATGCTGCAGTGGCCGCTCTGAGCCACCCCGAATTTAAAAAGAGGTGGCTTTCTTGTGTGAAGATTGAGAATCACGATAAAATATTACAGTACTTTAAAGATGCAGTGCTGGTGGTAGCAAGTACCTCTACAGATAGCAATGCGCAATGTACACTATCCGGGACCACCAAATACAACACAGATTTCTTTGATTTCGGAAACGAAAACTGGATGGAAGAGCAATCACCGACAATATCAACAGTGGACCAACAAGTTCTTCATTTTTTTAGTGACACTAACCGCAATATGCAGATGTTACATAATTATCCGGAGATTAAAAAAGTTTTTCTTAAATTTAATACACCCCTTTCTTCTTCAGCAGCGGTAGAGAAACTATTTAACTACGACACAATAATCAATTTACCTAAATGCAATAAATTTTCGGAGAGAAAGAATGTTGAATGCTGCGCGTTGCTAAAAGCTAATTTTAACTATGTATTTAAAAAATAATCCTTTAGCTTCTCTGTAATTTAGTATCATCGTTATTTATTCTTCTGTTAATTCTTGTTTTATATACTTTGTATGATAAAATTCAGTATGTTTAATAAAAGATTTATTTTCATAGATTAAAACAATTTGTTTCTTTTTAATTTTATAGATTGGCAAGTGTAGACGTACGCAGGCTTATAGAAAAAATTGCATTTATAATCCAACATATTCATGAATATAATAAAAAATCAGTTACTGCAAGGTGCTGGAATTGTTAAATCAAGAAGTCACGGGCATTAGTTATTTTATAACAAAGATTTAGAGGATTTGCTTAAGATCGAAAATTTTTTTATTACGTGTGAATAGAGAAGAAACATTTACCGTTCCTTTTATACAAACACGTAGTTTTGCAGTTTTATATATTTCTGCTTGTTTTTTAAATTATCCCTAAATTTATATACCAAACCCATAAAACCTATTGCATGGTATGTCTATGGAAGTGACAAAAATAACGTATTTCATTCATATCCGCCAGCTGAGTGTGACATGACTAACGATCGATGAGCTTTAATTATGAATACATTATTCATGACTAACCAATAATAATTCGTTATTCATACGTTTGTGAATACATTAGTCATGACAAAGCGCTGATGTTTAATCATAGTCATTAGTCACCGCGATGAATAATATTTGGCCATCTCTGACTCATGCGTTTGATAAATAAACCGTTTAGTAAGCATTTCACGTAATTGCCAGGCGCATTGTCACACAACGCGTTGTATTATCCACTTTCTCCTATTTCCAAGAGTTTAAGTATATGCAAAACACCTAAGCTTAGTTTGGAATAAGCATAAAACTCATTTGGTACTTACTCAGATGTCTTATGTTTAATGGAATCGCCATTCTCCTTGATTTTCCCGTTGGCTTCATCCTACGAACAGCAACAGCAAAGTGAAGAGGCCGCGCGGAAGGCGAAAACAAATTGCATTAATTATTAGGTTTAAACAATTAAGAAAACCAGCAATGCATAACGCATTACCATACAAAAAATAATTTTAATTTCATTTTTAACTTATTTTTGTAGTAAAATACTTGTCACCATTACGAACTTCTAATTATATCGATCTAATAGTAGGAGGTAATCGACTTGTAAGAAGTGTGTAGTGCTGACATGTATTTGTTAGAAGATGGTCTAGTTTTTAACATTTTAATATAACTACAATCGTTGGAACATTAGCAGTTGAACGGTGGCTGAAACTGTTACGCAACGTCTAGTCAGGACTAGACTTACCGTCGGTGCAGATTAACAAAGGAACTTGCTGGCAATACTTGATCCAGATCAATACTTCTGAAAAAATACACCGAATAAGACCAGTGCCTTTCCACAAAATATTTTTGTTTTGTTTTAACTTTGACGCCATGCATTTTTGGTTTATTAATGTAATGAGTATTTTTAATAAAATGGTAAACAATCTTCCAAAATGTTTTAGATGAAAATTTGAAATGTAACTCGTATCAAAGAAGTAAAGTTTACTATGACTAAAACGTTTTCGTGTATATGGTGTAAACTTTTTAATTCTTACTAAAAATTAAGATATTTTTATTCTGAAAACAATAGCAAGTACCTTATTCAATTGTAAGAAAGCAATAAAATTGCTTAGAAATACATATCCTTTCAGATTTAACACGTGCGCAAGGAGTCCTTTCTAAAATAAACGAAACATATGAATTATTCCTTTTAAGTAATTTAGGTTTCCGGGCTGGAACCGCGTTGTAATTTCATGAGTCTGCATGGAACTTCTTCTGGGCTGCTGTAAAAATGAGCTGCTACATGTAAACAGTATTATCGAGAGGGATAACTTTTTAAGTAAAAATTGACTCACCCACTATAACCCCCTGCCACCGGGAGCTACCCTCTTAAAAATCTTTAATGGAAAGGGATATCGAGTAATACCTCATCTTAATGGTCTTTTTAAACAGTACATTTTGGCATTTAGTTTTTTTTAATTGATCGATTCATTTTCGAGATTTTGAATTGGCATGTTGGCTGTTGTTGCTATTTTAGGAGCATCGGAACAAAAACCAATATTATAAACCTTTATAAATTTCTCAAAAGCAAGGAAAATAAATTAACTTTTAATTTATGTTTAATGCAGAATATTTAGTAAATAAAAATGCATGTTTTAGCTACATTTTTATGCCGATTTTACGTTCGTTTGGAAATACATCGTCTATTGTTTTAGTATAAATTGTTATTTAGTGTTATAAAGCCAAAGTTATTTAAGTAGAATAACAATACTGATTTACAGTTTGCAAGAAGGGGTTGAAATTGTATTTTTTTAATTTATGGAGCCGAAAATCAACATGCTCGACGAACTGCAGCAACATTTAACAAAATTCTTTTCTATTTCGTTAAAGGGTTAAACTTTTCGGTTGACTGTCATTGTCGTAGCTGTAATATATCACTTAACGTATTAACAAAGTAACTTTGGATCTTTCATAATTTTAGTAAGTATGAAAAAACTTTTGGGTTTACGTCGAGCTGTCGCTTTTGTAGAATTTTTAATCTAGCATGTTATGGGCTCTTAAAATACATCAATTAATTAGCTGATGTAGACTAATTTTTACATTTAATTCATTGTGTTTCGCTTATTCATAGTATATATGTATTACTTTGCACCTATGCAGTATACATTTTTGTACGTAAAAGACGACTATCATGAATTTAAATTATTACCAACTACTGCTTTCAGAATTATAGCTATATTGGTTCTCAACCAAATTGCATATTTTGTTAATATTTTATTTGTGATTGGTTTATATTCACTTGCAGAATTATATATTAACTATTGAAGTATATAAAAATTTGGAATATTTTATCTAGCGACTCCAAGATCCGCAAAAGGGAATGCTCATTATATGTTGTCCTATTTATTTTACAACATATTACAGCAATAATGTAAGGGTTGCTCCAGAGATTACTACTCGTACATAAAATTATAATTCCCCGCATTAAAGATAAACAAAGATGAATAACAGCAAATATAAAATTCTGCAGCGTTGTAAAATTCCCTCGATTTATTACTACGGCAAACATAAAAAGTTATGAAATTTGCAGAGTGTTTACCATCTTCTTTTCCATGAAATAAATAAGTAAATAATTTCGTGTGTAGGAATGTTATTTTTATGATGTAGTGTACATTTTTTTTTTCATTTTATCTTGTACAATTTGTCCACCTTAAGAGTGAGATGTTTCACCAATTCGGGTGAATTGATGTAGTCACGGGCCTTGATACCATGGGGTCATGATCGTCCACTGCAACCCTATGACGAGAAATTTTCCGATCAGCTTTACTATATATTATATGTATAGATAGCATACTTTGTTTTGAAATTTTACAAATTATACCTTCATTAATTGAGTATACTAGTTACAAATCAAAAGCTGTGAAAATGAACTTAAGATTTAAAATGGATTCAGTACCTGTTTTTTATACTTGAAGACGACGAAAGACCGAAATTAACCTCATAAGTCTAAAATTAAAATTAGGAAGTGATGTAAAAATAATAATCTATAAATTGTATTGTAAGATCATAATTTATGAAAATGGCAAGTACCTTTACGGGCGAATAAATATTGCATAATCTAGGATAATCCTGCGTACTTGCCATTTTTAAATATCTAACCAAGTAAATAGGCACTATAACGTATCATGTTACGTAGGTGAGCTTAAAAGATTAACACTTACGTCTTTCTTGTATGGAGCCTCTAGCATGGCCTCGACGTCGAAATCCTCCGCCATTTTTCTATCAAAGCAAAAATGATTTTGTCAGATCACCACTAACGTACGAAGTTCGCTAATCCCCGTATTGTGAGTTACCTACAGATAAATGTTGAATAACTGTATATGCAATCAAATTGTAATATTTGATATTTCAACTGGCTTTAACTAAACTAAATTCCACAATATACAAGAAGAGAACCACAATAAAAATCAGTAACGTGACAAGCGTCCAAATACATAATCACAATAATGACGATTATCACGCAGTATGAAAGTTCTTTCCGAATGGTACATGCTTTACCCGTAAGATGCCGCCAATAATTAACCAACTTTAAAGTAAGTATTGTGCTTATTTGTTGGAAAATATGAAGATTATACATATATAGGCGGAAAATATGAAGATTATACATATATAGGCGTTAAATCGATTTTCACCAACGCACATACGAGAAACTATTAATAAAAAATAAAATGATCATTTATATCAGGAATTCCTACAGCATAGTGGACGCTCCAACCACTAGATGGTAAATTTCCTCTATACAGCGATCGGTGAATACTATTAATGTGTGTACATTTCTACTATACCAACATGAATATTTAAATTTTCTAAGTTGAGGTGGTAAATTTAAATGTCAAACTTTCTATTATTTTTTTTGTTAAAATGCTACCGTTTAGGGTGGATAATTCTTTGTTAGTGTGCGAATAAAATAATTTATATCCTTTGCTTTTAGCTTGAACCTCCCGATCGACAACATGAACGCACGCAATACAGAATGTTACATACTAAGAAAACCTACGCCTTGCCAGTTAAAGTTGTTAATTGGGATAAACAATCAGAATCAAAACCTATAGATGTTGATCCTTTTTGTAAAGGCAAGATTAACCACTTTCTATCGCATCATAATTCTTTAGGAGTATCGAAATCTATGACTTATATTACAACTACAATGGAAATGTTGAATCAAATTAACGTGCCTGGCAAATTCAGAGGATCTAAATATAGAAAACCATTTATAAATTATACGAGTTACAAAGAGTAGGTATTTGAAAATCATAATTTTCTATTTCTAGGATAAGCGGATACTTTGATACAGTAGAATTCCGATAATCCGTGTGCCTCGATCCGAGATAGGCAAATATTCATCGCGATACATGGGCACAGCCAGAGGTGGGTAAGGAGGGGCCATGTTTCCCCCTAACAGTTTGAAATAATTTCACTTTCGTTTCTTATTGCCGGTGTGATACAAAAGTCTCCAAAACGTCAACTCTAATTAGGCCTTCTCCCCCTCCTTGATCAAATTCTGGTTACGCCCATACCGCTATAACTAATGATTAATAATATATTATTATTATACCGTGTAAAATGGTAACTATACTTAAAAATTTCAAAAAATAATAAAGAAAAAAGCAACAATTGTTACTAATTTACAACAAAATCTGTTTAAAGGGCTTGCGCGGTACGTGCGATTGCTTTTGAATTAATTGTTTAATTTCGCAATCTCGAAGACAACGTGCCTTAACATAGCTTTACCCCATATACCGGTCAGTTTATTACCAGTTAGTATCCAATTTGTACAATGCCTATAACAATGTAATGTAGTAATAATGAATTTCATATAGAGCCAAATGGCTTTTAGAGTTAATAGGAATTGTGTGTAATGTTTCAAAATGGTTTTTTTTTTTTCAGTTGGTTACCATGTGAAACAAAAAATGAAGTATGCCCTCCTCGGTGTGTAAATAATTACCTGACAACAATGCAATACTTTTTTACTCCCCCCTATCCTTACACAGTCGAAAGAGTATGCGCATTTTTCTTATTGAGATCGATAAAGTAATGTATCTGTTTTAGCTATCTTGTCCAGTTATACCGTATTTACAAAATCGGAAATTAGGCAATGAAGATCCTAATATTTCAAAATATAAATTTTATGACGAAGGCTTTCCCGAAATTACTCGTTTATTACACGCACATAAATCGTATAGGTGGACATCGTATAATCCGTGCACTGGGACTTACAATGATGGCACACCACTTCCTGAAGATAAAAAGGGTTGCTACAGACTACATTTTGTAAACGAGAATTTACGAAAAAAATATTTATTAAAAAAGGTGAAATGCTCGCATGAACTACCCGAAAATAAATGAAATTAAAGCCATAAAACTTAAATATAACAATTATTAGAGAACATGTTTTGAGCTTCTTTTTTTGAAAATCAGTAGCTTAGCTAAACGTACTACCAAATATTTTTACTATACAATATAATTAGCTACTGAACATTTCTATGTTTAGATACTACAACTAAACCCGTACAAACATAATAAAAATTAGAATAAATTAAACAATAACTTTCATGATTCAAAAAATCTTTCGTTCTTACAAAAAAATAATTTAGTGCAACAATTAAACAATACAGATGTCCTGATTGCGAAAGTTATTGTATAACAATATACGTAATGCGTTGCTATGGATTACCATCTTCATTCCGACACTACATCGCTAGCTTTAAAAGATCGGAAAATCAGAATATTCGCGATGATAAAAAAATTATGAGAAAAGCTTAATTTAGACAACGTCTAACTCAGTGTGTATCGGGCTTAATGACAACCATAAAATGCAAAGTCATTGTGCAAGAAAGAATTTGTACCAAGAGAACACAGAGGACGTATACGATCACCTGAAAAATGTAAGATTCTACGCGAAGTGGACTTGTTACACTTGGATTAAACGTACCAGATGGAGAAATATATAACTTATGAACTGTAAAAGATACCGTTTGTAAATTTTCTTTATTCCTTGGCGCTAGTTTGAAATCTAACTCCTATACAGAGCCCTCCGCGCTCTGTATAAATCATAAGCGAACTCTTAGTTCGGATAATAAAGTAGCATTCCATAGCACGACTATGAAACAATATAAGTTTTCAATAGAACAAAAAACAGTAACAATATCAATAAAAGTAATATTTCTTGAAACCTTAAACAACGGCAGTAATTGGTGATTACAGCATATATGTGTGCGGATTGTGTTGTATCATATGAGGATTATAACTAAAGTTCGCCACTTTCGGTGTGCTTCACGAAATTAGCAGACATGAGAATTTGTTCGTGTGAAGTAGAATAAGCATACTCAGAAAGTGCATTGGAAAATTATGCATAAATTGTGGAATGTGTAAACAGAAGCCTATACGCATGCTTACAGGGCATTATTTCTAACTTATTGCAAGACAGGAAAGTTGAAACAAAATGGACGCACACCTGTATTCGCGGCTTAGCCAGCCTGCACAACAGAACGTGTGCAATCTACTTTTCCCTTTTGAATATGTACAGCGTTCTATCAAGCTCACTGTATATCTAACAGCGGAGCTTGCTTCGCATCTTAGGCTAACCAAATCTGTATGTATATATTCGTAAATACTCATTGTATGTGGTCCGCACACGTATATAGTATAATCACGTCCGTATCTGTTGCAAACTGGGAGTTTTAATCTGTAAATCAACCGATTAATTATTCTCCTTATGTAAAGAATGCAAAATTTAGAATCGTTAGACAGTTATACTTTTCAATCGCAACAAATACAGCAAACGCCAAATGTATTGCTATTCCTGAAGTTTGTCGATGTGAACGTACATAACAACAGGTAATTCGCACCAAGACAATTGCGTATTGATGCTTTGAATGAAATTAATAAATTTAATGGACTTTAAATTCATAAAACTAATGACAAACAAACAACTTTAGAATAACAACATATTGACATTCTTTTTTTGAATTTCAAGTCCACATAAATATCTTCTAAAAAATAATATTTGAAATACATTGAATTAAAATATACTTTTCTAGTAATCATGTGCTTATACAGTTGTATGTTCTACAAAATATGTATTGTAAAATGAACAAGATACGTTGATAGATAACAGTTTATATTATGTAAAAATATTTTCAGTCTATAGACAAATACTTCTCACAGATGAGTGAACCACATTGTATATGACATACTGAAATGTGAAATATTACAGACCTTTTATATACCAATACAATCGTTATATGAGACTACGCGATTGCAGTCTAGAAGCAGAGCTTGAAAAATAATAACATTTTTATTTATTCTAGTTAATTTCGCTCCCGACTTGAAGGTAAGCTGCGATATGAATTACATAAACATGTTTAATATTATATGTTATGTTTGATGTAAGCAGTTTTTATAAAGTATTGTTTATAAATGTTGGTTGATCTAAATTTTCATTATATCTCCATATACATACTTTGTGTCCACGGATCTATTGCAAAAGCACAAGTTTTAAGTTTAGTTAAAAAAATGTATTCTTTGGAAATTTTTGCTTATTTTAAATTAATCTATTGAATATTCTAACATATTAAAAAGAAGCAACGTATTTAAGTATTAAAGAAGTGGCGATGGTGAATTCTGCCATGAAAGTCGACAAAATAGGATTTGTAAACAAGAAACTCTTTTCATTCGAAACAAGTAACTTTACAGACATAAGGATTTACTAAAAACTCCAATTCAATCAATCACCAGTTCGAGTAATCCTTTTTTTATTGACTCCCGCGTCTAATTGAAAAAATGCTACGTATGGCAACCTCACGGTGCAGCATTCAACAATAGCATTCGGCTTACTTCCGACAAGCTGATATGTAGATAAATCTACAACATACCTTGTATGATGTATACTGTTCCTTAATCGATTCTTATACAGAATTGTTAGAAAAATAGAATAGACCGACTTTAGTTTACGAATATTATTATGCAATAATTAACGCAAAAAATAATTACGAACATTATTCAAGCGTTTGAATTGAATGAAATGAAACACCTTTCTTGTTTTAAAAATGAAGCGAAATTTAAAAATCACATTTTCGATAATTTCCTTGGTGACGTAACGTTAAAAAACCAGAAACTTACTTATTTTCTCGTATATTTATTGTTGATTTTATATAAAAGTTATTTTAAACATAAAAATTTTAAATGTATAAAACTTTTTGGTAAATATTGAATTTTCTATGTTTTGTAAATTAACAAATGACTACTCTTTGATTGCACTGTAAAATATTGAACATTTCAGTAATGCCAACAGTATATAAATGAAACGATTTAACAACAAGAACGTCCAAATACACATGCCGAATTGATACACAAAACATAAAACATACAAAACAACTACTACAAATACCAACATACAAAGTAATTTAAGATTTTACATTGCTTAACAACACAGATTATTTGTGATATGCTTAGCATTGTCGCAATCTTAAAAACTGGAGAGAATTTTGAATTTTTATTCTTAAAAACAACAAAAGATTCAAATCATAAGGTTACCATAGGCAACTGGGGTTTTAAGCTCTGTTGTTTTCAATCTTATGTACAATGTAAGGCGGAAGAATAGCTTCCACAATCCCATTATACATAAATATTTCATGTAAAATTTGGTGGAGAATCAATGGAAGCGCTTCCTCTTGAAATTCTTGCCTTTTGATTTACCCAACCTCTTCCTCTTCTTATTACTTGTTTTTGAAGCGCCAAAATCAGTAATTTCATCTCCTAATGTACCAAGCGTTGTAAGTTTACGACGACTATGCTTCTCAGATTTATTTACAGGTAAACGTGTTAAATATTCTTCTTCGTACGCTTGCCGTTCCTCCTGTTGCTTACTTACTATTTGTTGTGCTCTACTACTTTGAGATACTTCAATAGGTACATCTAAATATTCTTCTCTCAAATCTTGCATAAGGGAAGACGAGATTGAATGCTTTTTTCGTTTTTCTTGCAATCTTTTGTTCCTTTCGTGTGCAGTTTCATCGCCTGTATAATTAACAAAATACACTATTAAAATTAATTTATTCAATAAATAACTAGGTATTAAAAAAAAAGTGATTCGATCCTAGCAAGACCCTGTGGTGCACGCTTATCCGGAGAACGGGAGTTGAACGCAGTTGAAACTTTTCAAACATTTAATTACGACTTAAAAATTTAAACAATATCTTTATAGCGAGAAAACATCTAAACACCTCCCGCTAATCCTTTCTTTTTAACTATCTCCTGGACAATAGATTAGTCTTATACGAGTTTAACGTATAAAATAAAAAAAGTGTAGTGCAAACACCAATTTATCAGTTATTCAATTACTTGTCAGAACTAGGTTTAGCAACTTTGCCAAATAAAAACTTATTTCCTATCTCTTTTACAACTAAAATCCTTGTAAGGGGCCACAAATTACGCGTTGTCCATAATTGTTATTTTATAGAACATTATAAGTTGGTACATTCGTTATTTATTACTGATTAATATACGTATAGACCATGCTTTGAAGGTACCAACTTTTCCAATGAATTTGGCAATTTAGCTTTCTTAGACAAATCAGTTCCTTTTGTTGCTCCAATTTAAAACATAATAATTAACAAATACTCGCATCTTCCTTATTCTGTGATATCTGCAAGCTTTATAAAATTTCAGATATGACGAGATATAAACAAGAACCAAGCCACTTTTTAAGGTTTTGCACTCTATTTTTCAAACAAATATAATTCATGTTCTGTAACAGTTGCGTACTTCAAAACAAGAATATTGAATATGTTGGTATGATGATTACCAATAAAAAAATATACTTACCTGAATAATGAACAGCAGATAATTTAGGAGGCACATATACACCAGTTTTAATATTATCTGAGGGTTCCATATCAGAATCTTCACCATCAGAACTATCGTCACTCTTCCCTAATAAATCTTCTGGATGCGCTTTAAATGTAGTAGGATCATTTGGATTTACACCAGTTACGGCAGATTTGACTAATTTATCAATTTGATACTTTAATTTCTGATCAATTGGTCTAATTTTCTCTAATACGGTTCGTATTTCAACCAATCTATCGATGCAGGGATCATCCTCAATCGTTTCACCTGAACATTTTCGCAAGACAACATATGTTAGATTAATGAGGTAGCCTAATAACATATGATATTTCATTTCTAAAAAACTAAGTCCTTGATCAGTTGTCAATTCTCCATTTCTTACTCTTTGCAACATATTATCAACTAGCGTAGCTACATGTTGGGCACTGACATTCATTTCACCTAATATAACCAATGCTTGTGGTAAGTCTGGATGGTCAGTTGTTACATCAGGCGCCTAAAAAAATTAGTTGGATATTAGTTTCAGTTTGAATAGTTTAAAAGGAAGGGTTATGATTAGAAGTTTTACGTTTTTTAAAAGAATTTGAATGGAAAAGATTTTTAAAAACTTCAATGTACGATTTGACATTAATTGCATAAAGATTTCTGCGCCATCTTTTTTCGCGAAAGTTGATGTAAAAAAATTGGGGTAGTTTTTCGACATCGTAACGTGTTTACAGAACAAACTCTCAACAACTAAACCATATAAGTATAAACATGAATACCTGTACCATCTTTTTAATGTCTAGAAGAATCTGTAAGAATTCTAAAAATACATAACAATTAATAAATTTAATAATAACACACTACACGTGCAACACTTTTATATCGAAGGACTTTTTTGATTTGATATTAGAAAAAGTGGGGATTTTAACGTGACGCAAGGAATAAAAATTATAGCGGGTAATTTAAATAGAAAAAAAATGTAAGTTATACGTACTGCACCTTAAATAATAATAACAGATGCTATGATGTCAGCTCCTCTAATTCTTAATAATACATAATACGTAATCATAAACATACTTTGTTTCGATTTCTTCGCTATTTTATCTTTCTCTTCTATTTCTATGCAAGATACCTAATAGTTTACGCATTGGAGATATCACAATGAGAAATTTTGTATATCTTCTATATATTGGAAAGATTGTCTACTATAGTCTGGGTTTTAAATGCCAATGTGGCATATATATCAATAACTATAAACAAAACGTTCGTATAATGTATACAGTATGTTCGAAATGTTCTACGTCTCAAAGTAATTTTTTTTCAAATGATTTTTCTTATCAGGTGCGAGTTCATACATACCAGAAGTTTTTTCCCCCTTCCTAAGTCTTAACTTTAGTCAGTCAACTTTAATTGACCCTCCCCCTTGACCAAATTCTGGCTACACCCATGTAGTGGCCCATTTCCTTTAATTACTATATGCCGAGTCTAACGTTTCGAAACACAAAAGGCATCTTCTTCATACGTTTTTAAAATGGTCGTTTTATACCTATACCTTTTAACGTAGTTATAAAAAAAACTTAAAAACCAAGATTAGGTCAATTAAAGTAATTAAACTATTGACAAGTATGGAAAATCTACGAAAATAAAATATTTTTTTTCTTCTGAAGATGCTTTTTGTCTATCGAAACGTTAAACTACGCTCAATAGTTTTATTTTTCTCATTTAAGCCAAATTGGCCAAGAAAGATACTAAAGACTTAATTTTTTGTTGTGGTTTGAAATTGCCACAAAATTACGAACGAAATCCGTATAATATTGCGTTAAGTTAATGGAACAGCTACACCATGCTCATGTTTCTTAGACATCTTTGGGAAAGCCAAATACTTATATTTCTAGGAAATTCCAAAGAAAATAAATGAAATATATATTTAAACATAGGTCTATTCAGACGATTATTATTAATAATGTATATAAAACCTGTTTTTGTAAATAGCATGTAAGAAAGGGATAATCCAATTCACACGTATCAGTTTTTTTCGAGCATTCGACGAAGAAAGTACCATTAGAAGTTTTTGTAAGTGGTGGTGTATATTTTTTTATACTAATAAGTTGTAATCTGGCAATTTTACGCATTCAAATCTTATTTTAAGCACTAGTTTTTGCAGTAATTTTGACATACAAATTCTCAAACAACCGTAGAAAGTATCGATGCGGTGTTACAGTAAAATTGCACTAATTTCGCAATACCCCATGCGAACGCCGCCGAAAATAACACTTACAGGAAATCAGGAAAACTATTATATTTTAACAACAGTTTAATATGGGAAATTCTTTATTAATGCCACAATATTCATTTATTTAAGGAACTACAAAAAAAAACATATAACAGGTATCAACTTAATTTTTTTTTATGTTTAACATTAAATATACGTAATATAACCATATCATTCCTACTGTAATATTATACTCAAAATATCACCCTTCGTGTTACACGATAATCCAAATACTCTCGTTATCGATTTATAAAAGTTAGAAAGATCACAATAGATAGTTAGTATATAATAGTATGTTAAAAAGCGACATATTTACAGCAAAATATACTTTTTAAAATTACTAGCCTTAAACTGATTTAAACATATCCATAACGAGGATCTTTTCAGATGGAATTCATAATGTTCCCTCCAGTGTGAGGTTACCACGAGAAAGCTTGTTTAGCTTCAAAATAGTAATCTCGCGGATAAGGATCCCAATTTTTATAGAAAATAAATCTACTTCAAATTCCAAGCGCGTCTTCGCTTGAATAACCCTTAATACTTAAGCTAGGCTCACTATCAGACGTAGAAAATGTTTTAGTATAATAAAGTACATTATGAAGTAGCAACTGAACATGTGTTACTTTTATGTACGGTAGTACGAAATTGCAAAGTTTATATTTAACGAGTTAAGTAATATTAGTACAGTGCGGATTAAAAAGATACCGTTTCAGTTATAGAGACAGCGCAGAACTTTGTGTTGTGAAAGCAACATACACCTTTAAATTTGTGATTCTATGTAACGGATTGCCTTGCATTAAAGTTGACTCAATTGGCAAATTGAATCCGTAGGTACCTTTTTAATTCCCACTTTGCCACTACATGATCAGATAGTTCTAATTCTGTATTTATAGAATGTGAAACGCGATACGCAATAATAAGATACTTACACCGCAAAACTGTAAGATGCTGATATAACGGCTGCACCTTATAAAAATGTATGAACATAATAAGGATTCTTTTAAAGTTCTTAATAAACATACACCTACACATACCAGTACATATTATTAATAATTTCATGCAATGTGTAAATATGAAATATATTGTGATATTATTTAAAAACAGCGTGGAATATAAAAACAGTACAATCATTTCTTTGTTTATATGAAAATGTAAATCTATACATCTAACTCAAAGAATACAAGGGTACTAGCATGTCAGAGTGAAACCGACACAAATATGAATTTAGCTGCAGTGCCAGCACCACTCAGTAGCGTATTGTGCTTGCTATAAACCATCAGAAAACATTATACATTTTTTAAAATTAGCTCGTTTTTTTTTGACGATTAACTTTTGCAAGCTCATGGTTTAAACTATGTAAACCACAACATAGTTTCAAGTACATAATATATGTACTACACATATACTTAGATCTTTACATTGTTTTATCCACCTTGTAAGTTTTTCATTCTCCAAAGAGAATAATGACATCCTTCCACACAAACTTTATGTATCATATACAAAAATTCCAATAGTCATTATTGGTTATGGAAATATATTCTATATACTTAAAATGTACGTAATATAAGGAAATATGCTTAAAGCAAGGCGATTCGGTACCTCTTTTGCACGACAATAATCAACTCATATCTGTTTGGCCTTTATGTTGGAAGCCTTTCGTATTATTGGTATTCATGCAGTGTGCAATAGAGGTCCCAAACTGCCTCGCTTTAGTTATCTTGCAATATGTATCTATATATATATATATCTTTCTATTTCTCATGCTATCAAATGCATAAAGTAGAAAAGCATCAGACTTCTCCCCATCAGTTCTTATCATCAAATTGAATAGAAACGTTCGTTATGCTATCACAGTACTATTATAAAATTTAGTAATTTGATATTTCAAAGCATACTTATAAAAAAAAGGATATTAATTAATAGTAAGACTACAACATAAACACGTTTCATAAGTAGCTTTATCACAACTGACGGATGCAGGACAAATTTACAAAACAACTCACAGTTTTCTTCAAGCTATAAATAGTGAATGTATTGAGAAAACGCGACATTTCTAAAAAAGAAATCTTAGAAATAATATTCCAATATGGATGTGTATTTTTAAGTAAGCTCGCAGATATTTTGATAATTATATTCTGCAATTAGAAATACTTTCTATAAAGGTCGCGTGTGGCTGATGCTATTTTCCGAGCACGTATAATGGAAAACAGGCAAAAGTGACAGAATACAGTTAGTTCTAAGTACTTAAATTTAATGGAATTAAATTTTCTAAAAGCCTGGATTATCTAGACTCTTTACAGTTAACGTAACTGTATATCTTACAACTAAGTACTACTTAGAGAAAAATTGATGACAAGTAAAACATTTGGCTGGATCTAGTGGGGTACTGAAATAAACTGTAGGTCAAGATTCATGCAATAAACGGTTGTAATGCGGGTAAACTTCCCACGTGGGTACATGGAGCGCAAATTCCAAAGCCACAAGAACTGCAAATTCTGCAGATAATAATTCTTTTCGATTGATACGAAAATTCCCTTCCATCTTCTCTATTAAGCTCTTCAGTACGTCTCCTTTAATGTCATTCAATTTTGCCGAAAGCAACAAACTAGCCGCAGCACACATTTTCCGATTTTGCTTATTTATAAGTCCCCGAAGTATCAGTTTTTCGAAATATACGTAAGATTGCGCAACTGTAAGTAAATCCAAACCACTTTCCATTTTTGCAATTTTTCGCATTTCCTTCTTCAAGCTAGAACATAAAGTAATTGATGAATAACTAACATTCAACAAGAACGCTTGGGTATTAGATTGGTGATTGCAGTTAATACTGTCATAGTTTTTTTTCAAATCTCATCTAACGTAGATAATAGCATAAAAACATCCAAGTGTCAGGATGAGGTTAATAGTTCAGTTAACGAGTGTCGATATACGGTTTATGAAATAATTTCCTGCAGAATACTATTAAAATTTAAATAAAACTAATTTAGTCAATATTTATTTCATTATACGTAAAAAAATATATAATGTAAGGTATGAAAAATATAATATCCTTTAATATAATTTATTCTACATTTTATTATCTAGGAATATCCAGATATTTTAATAAGAGCTATAATAATGTATATTAACAAGCAAAGAAATCTAAGTGTAATAAAGCTTATTATCACTACAATAAACCTTATCTACTTGGCGATAAAGGTTATTAACTCATTTCTATTATCTGGGTTGCATTATCTATTTTTCGAATGTATAAATATACGAGTATAATTAACCAATTCAATAATAATCTGTTAATTCTAATGAAAATTTAAAGGATTCCATATCTTAAAGATATCGCAAAGGTTTTTATGTTTTTATTGTTAATCGGACTTTTTTTTATCGTGTAAAATCAAATCAAAAAAACATATAGAGGTATACCTTCTTAATTTGCTGAGAGTTAATTGTATATGAGGAAATTTTTCCTTGAATTTGTCGTTGATTTCCTTTTTTAAATCTGACGGTCTAACGTAGTCGATTACTGACGTCATATACGACGTAAAGGTCAATAATGTACGATGTTTTCCGGCAATTAGCTCTGGATCGTCTAAGAGATTGGGATGGTACACTAAAGAAGCCCCGGACGTCTCGTCTTTAGAATCAGTGGGCGGAGATGTTGCAACAACGTGCGCCGTAGCCTTTTGAGACCCTTGGTCGTACGAAAAGCACCTAAGTATACAATTATATAAGTTAAATTTCGATAATGTTAGTGTCATATCCTACTATTTCACAAATTATCTATCTAGGTAAAATAAAATTACAGCATGCAGATGGTTCAGTGGGTGTTGTTTATTCGCTACAAATGGCGTTATGCAAAGCGATTACGCTTTTCGATGCACATTTAAATATAATTTGCAATTTTTGAAATGTTACGTTTATAGTTTCTGTTTGATATTCACAAAAATGCAGATTAGATATAATTTGAACCAGATTGCAAATTATTTTCATAATATGCCATAGAAAGCTATCTATTGGAAATTCTACCCATCACCAGAGGAAAAAGCATTGTGTATGTTTTTACCATTTGTAGTCAGGCTGCCATGTTATTACTTTTGTCCTGTAAAAACGAAGATGATGAAAATAGTTATGGTTTAACAAGCGTCAAAAAGATGTTTAATCGAGATAGCAAGTATCGGCCTCCCTATAGCAATATGATATATCTTGATATAGATAATTTATCTTTTAATCGATAATAATCGCTCAAAACGAATTGCCATTCCATTATTGTTCTATATTTGTCTAATTTCAGCAACACTAATCTCGCTTTAAATCTAAACTACGTTATAGACTCTGTAAAATATAATATTGCCGGGCGACGCTTCCTCGGAACAACTGTCCCGGATTAATTAATTAAACTTGTGTGGTGCGGAGTGTGTCAATATTTTAGTGTTGCTTGCCGTACTGTCCCACAACATTTTGAATGAGCAAACAGATATAATCAACTCTGTAAAACATAAGAAATAATTGAAAAATACATGCCTCCCTCGATTACGTTTTTTTTTATGATCATATTGTATTGCCGATTACCATAGACGACCATACATCACTCTTTGAACTAAGCAATTGAAACAAACAGGGTGATCCTAATTAACCATAAATAGATTATAGTCATATTCTATCTAGTAGTCATACGTAAAATACATCTACACAATTAATAATGTATTCACACACAACATTAGGTACTTAAAAACAGCTACAACATAAAGTAAATTAAAAGTAACAGATCTATGTAGCCATCAATCATATGCTTGCTAAGTCTACTTGTCCTCGCGATATTATTTTTGGTAATGTAGAAGCTAAGAGATTACCCTACAATATTGTTTACGTAGTAATAAGTTGATCAAGCAGAAATTACTGTAGTCACTTTTTGAATTAACGTAAAGATATTGGTTCAGTATCGAACTTATTTATTGTTTTTATGAAACTTTTCGTCTAATTAGAGCGACGCAATTCGAACCTCTTTTGGATACGTATTCTCAATTATTCGCTATGGACTTATCGCAACATATCCATGCAGTGCAAAGGCAAGTAATCGTCACTACAGCTGTATCCATAATCACATTTCTACTATAAACAGCGACACGCCCCTAAAATTTTGATATACTACCGTTGCATATAGAACATATAACATTAGTTATTAAATCATTTTATCAGGCTCCAATCAGGCTACTCAAAATAGAAATCTCTGTTCGTCAACTTGAATGCTATTAATAAATATTTCGATGTTTGTAGATATTTATTAAGTCAAAAGTCTACTTGTTGGATTAAAAATGGGAGGTATAGGTGATAATTACGATCAAATGCTTATAGAATTGTTTCGAACATATAGGGAAAATCATTTGTTTAATTTAAATATTTGAACAAAGGATATCGGTATATTAAGTAAAAATTTTACTTACCTAGCTATTAAGTGGTGGGGCCTTCCATTATATCTAGTGTAGCTATTTTCAAGAACTTCATCGGTTGATATACATTTTCTCTCTCTAAGGTCAGCCCTACTAAAAAGCTTGGATGGAACTAATAAATGTCCATAAGAAACCTCCTAAATTAATGAAATATGTGAGATTGAAAATAATAACAAAAACTGTATGGTACTGTTATTACTTGACCATCTTGAGCTTGTTCGATCCCGAATGAGTCAAAAGGCTCAAGTACATCACCAGCAGACGACAAAGGTCTAGGCCCCGAAGTATTCCTTTTCCGATTTATTTCTCTTCTAACTTCCGGCCTATAATTCAAAATTAAATGTGTTATAAGATAAGTTTTTTTTGAGGCCGTTATATATACCTTGACGGACGTAAATTACGAGTATACGGAATTATTGAACAAACAAAAAATGGAGAGTATTTAGAAGCCACCATGACTAATCGTTCGTTGTTGAATTTATAATCCTTCGGTTTAACAAGTTTAATTTCGTTGGCGTTATTAGTTTCGGGGATCGCTGCTGGTACAGGACTGGTTTTTGCACGTGGTACTGCAAACAAATTTGAATAAACATATTTTACATCTTCTAAGTCAATAAATATAAAATAACTTTAAAACATCATTGCATATACAGGATGTTTCAGGAGGAATTGGACATATTTTAACCTTTCTCAGTCTAAGCGATTTCTTCACAGAAATTATCAAAAAAAATTTTTTATAACTTTAATTTTTCAATTGCTTTAGGAATTGGTTTTTTCAACTATTTCTTAACATAAGTGTTCTTTTATAGCACATGATCGTCTACGTAACAAATGGTAGCCTGACCTGAGGAAGGTTAAATGGTGTATTTCGAGTAGAAAGGTTTAAATAGCAATATGTCTAATTCTCAAAGGCTACTGGGTTTTGTAGCTGTTTATATATCGCTCCGTTGATAGAAAAGTGACCAGCAGCTGTGGGCTATAACGTAAACGGGAAGGCGCGCATGACGATTCGATTTCCTCGTGTATTTCCGTTGCATGGTACAATGTTCACAATATGTACGAAGGAACTGAATCATATATTAATGCTTTGGTGAAATATAAAAACATAATATCCATTAACTACCATGTAATGAAAATTTTTTTAATGGCTCTCCTGATAAGTTAATCATTTTAACATACGTCACTCTTCTATCAATGGAACGATATCGCATAATTACCAGGTGTGCTTGGATATGAAATTCGAAAATCGATAATTATAATCTAATGCTAGGCTGTCTCTTTACTTGCGTATAATATAATATATAAAAAAAACACTGGACAACTAAAAAAACCTTTTCGGCAATCCCATAGATAAATTGGATATGAAGAAAAGGTAGAATGAACCCGTGCTACCAATATGTATTTAAAAAATATAAATTTTTGATTGTTCTTTATTAAAAAGTAATTTGGATCGCCCTGTATACTCATTTTTTTAGTACTGGGTACATCGAGTGTAAAAGTAACGTGTTATACCTTGCAAATCAATGGTCGCACTCCCCAATTTTAATTTAATTGACCCTTGCGAACGGTACATAGAATTTTATCTGAACATACATTCAATTGACGTCAGAATTATTAAGTCGATAATAAAATTTGTAATGAATGCAATTTTATCATTTATTTTCCTAAAAAATAATATTAATATCTTTATTCTAATCTTTTAATACACTTTGTATTGTATTTACCGAAGAAATACCAAATTTGGCACTCGTTTCCTGTATTTTTGGATCGAAAGTAATTACGGAACAACAAACAATACTGCGAAAACTAGATTGTTGTACATTGTAGATGTAACAAATCTTAGTGAGATTAAGGAATGTTGATGGTATTTTGCAATGGTAGTTGAGAGGTACATTCCGCATATTTACATTTGGGCGTTTGCCAAAATATGTTATATTAAGAATCTCTGATACAAATGCTTATGTTTACGTTATTTCTCAATAGTTCCTAAATACATTCAGCCACTTAATACTAATTATGCAACGGTCAGAGATTAACCTATTTAATTAGTAACGCGTTCTAATTTTTAATTCCTTACGCGCATACTTTGGCTAGAAATAATACGAGTGCTGTCTTCCTTTAACAATATTGATCATCACCTGACCACATTTCTATCAATACGCCCGATCCGCAGTTTTTAGTGTTAAAATCAGTTAAGCAAGTTTTTAATTTTTGAAGAATAGTGTCTGCAGATCAATATTTAAAAAATTATTTTTTTTTATAGCACGTTTTATCAATTCTTTTGTGGTCTGTGTCTAGTTTATACATTACTGTAAGGTAGTAAAGTAAAAAATAATACTGCATTTATAAAATGCGTTTTTTAAACGATTAGGCGAGGAGGAAAGTTATGAGTACATATTTTATTCTATTTTTTTTAATAAGTCGAGTCCATTTTAGCTAAGTGTTAACATGTGGACATCTATGTACATCTGTTTAACAATTTCAATTATACCAACAAAAACAAACAATTTCGCGCAAATTTAATATTAATATTTGCAATAAGTATGATTTCTTAATTACAAATATATTTTGGAAGGAGCAAAGGCAAAAAAATCCAAAGATTCTAGTCTTTCAATTGGAAAAATGCATAAAGTCTCCATACAGAATGTATATTTTGATAATAAACAGAATTTACAAAATATACAGAACAGGATTTGTCTGAAAAACGATTGGTTAGAAGAAATTAAAAACTGTTTTCAGTGTATGATTGGCTCTGTACAGGTTTATGATTTTTATAGTATCCACGTTAATTATAAATTGAACAGTATCTGAATTTTTTTTCCTTTTGCAATACGTACCACCAATTGGTCCTAGACTTTCAGTACTGCTTCCATGTATATGCCTATCTATATCACTTGTAACTGATGTTTGGTGAGTTAGTTTTTTCCTAAAAGTGGAACCTAATTTCTTTTCATGGGTATTGTTTTCATTTATTTTTATCCCAACGCTAGAAATATTTGAATTTATCCATCACAAGTAATAATAATTGTTGTAGATATATACCTTTCTTTTTGGGAAGAATGTTTAACGTCCTCTGCTGTTCCTTTTATTGGAGTTATAACACTCTCAGAGTCGGAGCTCAAGGAGTGAACATCGACGGAGTAGGGTTTGACTTTATGAAACCGTTTCTTAGGATTCGCAATTCTAATTGGTTCCGAATCGCTAAATTCATCATCAGATTCTTCTCGCAGTACATCGTCTTTTTTAGAAAAATTACAATCATTCTTTGATATAGCACCATTTCTGGGTAACAGAGACAATCTAGTGTCCCTATAACTGCCATCCAAAGAGATGTTAGAAAGAAACGTTATTGCAGCAATTCGTCTTCGTGAATTATCTCGCTTTAAAGAATTTGCCATTTATTTTACTGATGTTGTTGTGGGGCTTTGGTATTCAACAATTAAGTAAGCACTTCAAATTATGTCACAGATTACAAAACATAGTCCTTTTAAAACGGGTACTCACAAATATTGTTCTACTTTTCTCAAATGCAGTTCCGTTCAGGTATAATAATTTGATCAACCTCTGCATTTTCTCAGCCAAAACCAACAAAGAAATAAACTATTTTAGGAAACGGTCCGAGATAACACTGGATAACACTTACACGGGACAACAATCACATAAAAAGTCGATGCCGATAAGTTTGATAATTTAGGAAATTCATGCAAAATTATTTTTTAAAAGGTAGACATCTATCGTTTACACTAGCAACTAATTGTGGGGCATGGAAGTTCGAATTTTTGTTGGAGAAGAACAAATTTGTTAATTTACTAAAAATTAATGATAACTGAACTTGTAAGTGAATATGCTAACGTAATTTAAACAAGCGCAATTTATAAATCGTGAGATTTAAATCATAAGAGTAAGTTTTAACATTAAATTAATTTGTTGTAATAAGTAGTAATAAATTAATAAATCCTAAGTTAATTATTGGCCTGTTACTTATAAGTATGCTTTAGTTTTCTTTTTATCCTTTTAGTAAATTTATTGTTTCTTTTATTGAACGCACGAGGTAAATAAGTACAATTGGCAATAATATTTATTTTTTATGGCGATATTGGCTAACTTCGTTTGTATTGAGTTATCTAAAGTTATTTATGGAAGAATAATGTATAATATGTGTAATCACATATATATTACGGAGTGACCCAACTAATCAGTCCTTGATCTTTATATTAGTGATAACGGTTCGTTTTCATATTTTCAGAAACGTGTGCTGCTAACAATCCACATCTGTGTAAACTTTGATCTGCTCAACTGTCACCAGTAATGTTTCTCATTGAAAATGGCAAGAAAATGGAAAAACAAGGGAAAGAGGCCATACATTCTGGACAATTCATGGTATCGCATTTTGAGGCTGAAGCACAAGATGACGATGAGATTGCAGTGCCTATACCAGACATACCACTTAAAGATTCGTTTGAGAAAGCTATTAAACCAATATTATACAATAGCAAACTGGACAATCAGATAGATGTTAAACGATTCCAACCAATTGGTATAGAAACCAATCTTTCCAAGCTATTTCAATGTATGTCGATCGCTTACAGGTTAGTAAAGTCATTTTTTGTTAATGTCTCCATTATTCGTTAATGTGCTTAAATCTCCGATGGTACAAAACATACCCTTTGTTGCAAACATTCATTATTTCATGATTGCTACATCACAAAAACCTGGCTTTGTATATTTTAACATATACACTATTACTACTTTATCTAAGTGACAGCAATACAACAATATAATGCTTTTGTAACGCTACATTATTCAGTAGTCTTGCATTGATTCACTTTGTTTACGTTCTTAAACAACAAAGAATAAAAATGATACAACATTTGTTTTTAATTGATTAGTGTAGTAATTAAAGCAGAAACTCAAAATATTATGAACTTTCGGTATGGATTTCGTGCACCTCAGATTTGTATAATAAATTTATCGGTAGTCTGTAAAGAAATTCTTATTAGTAAAAGATTGGGCATTATTTTCATTTCATCAAAACTTGCTAACGTGTAGAATACTTATTTATGTTATCATTTAACATGTTTATCTCATTTGCCCAATAATAATAAGCTGGTATGCAAGATTTTTGGCATTGCAGTTAATGGAAAAAATTTTAAATGTAATTTTATTAATGATATTTTATGTTTTTGGATGTGGCATTTTAATTCGTGTATCTACACACTAGACTAGACGAAGGTATAGGATATAATATTCATTATTTGTTATTATTAGTAATAAAAAAACTTGCCAAAGTATGAACTTTTTACAGAATTTAAAAATCTTATTGAAATGGCGTTCAGGATGGTCCCTTTATCCTTAAATTTCTCGTCCATGCTATTTAATTTTTTTTATGGAATAACTTGTGTATTTTTCCAGAATTTTTATCAAATTAATATTACAGACAAGCTTTCTGTTTGAAAATCGGTCATTTATTACGCACAGGTGTCACGAATAGTTATTTTTAATTGTAGGTCGCAAAGTGTCGTATTGAATGCGAGAATGGTTTTTTTTTCTTGCGAGCCCCAGCTAACAAAAAAACCTTACGAGAATGTAAAAACGACTTCGTAACCGTGTACCAAACAATATTTGTTTGAAAACTGCTTCGAAGTATTATCAAAATTGCGAAAAAAATGTCGACATTTACGATAAATTCATTTGATGTTTGTAGTAGAAATATGAATCGATCAGATTCTAGTACGCCATAGGCAAAGGAACCATAGAAACTAGATAAATAACATATTTTTTTTGCTAGCCGCGCCGGTTAGAAAGTTGAATCTTTCGTACCTCATTTGAGGTAAGACTTTTGGTCACCGTAAATTTTTTGAACAATTTAGAAACTCATATTAAAATATTACGACTAGGAAGGAGAAAGCCGCGAGAAAACCGCAGAAAGCGCAGTCTCGCACCTCAAAAATCAGCAAGACAATAAAACAACTTATAATTACATTCAAAAATGATGCACTCAAAAGAAAATTAAGAAAATATCTGAAAATGTGTTACTGCCTTGAATACAAGACCGTGAAAGTGAAAACTGCAACATTATGGTTAATTTTCCTGAAGCTTCAGAGCAAGACCAAGGCGTCTGCAATATATCCGTTTTGTTTTTCTAAAGGTATTCGTTAAAAATAATCTGTAAAATTTAATTATTGCTGACAGTTTCAACATTTGAAAGGAGCACAATTTTCCTCCGTACAAATTAATAGATTGTCTCCGTGGTCGAACGGTTCTTTCGATCCCTATGAAGCAGGTTTAAATCTGGTTCGAACGGTTGGTTTTTAACTGCTCATAAAAATCGGAGTGTCCCTTCTTTGAGATTGAACCTATCTTTTTATAAGTAAAAAAATCAGTAATTAGTCACAGAAGATATACGCTATTTATCAATTGACAATCAATTTTAAGATATATTTGTTAAGAATTAAAAATTAGTTCTTAGAACTTAGTAGAAAGTTATGGTCGGTTGAGATATGTATCTCTTTGATAGGCTTAATAATCCTCTTTTTAAACAAGAAATAAGATAGTATTGTCTCTAGCTCTAATCAGTAAACATATTCTACCTACTAATCTGTGTGCTGTATAGAGTTTGCTATGTAATAAATGATTCTATAACAAAAGAGCATTTAATATAAAAAAATACGTGCTATACAATTTTACATGATTGAAAATAATACAGTACATCCAGCGCGCCCGTCTTGTCTGAATTTTAATGAAATTAACAATTAGTTAAAAGATACCAGGGGACAGGACGGAATTGTAAAATTGTGCCTAGATGAAATTAGAAGGAAGCTTTCTGAACGCAAACTAATCATATATACCAACCAATATTTCCGTATATACAGAGTGTTCAATAAGTAGTAAACCATGCACCATTATATGAAAGTTAATTTTATATCTAATTGAAGGTATATAATGAAACAAAGACGCCATGATTAATTTTGTCTTTTATTTAAATGAAATGGTTGTATTAAAATAATATATATTGTACATACTACATAAATAATGCACGAAAGAAAAACAGATGAAATTTTTATATTAAAATAATATGAATTGTATACATTACATAAATAATTGATGAGTAAATAAAAGCTCATCGTGAAGTTTCCATAAAAATTAATACGATTTTTTCAAATAACTTGATATTCGATTGTTTGATTTGCTTATTATCATTCGTTACAAAAAAACATATTTTGACACGAATCTAAATTAGATTGCATTACTGGATTTTTATCACCTTGTTAACGAATTATCACCTACACATATATAACATACCGAAACCGCGCGATATTAATCTTAAAGCAATACATAAGTACAGTGCAGTCAAGCTTAATATGAAGCAACATTTAAATAAATCAGTCTACTTATAATTTTTAACATAATTTAAAGGTGGTGCAAAAATTTATTCTAATCGCCTTTGGAATAACAAATTTTCTTAATAAGAATGGTAGTAATAGTGATGGATTGCTACGAGGCAATCTCCTATTTTGTAACTGCTAAATACCTTTGGCAGTTTAGAGCCGCTAATCAGTATTAAAAGAAATTGCTACTTTCTGTAGCAGTTTCCTGCTCCAGACATTCAAAAAGACAAAAAAACTAGCAAATAATTACAAAAAACAGAGAATTGATAAAATTGATTAAATCACCCAATTGAAAATATTATACTGGACAAATCTAGAAACAAGTTCTAACGCGATACGGTGGCACACAATATTAGCAAAATATATCCTTAAAAATCATACGTCATTCTACTTCAGCCCTTTTTAACCAACAGATGCTAAAATTGTTTCTAAACTGACTCTCAAACTTTCGGGACTCCGTATGTACAACATTTACTTATTAAGAAAATCGATTGAAAATCTTATGAAGAACAATATTACGTGCAGCTTTTCCCCGCCTTATAAACAAAATTATGTTAATCTTTATTAATGTAAACAATGCAAATATTCGTTATAAATTATTTTCTTCAGCGACCCAAGTTATATTCGCCAGGACAAGGAACCTCCTCCATTGTTCATCTGGATGTAGTGATAATTTTGACCAAATATCGTGCATGCTGCAAAGAGTAAATAATAGCGGTTGAATATAAAAGATATCTTGCATAGGATGTAGTTTTGATTAAGACCGCATTCAAAACAAGGATCACAAATTGCACCCACGGCGCCGTTTAGCTAGTGATTTTTGTTTTAATAGGGATCGAATTTTCTTAGTGAGTCTTGTACAATTCGTAGTCATCAGTCGTCTGGTGGGGAACAATTTAATTGCATTATTTTACACTGTAAAGCCCCTGAGGTCATAAGAAATAAAGCTTCAGCACCCTGTTTGGCTATCTCCACATGTGAAACGAGATTGTTGATTTGCGCAAAGAAAATTCCATAAATACACTACATAAAAGTTTGAATTTGTTTACGCCACCTCCATTAATAAGATTGGTGAAAGTAATGCACCGGTCTACGATAAAATTAAATAAAAATAACATAAAGAGATTAAGTACTGATTGCCGTAAGTACGAATCGTTGCAATTCGAGTACGTAAGTCGAGGACTACCTTCTACAAGATAATATACACAGGCGGGTGCTCGACGCTAGTTGAATGAAACTTCCCAAATCATCAATACTGCACTGCCTGTGAGTTCCCAATGAACTGTTTATGCTGCTGATAATGCGTCTCACAATCAGCGAAACGCTTAATCGCTCCACTTGTCTGTATTAAAATGTTACCGCTTGCTCCGAGTACGATGACATATTTTTTATAGGTAAAAATAGCTCGCAACTGAATTTTATATTTTAGTACAAATAACACAAGTTCATTCTACATTATATTAGTAATTCACGCGATTATAAGCGTGATGAGGCAAAACGTGCTACAAACGTTTTGCGTAATAACATATTCTTTGTTGTGTACAAAAATGTAATTTTTCCAATTGATATAACTTAAATGTTATTAAATATGTTACTGAAATAAGGGTCCAGACCAAATCCCTAAGTCAGTATGGGGATCTTCCTTTGGTTAAGTCGCTAAATTTAATTGTGAAAAATAAAACATAAGGAAACATGGATTATTTTCAAAATCTGCATCATACCTTTTATAACGAAAACTGCGAAAATAAATTGCCCATTATTATGTCAATTTTTTATATACCGGGTGTTTGGAGGAGCAATGTAAATTTCGTTAAAGTATGACACCGTATATTACGCCTTATGATATACGTTTGCTAAAATGTGAGGTGCAAGACCACTTCTGATGTTGTGTCTCACTCTGTATATTTTGCATCCGTAGAAAGGTTGTGGAAACAATAATTCTTGGGCAATCGGCTAGTCTAGACTAAACTAGTCAGTCATAATTATTTTTGTGTTATTATTAATAATATATAATAAATATTATTATTAATTTTTTTTTGTTATATCTACTGTAGTTGCGACTCTTAGCCCATCTCTGACTTGAATATATATTTATCTAATTTTCTTATAATTCATAATACGTATTCTACAAATTTACTGCTTGCTATGCAATAGAATATTTGTGAACTCTTATCTTAGATTTTTATGGGTATGTCTAGATACGGAGATATGAAATTCAAATTTGTCTTAATTTACTCAAAATTTGTTCTAGAGTTTCCATCAAAACTATACGTAATAAAGAATTACGTAAATTTATAATTTATTGCGCAGAGTTTTGCGTATAAAACAATCTTTTATTTAACAGTAGAAATCAACGAAGAAGAAGCGTAGTATCCGCAAATAATTGAAATGTGTTAATAAATAATTAAGAAAAATCGGAAAGTTTAAATTTGGTTTAAATAAAACCAGAGGTATAAAAATTTGGGTTGATCGTAGTTTAGTATGGATACCAAGCAGGATAAGGTATAAATTGCGCCTATGAACATATTTATACACTAAATACCTGACGGTAAAAGCGACTCTCTGGTAATAGCGTCATGTTTTTAACACTAATTCGGTCTACGTTATATATAAATTTTAACCGACATTGTATAGTAGAAATTAAAAAAAAATCTAAAAAAAATGGCGCAATAGTGTGTAAAATCAATTTTATTTCGTAGTTATAGCATAATTACTATTTTACATACAAACGTAGCAGTAATCATCACATGCGAAGTACTATATTTAGCATAACGTCATTAGTATAATAAATTTGGTGAACTAGAAATGGAAAAGCAATGATGTATCATGTAATCATCTCGGTTAAAACATAAACAGCGAAAAGTAACACAGAATGAACAAGCTTATCGTTATCATTTGCGAGTGAGGTTTTTTATTACAAGCATATGTGTAAATATTTGTTCACGTTTTGTTAGTTTTTCATGTATCATGTAGGGAACAAACTAGTTGGTCATTTTGGTTTTATCCCAAAAATTCATCTTGAACGCAAAGCACTCATGAGCTAAAATGTTAAACGTAAAAACGTATATTTAGTAAAATTACTAAATCTTGCGCTACGATTTTGAATATTATCCAGTTGAGGTATCGGCTAGTGAAAACAAAAATATAAGGTGCCAAATTCAAGTTATACTGCGTTATACATGCAGCTATTCAGTTTTACGTTGATCAAACCACTTCTGCCATGCCAATGCAGCAGTGTGTTTATAATATTCCAAATTCCAACAGGATATTGCACCTAAAAGCAGCACTTGTGTGATGGGCATATTTGTAATTATATGGAAAAAGTTTTTAAATAAAAGTATCTCGCTGTTTGAATTCGAATTTTTTGGTCATCTAAATTTAAGCGATTGATGATAAAATCATAAATATCTCGAAATCTGATAGAAATGTACATATCAAACCCGTATTTATTATACCGGGCGTTCCATTTAAAATAACCCGGTTAGCTACTTACCGTTTACTGTGCATAGGGAAGTATACTCTGTAACGTCTATTATGCCGTTTGGAAATTTTAATTTCGTACTATTTACATAATAGGCGCAATTTTACAATTCCAGAATGTTGGGGCAACTGTAAACATTTAATTTGTGGCTACTTGAAATAAGACATAATAATATCCAATATTAATTGGGCAACTGAATAAATACATTGTTCTCTTCTAATATATTTACTTTTTAAAATTTGTATAGATAGTTTATCTGTTTTAGACAAAAGCTAACTTCACCAAAATGGAATCGTTTTCGGGGGATTCGTTTAAGATGGAAGGACAAAATTCGACTGAACAATGTAATCTGGAGGTGCTGGCACATGCAATGTAAGATAGACCGTTTAAACGCCATATGTTCGCTTTTGATTCCTTGATTATCCTTTTAGTTATAAAGAAGCAAAACACTTTGATTTGTCAATTTGCTTCACCATTGGATGTGGATACCCACAACAAGCCAGAGGTAATATTTAGTCATTACTGACTACTATTTAAGAAATGACATGTAAATTAAAATTAAATAGGCTATAGTAATGGAGGGAAAATATTGGAAAAGGAAATTGGAAGCTGTGACTGCTGAATATAAAAAATGGCGTATGTTTTATAAAAATCAGTCATCTGGTTACATCAGAGATGCAAACGATTTAGTAAGTATTACATGTTTGATTTTCTTTTTTCTATTTTTACTATTATCCTCTCGTAGCTGGAAATGGAGTTAATGAAATGCGAACTGAGCAATGTTGATGGAGATGGTATGCTAATTGACGAAGATTATATGGGCTTAATGAGTGATACGCTATTTTCCACAATCACCAATCATCCATTTGCTTTCCCAGACACTAGAGAAATTGGTAATCAAAATATTCAGATAAAAATAATTTGCAACAATATTACGCACCGCTTATATTTCAGCTAAAGCTGGTTTGGCTGATTTTATACAACCAAGTCTTGGTCCGCTCCAGCCAAATCTTCCAAATAATGATTTCATGGATACTATAGAACATCTAGGTACTAACATAATTCATTATAATTACAAATTTTACGTTAATTTATTAGAATCTTTTGTAGATTTGCTCAGCGGAAAATTACCTACAGTACCTGAAGAAAATGGAAGCGATGCCATATATAATAAATCGTTGGGTTGGGATTATAACGATTTAATGAATGCTGGCCCTATGCAGGTATTACCTTTTATCTTAACCTATCGAAAATTTAAACGTATAATAAATTAAGTCTGATTCATAGGAATTGTTCTGTTGCAGTTAAACACTCCGAATGTTATGGAACAATACCAGCAATTGCCAATCAACGTAAACTCAGTGCCAATACAAAACAATCGCCAACCTCCCTTAATGCAATATGATAATGAAATTATCATGCAACATCCGGTCGATCAATATATGAATCGACAATCACAAACGTATCAATCACCTGTGATCTCTTCGAAAAGCTCAAAACAAATGAAAGATTTATCACCCAATCAGTCTAAGCCGAATACATCTTCATTAGGACAAACCGTGTTTAGTAAATCACTAGAGTCTGTGTATTGTAATTATCCGCTTAATAGTATAGGCAGCAATGTTTCAGTTACAGATCCGTTAAGAAGTAAGTATTCGTTAAAATATTCCACAAGTAAAACTAGTCGTCAATCGGGCACCCCGGCAATCGAATGACAATTAAATTGTGAAGATTGCTGGAGGAGTTAAATACACACAATAACATTTACGATGGGTTTAAAACAATTTTAGATTAAATCAAATTATTATAAACTGGAAATGCTGATGTTTTCACGATATGTCCATTAATTAATATGAACTGCATTTCAGTTGATCAAGATGAATTCAAAATGTTACAAAATACCGAGCCCACCCAACCGTCATCACAAAATTTTAGAGTCACGTCACAGGTAAGTTCCCCTAAATATATATCACAGATGGCAGAGAACTACAAGTTACCGCCGAGATCACACGTACCTAGTCATGGATCGTCCATGATTACGAGTCAGCAAGCCAAACCGCAATTGGTACTGCATATTCTCTTAACAAAATATCTTCATTTTTACATGATGTTTCTTAGAAGGAAGACAAAAGTAGTAATAAGACGAGGACTGCACATAGAGGCAGGCGGTCTAGATCGAATACTAGGGAACCACTCAAGAGACCTCCTCTTCAAACAGCAATTAGCGATCCATCCCTAATAACACCAGTCAATAGTATGATATTGTCACAGCTTTTGACGAATGGTAATTATTTAGTTGCTAATATTGCATGGATCCTTCAAATGGTGTTATTATAGCTCATTTGTTACATACACTTTCTGCACAATAGTAATTTTTTTTATATATCTTATGCATGTTTATTAATATGGTACTTATTATTATTATTATTAGTAGTAGTAGTATTATACTAATAACTGCTAGCAATATGGTTGGTAATAGCCGTCTGTTATTATTGATGTTCAAATATTATTTGCTTTACGAAAAGGAGTAATATGATGTGATATGCGCCAGGATTAGCCTTAAGAGGAATATCAGGTGCAGTTAACTTATTAAGTTTGTATGTTCCGTATGCTTAAAATTGTCTTTTTGGAAGCTACATACGGCGAATACGATTGTTATATTTAACTCCTCATACTTGTGCTTGTGCTGGTGGGGCTCGCAGTAAACTAACTTTCGTGAGGATCCGTTTATTTGATATTTACGCGCAATGCGCGACGACCAACGTATACATTACATAAGTTGAAGCAGATACAATGGAAGCTATTTAGTAATGGATTTAACAACAGCAAATGTATATTTTTGTTTCAAAACAATTTATTTCTGGTATAATTCCAGAAATATGTGATGTAATCGTTGAATGTTTGAAGTTGTATTAGATATTTCTATTTTATCGTTCTTTGTAACAAAATCAAGTACCGCTTCTTACAACAAATATAGAAATAAGAGGGATTGTGACAAAAAGTAGAGAAGAAATGATAAGATAACAGTTAAAATTAAATGTTTTCCGGGTTTGGACCGTGTTTAATCGAAAACTGGGCGTTTCGCCCACAATCATAGTGTCCTTCACTTGAGTTACTAGTCCTGATTTTACCCGCTATACAAGTTCTCGCTAAATATATCCTCGTACAATAATCGATAGCAGTCATCTGAAATATGGCCTCTCTAATAATGAAAGAACTACTGTGTACTTACCTGTTTTCCTTTTTAATTAATGGGTAGTGTTTAGAGAATATTCTTTAGATTAAGCAGTATTATTTATTGCGTTTTTTTTTATTTTATTGCAAAAGTTGATTATTCGCAACTATTGACTAATGGTAAAATGGCGACGTTTCTGACAATTGTGGAAGTACTTTTTTAATAATGTCTCTGCATTGCACCGCAATTTTGTTCTTCACTTACAGACTCTGACAACATATATCCGCAACATACACAACAATCACTTCCGTCGAGTCAAGACTCGACCATTCGAGTCAAGGAAGAAGCCGCGCAAACTGTATGTATATTGCCGCACTCGTCACTGCAAATTGGAGCTGTGATCATTTCACCTGTAAATGTAAATTCAGTACAAAAAACAGATGTGGTAAGTGAACTTAATCATTGCATATCTGTAGTGAAAATATTATTGCTGTACGTTTAGTTACTGCCAAGCACTCTGACGCCCCCTAGTCCACATGTCGAAACGAGTTCACAATCATTAAGTTCACCAACATCACCTCAAGGATCTATCGATTCGCCAAATCGCGATCCAACTCAAAAGGAACAAAGAAGATCCCACACGCATGCTGAACAGAAGCGACGTTCTAATATTAAGAATGGATTTGACATGATACACTCATTGATACCGCACCTAAATCAAAATCCGAATGCGAAGGTAAATGTTTGTGTATCAATTATGCAAATTATAATACTATTGCGCACATTGTAGCTGAGTAAAGCAGCAATGTTGCAGAAGAGTGCTGAGTACATCGTACAGCTTAGAACAGAAAGAGACCAATTGAAAGATGAAATGGATAATTTACGGCAACAGATTGATAGTTTAAATACATCAATTAGGTATGTAATGGTGTTTTGAAGCATGTGTATTATAAAATGTTATCAAGAACATTTTAATTAGATTTACTTTTATAGTGCGACCATATTATTATTGCAAATGTCGTTCATGAACGAAATCATCTCTCGAACGTACAGCTTCGTCCGTCTTTGCGAAGTAGCCTGAAATTGTATGATTTGAGAGATTCTTGATTTTCAAACAAAAATGCAATCTTTTATGAAACGATAACCAAACATTTGGTGTTCCTCCATACTTTGGTATTCATTGTCAAAATTGAGCTGAAAAATTTATATATTTTTTTATTGTTTTGTTGGTACTTCATGGGGGGAGGCGCTGATTTTGAGACTTGAAACTTTTCAGACTACCCCCGTATTTTGAAATTAAATTAGACGATTTAATGACAACTCTAGCAATACTATTTGACCACTCTGTGTGCTGGTTGAAGTTCATTGCAAGGTTAATACATCACATTCTATATGTGTGAACAGATTTGAACTATCACCTTTTTCGTTTTATAAAACAATATCAACTTTGCAGTTTACGATTGTATTTTAGCAACTGCCAATCGTTGTTACCCGCAACTGGTGCACCAGTTTCACGGAAAAGAGAAATAAAGATGCAAGAAATGTTTGATGATTATGTTAGGACCAGAACTACGGAAAACTGGAAGTTTTGGATTGTATCCTTCGTTTATATTCTTTTTCTTTTTTTTTGTTTTTGTTTTTTTTTTACACATCTAAACCTACAATATTTTCCTGACAGATATACAGTTTAGTTTGTTGTTTAGACCACTTCTTGTTTCTTTCAACAATTTTGTATCAACTTCTAATCTATCAGAATTATACCGGACAACTTGCCAATGGACAGAACAACACTGTACGTTGAGAGATCTGCGACCAGGTATAAGTATAATTCAACGAAAATAAAGCAGTAACGCATTATGAAACTGTTTTTAGTTGTTTTTAATTCATTAAAATATCTTTGTACAAAAACGGATATACTGACGAATCCAAATCAATTACCCGAGGAAGCGAAGAAGCAAGTTATATCTGGTTCCACCACCGAGCTTTAACAAAATGTAGGTTATTTAAGCAATGGGTAACGATCAATAACAAGGTATACTATCGCACGATGTTGTATAAATATTTTTTTTAACAAATACGTTACAGCTTGTTTCTGCCTGTATACTCATTATCAGATCTTAAGCGTTTTTATATTATTTACGAATCACTTCTGCAACCGCCAATCCAGATTCGAAATATTCTTCTAATCCAAGATGTTAGTTGTCTGTTACTATTTCATAAGAATATTTGAATAGCTAAGCTTTAAGAAGTAATACGATCTCAAATCCATAGCATACTCTCTTGAAAATTAATATTGTACAACCATTGAATTATATGCTGAATAATGTAGGTGTAAACATATTAAAATGTGTATGTTTGTATGTTTGAATGAAAAAATGTAAAAATTATATTGTAGCAGCATTGTCAGTGCAAACTATAGCATATAAAAAATAATAGATTTTTACTTGTACGTTATGCAACAAATAAGCTTATTTTAAAAGGTGGATTAGCTGAGTTGGAGCTAATCTTCGGCAGAGTTTGCTTGAAAAATTAAGAAAACATTATGTCCCCACTTTCCCCCCTATTTCATAGCAACAGTACTTTTAATTCTCGGAAGAAACGTATGTAAACGAATTTGTTATTTTCAAACGTACACGTTACTGTTCTAGTTGTATATATTTTAACTCATATTTATTTTTTTAAATATGTAAATTTTAGAAAAAAAAATAGTAATTTTTTTATGTTTGTAAATAAAATCGTTTTCACCTAGCATATGGTTGTACATCTTAAAATCTAGATTTTTATATATCTCTTTATTCACGATTGCGAAACTGTACAAAAAGCGTGTAACATAAACACGGGTGGTTGTTTGTGATTCATGTTTTTCATTTAAGTACAACTAATGTAAATATTTACATCTTAACATAGTTGTGCCTTAATCTTAAAAGTGATAATTTCTAAACATGCATAAAACTAGTATACCTAACGTACTTACTGTTTATAAATTTATGTATTTTATCTTTGTTTATGTATTGATTTAAGTGTGATGTTTATTGTACCAAATACAATAATTGTTTTTGTTGTTAAGATTTGTTTTATTCTATGTATATGATTTTCAGTACATACATATTTGAGTTTTAGTCATTTCAAACATTTCAATACGGTATGGCAGAATTACATTATTACCTTTAAGAAATTGGAATGTTCGTAATAATAAGGCATACTCTATTGAAGAATATATTTTTTATGTGTATATGAATTATTTATGTATGAATATATAATTTTTTTCTTTGTAAGAAAACTTGTTACCTACTGTGCAAAAGCAACACGTTTCGCCTGTTAGAACATTTCTTTATATCAGTGATTTCGAAATTTAAATCATTAAATTAATTTTAAGGTAATGGTTGAATTGTTTAATTTAGAATACTGAATTATAAAAATAAATAGTTATGTATATACGTGCAAGTTTTTATTTCGCGGTACATAACGTTTAAATGCAACACTATACAAGTGTGTACGATTAGATGAAATTAAAATATCGGAAATGTTATACAGCGTGTCCATTTTTTTTTTGTATATAACCACCTATTTTCTCATATCTAATCTATATTATAGATACTTTTTGAGGAAAATGTATTGCTGTATTGCAGCATAGTTTGATTAGAGAAACAACTTTGGTATATCAAAGTTGGACATTATTAATGGGAAACAATCTGGCATTGATGAAATGTCACTTGGCTTTCCTCGTACACAATGCCGTATTATAATTGCATAAATTAGTAAGAATAAAAAAGTTTTTGTTAAAGCTCACGTCAAAATTAGCAACCTACTTCCGTTTAAGATACTTAGTTGATGACGTTGTTAGTAGCGCAAAATACTATTCAACTATCCTGAGTATTCTGTATGCGTCATTTCAAGAAAATTAAAACATTTGCTATTACACAATACACGGTTGTAGCAGTTCTTAATTTGTTTTATTTGATTTTTTAAGATTCCATAATATTCAATAAAAAATTGAAACAAGTACAGAGCAGCATCCATATTTACTATTTCTATTCTTTAGCTGTACGATAGACAACGAAGAGATGTTTTAAAATATACACCTATATATATATTTACATTTAATATATAACAGTCACAACTACTTTGTACAACCATATAAATATATAGTAACTATTGAAACAATATATAAAAATTCTCTTTGTATGACGTATCTATTACAACAGAAGTACATAGATTTGAAAAAGTAAATTGGGAAAATTCATCTACATTACATGATTACTTTAAGATAGTTTAATTAAGACTATAGAATAGAAATATGCTGCTAAAAGTTTAGCTTAGAAGCCCTCTTTCATAGAATCCTTTACTCTTCGTAAATTTTCTTCTTCCATGTCGTACCTGTTGATAAACTGAAAAAAATGTAAGCGTGAATTAGTGTTCTTTATTATTGTATACCTTTGTTTAGGAGTAGCATTATGCAACACAATGCAGGGACGCAACTGAAGCACTCATTCTATCCTATTTTACACCACACACGACTGTATGAATTTACGTTTCACAGACAGGCAATACCACAATTTAACGAACGATAATTAATTTAGGAAATTACATTGAGGTATGCCCAAAGTAGTACTGAAGATTGTTGTGAGGTAATTTTACATTAAATTTGATGTTTTAGGAGATGATGAAAATTGACAGAAGAGAAGTTATTATACCGGTTCATCACTACCGTCGTTGGCTGGACTGATAATTTTCCCCTTACTCCGACACTCCAAATATAATAAGCTACAGAAAGAATTTCCACTTGCAGAATCGAGCGAGTGCCATGCGGGCGCTAGTCATAGCTAACCCCGATGCCCGGGAATAATACCAGCACTACATATACATAAATCTACGTAAATAGAATATGAATTCTCACATTTACACGATTAATTTATGGCCTACTTTTAAACTAAACATTTCGGCTACATCCTAAATTAGGTTTCAACTCAGAAGATATCACAAAATAATTTGCACCTTACCTCAGAAGCATCTGCGTCTATATCATAATCTTCATCACTGGACATTCCATCAGCATGCTCATCTGTAAAGACATTATTCAATTTAAAATGAGCAGCAAAAGCACATTAAAAGTATGCGATGTTCTGCTATTTACCTAGATTTGCTATATATATGTATATGCGCTAAAGTATAACCACTAAACAAGCTATAGCAAGATTTTCACACTAGCCAAAATCATGGCCCGCTACACAGGATTAGAATTAATCACGGATATGTTTAACAAAAAATCGCAATATCTCAAAATCTATTAAAGGATGATTAGGTGATTTTGGAGAAGCAATCGTAATCAAGATCTGAATGCTTGCAAATTATTTATGTACGTCGCGATTTGACTTCTGTTTATACCGCAAGTAAACATCAACTAGAACATCCTATATAGTTTATTTTTCACTCTACATAACGGGATTAGTTGCATAATACTCAGCGCGCTCGGTGATCAGTGTCGGGGTATCAGGTTCGAGTCCTGGACTTGAGTAAAATTTTCCGTGATTTTCCTTAATCAAAATTTAGCTTGTTCTGAGGGTGAACATTTTAGAATACTCTGCGTGTGCAAGCGTATGTCCCAAGAATAAATGATAGTATTATAACTTTCGTTGTGGATATTGGCTACATTTTAGTAGTAGCAGTAAAACCGAGATCAATTTTATTGCTGAAGATGATCTTTCGATACATGCGTTTAGTGTTAGTGAAGTGTTGTGGTAAGGATTTTAGTCAATTCATAGTGTCTATAAAATTTCATGCAAATCCATTTTTCTCAGAAAAGACAGTACGTATAGGGAAATCTTGGCAAAGCTTCATATAAAATACCAGAAAATGATAAAATATACAGGATGTTCTATTTAAAGTAAGCAATGTGATATTCACTTTCGATATACTCAGCAGCAATTTCATTTCTTTTTATATTAGCTTACGTTAATCAATATTCAGTAATAGTATAGGTTACCTGCATCAACTCCTTCATCATCGTCATCATCATCCTCACATCTTCTTCGGTAATAGTTATTTTCTACCTCTTCCTCATCTTCTGCAATTTCAATAACCTCTATCGTACGTTCCTCTGTAATAGTTCTAACGGAATAATTTCTTTTAGCATTGTTAACTCTTTTCTCGTTATTACTGGGGTCGTCTAATTCTTTTTTTATATATGGCTTAATAAAAGGATCATTATAACCTATCGCAGGTACCGGTTCAAATGTTTTATTATATGGTTTCTTATTAACGTTTGTGTAACTGGGAGCGTAAATGTTTTCCCAATTTCCCTCGGTTTTAATTATTTTTGGCCTGTGCCCCTCAAACAAAGCTTCTATAGGACCAGGTGCAAATGGAGATTTGTATGTACTATTTATGAAGGGTTTTACATCCTCGTCATCTGTAGGCTCCTTTTTAATTTGAGCATTATTTGCTTCATTCATATAATGCGAGTGGTGATTATCAAATTCGTATTCAAAAGAGCGACTGAATAGCCCATTATCTTCGCTAACGGTGTTTTCACTTGTAGTTGGTTCAGTGGGCTTTTTAAGACGTTTCGGAACTTTCGATTCGCCTGGCATTCCAACGGTGCCATGCAATCTTCTAAATCTAACTATTAAACTTTTTGAGTGTAACTGCGTATCACGAGCTTTGTAAAATCCCTTAATGGCATCAGCTACACATGTAAAACTGATAAAAGCATATCTCGTATATTTCATTTTTTTAGCGTATCCAATATCGATTCTCCTGCTACCCGCGAATGTAGATATTAAATCGTCTTTCGTTATTTCTTGAGATAGGTTACCTACATATAGCGTCAAAGGATCGATATCGTCTGGCCCAATATTGAGATCTTCTTCACGATCCCTTTTATATTCCGCAATCAAATGGCCACTGCCAAATTTCTGCTCATTCAACTGGCTTATTACCTCCTCTGGATTCGCAGTTTCCTGTCAATGTTAAAACTTTTATAAGTTAGGTACGTTTATAAGGAAGGTTTGATGAGAAGATCGAACGATCCGAACGATATGATTAATAAAGTTTGTGATATCGTATTGCTAGATCACCGGGTTAGAGAGATTACTGATATGGCAAACATCTTAATTGAACGTGTACGAAACCTTGATGATGAAACACGAAAGCGAGTATGAGATATCGGTGAGATGGGCGCCGCGTCTGCCGACGATCGATCAAAAACGGAATAGCGTGATAACTTGTTTGGACATGTTTAGACGCAATACGAGTGAATTTTTGTAGCGTTGTGTGACAGTAGATGAGACAATCTACACAATATCACGCCAAAAACTAAATGCCAGTCGGCAAAGTGGGTCTCATTCATTATATTCGCCAAATTTGGCCCACCTGTCCTTTCTTTTTTCAAAATTAAAAAAATGACTTAATAGAAAGTGATTTACGTCAAACGAAGAGGTATGCCGAGAAATAAATTTACTAAATGCAAAGTCATCTTTAACGCAGGCGTTTATCATACCATCTTCATACATCCGGCGTTCTATCTAGAAAATTACTTATGACGTATGCAAGCGAGACCGAACATCCTGTATGCTGTATGCACCAGGTGAACACGGTGTATTATTAGAATAATACAATAATAATAATAATATTTACCTTTAAAGTAACAAAACAGAAACGAGCAGTTGAGGGTTGTTGAAAATGTACATTTTCGATCGCCGGATTAAATTTGGTGACAATTTCCTTATTTAGCTCAGCATCGGGAAATTTAATAATGAGGGAATGACTTTTGCTACGTTTGTTGTACTCTTTTTCCAAATTCAGTGCGTTTGCAGCCTCTTCGTACGTCCAGGATATTCTGCTAGGAAGGCTTTGCGATAAAGGCTTCTTTTTTTTCTTCGATGATTTACTTTTCGGTTCGGAGTCGCTCGATTCCGTTCTAGTTCGCTTGTAACCGGGCCGTTGCCAATTTGGTGGAAAATGATTGGGGAATGGTCCATTGTTAGGATACCTGGAATTTTCCAACTTTTAATTGTAATTTCGAAACAAAATTGCTTTAGTGGAGGGGTTAAAGTAACATGATAATAAGATCCGTATAAATTCCAATTTATCCTGCGCGAAAGAAGCAAGTTGCAAGTATGCATTTTGTTTAAAAGTTACTCAGTGTATTCCATTGACTGTCCGGGGACAGAGCGAGTATATATGATCTTTTTTCATCACTATATGTCATGTCTATACGCCGTATCATTATTTTGCTTCTATATGAGCTCACCTAGGATTATCTATCTGCGCATGTGTACAAAAAATACCCATTTGCCCTCTACAAACAATGATTTATGCATTGTTACAATATATCGGTTTCTGCAAAGATAACAAAAAGAGGCAATTAAGTGCGGTGATAGTTTTTCAACAACAAAGTTCACTCTTTAAGTATATAAGGTACGTTTTAAATTTAACGAGTTAAACAAAGAATTGCATATAAAGATCTTATATTCAATCACACAATTATTGTGTGAATATTAAATAGAAAATCTGCCATTACGTGTACTTGGAAGATTCGTATCACTTAAGCATACATAACTGCTTAATGCATATTGTTTTTTTATTTACCTGGTTTTCAAAAGTTACGAAAACAACGTGCATGTCAATAGTTGTAATGAACACAATGCCGAGTGACGTCATGATCCGATTTGGCCTGGGCAATTCTTATAATATTTACTATCGATAGAATTAATGACAGAAAAAATTAATCTCGCCGAGCTTAATACCCTTCAAATAAATTTGAAACACTACAGCACTTGAAATTACATTAAAACTATACCGTACAGGGAAATACGCCTTCTTTTAAATGCGATTCGAGCTAAAAGGGCTCGCTTATCGTGGTGTCGCCACCGTATAAGGGAAATTAATAATGCACAATATCCCATGCCATGCTCATTCTAAACCAATGGAGAATCGTTTTCTACCGCCACATGCATTTCTGCTGCTGTGCGTATCTTGCTATGTTATAAAAAATTGGCTCACTGAAAATGGTTGAGTGCCATTACTGTATCTTCATGGTGTCACTGATTGTTACTTCTCTCCTTTTGTCACCGGCAGCTTCTGTACAGCCAAGTACGACAATTTTCTTTTACCGGTAATGTGCTATTCGAGTTCTTTTGTAATAATCACATTCTCCGTATTTTTAAATATAATCCATATGGTCTCGTCTATGAAATTTGATTTTTTGCCATTTTTATGTCGATTTACAGGCTCAATAGTTGTGTGAAGTGTTTTCAGGTAAATAGTTATGGCAACCGGTGAGATAATTGTCATGCCAGCGATTTCTGAAGGACACTTGGGTAATATTTTTCAGGTAACGCACTTGAAATTTAACTTGCGAAGTTATTGAATAGACAAAATAGAATTTATTTTAATATAGAATGCAAAAAACACCAGGGACAAAGAGAGGGAAGTCAAGCGCTACATAAGAAAAAAAGGCAGAGAGGAGTTATCCAGAAAATTGTCGCCGAAACGCGACCGGCGGGGATCGTCATTCCTTATGGAGCTAATAACATGCGATATTCTCAGCATTACAATATACAGGGTATGTCACAATAAGCGTCGGTTAAAAGTATATGGGGAAGTGAATAAAATAAAAATTTGCTAAACTACATGCACTAGATTTGTGCTCCGTACTACTACTGCCTGCAATGCACCACATCTGTTAACCGTCTGTCATAATGCAAATCTAACATAAAAATGGTACTGTTCTATTTAAACATCTAAATGATAACTTGTGTATGCAAATTTTCAATTTCTATTTCATTCACCTCGCACACACTGCTAAACGACACTCAGCATGACATACCCTATATACACAGCTCATTTAAACTTACTTTATATCAGTACGGTCTTACTATAACATATTGTAAAAGTTGTACAACAGTAATTGGCGTTACCTTCCCCTTAATCCAAAACGCCGTTGCATTGGATATCCTCGTAATCTTGGTGATCGTATTGTCGAATGAAGGTTTCCGTGATTTGTGACATTATAGCCTACTGGTTTTGAATAACCTGGTAAGTACTGTTGACCTTCCCAATTCCAATGTTGGAAATGTGGCGGCGGATGCTGAAGCGGGGGTTGAGTGGATAGATGCTGCGGTGACAGATGTACTGGATATTGTGGTTCGGCATGTTGTAATGCTGGATGCTGTGGTGGTGTATGTTGTGGTGGCGGATGTGGCGGCGGTGGATGTGGTGGCGGCGGCTGTTGCGGCAACGGAGGGGGAGGTTGTGAAGGTAATGGTGGTGGTAAATGATTCAAAGACGAGTGATCAGGGAGCATACGCTCAAGTAGTGGATGCGGTGGTGGTGGATGACGCATTAGGATTTCTTGCGATGGTAATTGCTGAGGTGGTAGAGAACGTTGATACGGCGAATGCTGTGGAGAGGGAGGTAACGGTGGTGGATCCTTAAATAATACAAGTAAATAAACAAACATAACCTCATTTGAATAAAAAATAATTTACGTACTGCAAGCCCAGACTGTGGAATGGTCGGCAGGGGCGGAGGTGGATATGAACAATTAAAGCTTCTAATACTCATGTTATTAGAAATTCTATCCATAACACTGTTTTATTATTTCCCACTTACTACCATTGCATTTTCTATCTACTGCAGTCGATCACATTTCATTTTAGGTTGAAAGTATTGTCCTGAGAGAATCTTTTATTTTAAATATGCCTGAATAATGTTCTAATGTTCTTTTTTCAAAGTATACATTATGAGAACCTATGGTTACACATTACATTACACATTAATTTGTATCGAATTGTAATAACTAACTTTACGCGATTAGTATGCAACCAATTTTGCAGCTGCGCTGTGGATATTTTCTAATCCAAATGTAGTACAGACAAGGGGAATTTTAAAATTATTTTTGGTGGAAAATATGGAATGTATATAATAAAATTACTTATAACGATTTATGTAATTATGTTTGAAATACTTTGTAGATGTGTTGCGATTAGTTTATGTATTTTAATTACGAATTTTGCAATTTAGGGTTAGTCCCCACACTTCGGCGTCACTCATATGTTTCTGAACTTTGCAATTTTTAAAAAATTAAAATATTTTTCACAAGTTTGAACACAACGACAGATTATTATCAATTTACTCACCTTCCATTAAATTTCTTAAAAAAAGAGTATCATTTACAATATTAATGGTGGCACTCAGCGAAACACCGCCGTGCATCGTTGTAAAATAGTGCTAAAATAGCCTTGCCTACAACATAAAGCAGCGACCAACACAAACCTCGTTTGAATTCCTTTATAAGGTTTAGTAACAATGTTTTTCAGTTGTGTTAAATGAAAATAACTTCATTCGGTCACCGGTTGATGATGAGGACCATTCGTGTCCTCGAAACGGCCGTCCCGGACTAATTATTATATTACTATATAATAAATTAAACTTGTGCGGTGCGGAGGGTGCCGATACTTATGCGTTGTTTACCATACTACGCCACAGTCCTTGCTATCATTATTGAAAATAACAGTTACTTGGGCGTCACCAGAAGGGGGCAGGAAGGGTCCATTTCACATAAAATTCCTTATAACATGAAAACTGTCAATTTTTAGTTTGTCTACTTCAAAATCTGCAACATTTTTTCCCCCTTTTTACAATGTTTTATTATATTTTTTATTTTTACCTTTTTACGTTTATTGATGCTAAGATCACTAACATTACTTTATACAATGGTGAGATATTTCATTCTTATGAATCATCAATATTTTATCACTAGAAAATTGTATTAACTGTTATAGAGATAATGGAGAAGATCGTTTCACTGAAATCATTACACGTCATTGGAATGAGGTGACGGTATCCAATAATTTTCCCGTTAAAAGGAGCCGCGATGTTTACGAATTGAAAAATAGGTGTAAAGGGGCGATAGTCACTGCTAATATGGCACTAACTCCAGCTAGCTTCTTTAATAATGCCACAAAACTCGATGAATACGTCGTGTACGCTGGTTATTTGATACCAGAAGAAAATGAAACATTGCATGCATACGAAGTCGATAGATTTTATCGTCATCCTTATTTTATTAAGGAAAATAAGACAAACGATATAGGTGTTGTGAAGGTAATGCTCTTCCTTTGTTCAGAAGTCACCCTTTTGCAATGTTCACACTTTGTAAGGGCGCATTTACGCCGGAGTTCCTACGAACGATATATCCTGAAAGAATCGCAAATTTTAGATCTGTAATCATGGTTACACAGGTGTAATGCACAACCGATTGGCCGAATAGTACATTTGTTCTTAATGTTTTGCTAGCATAATCATATTAATCCAGATCTTATACTGGGTATTGGCCGGTCATGAGTTATTATTATTTCGTCTCCGCCCCTGGAGTGTCTTAAAATGTTCACCTTCGACATTTGCCAAATTTAGAGTAAGGAAGACGAAAAATCTTACTCTGGGAGTTGCGAATCCGGGGTTAGAACTCGATGCCCCCAGAATGATGGCCACCAGTAACATCCCTCTTCTTATCGTTTATCGCAGCTCCAATGTAAAACAGTCACGTTTTTCAACCAATATCTAATTAATATTTGAAAAAACGTATTTTCTAAAAAAAATCCATTTTAATAACATGTTTTTGTTAGGTAAAGACCCATTTCCTGCTGAATACCTTAGGTTTTACAGCTGCTGAGTTACCAAATATACCCATGGATTTTAAAGCAACAAGGGAGACCGTATGCACATTGCTTTAGTAAGTTGATATTGTTTAAATTTAAACAAACGTGGTAATTGGTACTGAAAAGCTGCCTTTCTAATATTAAATTAGAATGGCAGAAAACTACTATTCAATCAAATATCTATTTCGTTAAGTGGTTATGGATACAGATGTCCAAAGCAGGTGAAATTATTATTTTTTTTGCAGCGACTAGATAAACTCGTGTCTATTCGTCTCATAGGAAAGGGTTTGCGTTGCCTGCTAGTTTCCCCGAGAGTCGACAAAACACGAATCTGTCTAGTCGCTGCAAAAAAGTAATAATTTCACCTGCTTTTCTCGTCTCTAGTTATGGATAATATACTGCATTATTTTTTGGAAAAACATATTACTTATCATTAAAAAGCATCTCTTCTTCGATTATAACTAATAATACGACCAATACATTCCTGGACACATCAAGGTGTACTTCTGATGAGATAAACCTTAGGTGCGAGCTTTTCCGGCCCAATTGTATTGATCCTTGCACCATTGAGACTATGATGTTCGATTGTTGGAGGCAACATTAAATACGCTCGGTAGAGCATTAGGTCAAATGACTTCAATCTGTCTCTTAACGTAGAAAGTCGAAGCCGATTTTCGTGTTTCGAAGTTCTTTTGTGAGCTCCCGTGCCTGGATAGCGGTTTTGAAGTCTACACGCAGTAGAGGAGCCCAGATTCACTCTCTTCATATTCTTGCTATTTCCTCAGCGGATATTAGTACTTCTGAGCCCAACACTTTTTCCCTTTCGAGTTCCATTAATTAACACGAAGTACTCCAAAGGTATGCAAAAATAACGTGCCCTACTTGTATATTTGGTAGAAAAATCTGTCAGTGCATTTTCGACAAAACGAAAACACACACCGTCTCTTATCGAAGTGTGCACAGTTTTAAGGAAGAATGCGTTTTCAATGCTAGGCAGTATTTTTTATACAAGCCCACATAGAATTCCATGTATTGATTTTAGCTATCGACGTTCTTCTGCTGCAGATACCTTACGCAGTGTCCGAGTTGGTCTATTAACGAAGGAGGAATGTGCAGATTTGAGTCTATTAAATAATTTGACATTGCCATTGCACAGAAGTTCATTTTGCGTGAAAGCGCGAACTTCTTTATATAAGGTATGTTATTATAACTGTAATGTGCGAACGGTTATATCGTTTTTGCAATGGTTGGTCAGACGACTTTAGCAAAAACTTCATAATAAAAAGAAGTCAGCCTATTAAAGGAGTCCAAACAACGTAAGAAATGCATTTCACTTCGAACTGCTTATTATGTGCTAGTATTATTTCGAGTTTGAATCGTTGTACCTGATCTATTTGGAAAAATAACAACTAGTATTTACGTTAACAAAATAAACAATTTTACGGTATTAATTATCAGTGAATAAAGGGTTCAATCATTAAGCATAAATTGCTGATATTTAGGGGATTAACTTGTTTGAGTGATACCTTTCCTAAAAAATATAATATTATACGATGTATAGAGCGCAAATAAAGATATTGAACCAGTTAGTTATACAGCTAGTCTACAAGATGGATTAAACTGGGGCATTAAAATCGACAAATACGCGATACGCTGGAATAATCATGATGAAATAAATTTCTGCTGTACCGCTAACACAGGCCTTCGCATTGCTGTTGGGATTCCGGCTAAAGACGTACCTTTGTAAAATGTAGGGACTGCCAAGCTGAAGACGGAACACCGTAATTAGAAGGATCGTGCTAGGTGCGGCTACATCTTACCGCCAATAAAACGATTTCTTTAGGCAACATCCTAACCTATGCTAATGCAATGGATTGATTGACGGCCTAGAGAGAGATCTACGATATAGAGAAGATGCATAATGGGCCTTTTGTGGTCTAAATGGTGTGGAAACTCTCCCACCCTTTTATTGTCTATAGTCATAACCATACGCTGGAATCCGAAACTATAACGATTGGAGGTAGCGCAGGTTGCTTCCAAGCAGGAACCTTGTCGCCTCTACTCTGGTGTCTTGTGGTAGATGATCTACCAACGGATATGAAGTACAGGGATACGAGGGCTGCGCATACTGCAAATTATGCAAAAAGAACTTGTCAACACGTATAGATAGTAACAAGATCACAGCCTACACATGAACCTTCAACTTACGAAAAAAGAAAAACCGTCATAGCTTTAATAGTTTGTTGAAGGCTGCTTGGTAAGAGCTGGACTCCCAACCCTTGCATGGCCTTTCGCCATATACAATAATAATCAAACTTATGCTTGATTGATTTATCTTAACTCTGAAAATTGTCAATAAACCAAGAGACTCGTATGGCTTAACACTACGCATGTGATGTTCATCTGCCCGATAACGGCGTTAAGTTTTGGGGGGGAATAACGTCATTTGACACGTACATTCAAAAGCAGGCCTCAATAGAATAAAGGGGCTATAGCGGGGGAATCAAAACGTAAACTATTTGATCTACATTGCAAGTGATACGGAATACAATTTTAATCACCTTTGTAAGATGATCAGTGAAAACCGTATGGTGTGGTTGGCAAGCGAACCTCAACCTCTTCTTATTCTGCTACACATTTATTTTGCGATTATTTATAAATTACAGCAACTATTATTTCTTTTAGCGCATTGATGTAACGAAAGGCGCAACTTGCGTGTGTGATAGCGTTCTTAGAGGAATTATTACTGACAGTTACTACAATATAAATATAAAGTATCCATTGCCCGCTCTTGATATAGGATTGCATGCAAACTGGATTAGAGCAACAGTGGTTAATTTAAATCAAGTACATGCTGCAGGTCCCTTCAACTATATTTCTCCAAAGCTTTTAGTCAGTTGTTTAGGCGTCCTACTCTGGCAAAATAAATAGGTGAATGTAATTTATTTTTTATGGAAGAAATTAAATTAATGCGTTTTTAACATTAGGACGTTTATTTCGTATCTACGATCCATTTCTCATTCATTTTTAGGTGTCTGCAATATCTAATAGCAGAGGAAATTGTTTTTGTAATACATCAATAGAATACTGTCCCCACCTCCAAAAGAGACCACACAAAAGCTCCAAAGTTCTCTTGGATCACGAAATATTACCACTAATATTACAAGACTTTATTCTTGTTTTCTGGTTGTTATGCTATTTCGGTGAATAAAATAAAATAGCCTATTAATGTTGAACTTTCTTTTATTCTATGGCACTAAGTGATTATAGAGTAAATGAACTAAACCCAGATCACGAAGAAACCTTCTGGACGGATGTCAACACCATAATGAATACTAAATGAGTACACATAAATTAATCTCATTTATTTAACATAAAATTTACATCAATATTAATGAATATATTTATAGAAAAGAAATCTGCCTAAGGCAAGCTATAAGTGTTGAAACTCTGTTTTTACAGGTATTGCTTTTAAATATAGGAACCCGATAATTTCTTGGGGCCACCTTGGTAAGATGAAACTGGTCTATAAAATAAGAAGTATAGTGAAAGCCCTCAGGAGCGGATACTCACGGTTCCAGCTTTTTTGTTCGCTTGTTGTGGGGACTGTTCGTTCATGAGAAATGTGAAACAAAATATACAAAATAACTTTTAGTCAAAAAATTCAAATCTGAGTCTACATGCAATACAGGTTTCATTATTAAAAGAAGTCAGATATTTTTGCCTGTTTTAATTTTTCACTTTTTTTCATGAGAATCAATTTTGAAAATGTTTTTCAAGTACTCAAACACTAACAAATCTTTTTGGAAAACTAGATTTTCGACAGCATAGAAGTTTATAGGACCATTAGTGTCTCCTTCCTCCTTTCATTTGGATGAATATGTGAGATAATAATAAACTTTATTAAATTATAGAGATGTAGAATCATTTTGAAGAATATGGAGCTTATAGTTGTTAAAATGATTCATCGAGGAAAGATCTCGAAACTATGCTTATGTTCAAAGTGGAATTTTAAAGAAGGAAATGTTATACATTTAATATTAGTTGGATAATGTTGTTGTAGTTTGTAAGTAGTTTGCAGCTTGAAGGGTAATACTTACTATCTTTGATAATGAAACATGTGGAACGGAGTTGTGTCTTACAGTAATATTTTACTAAATAAGTATTTTAAGAGTTTAGCTATTGCTTTGTGTAAAGCATATTGTAGACAAATTAAACTGCAATTGTTATCACCTATTTTTAGATACAACAATGTGGAATTTCCCAACAGGTGGATTATAAAAATAAAATCATGCAAATAGGGCAAATTACTTTTTATTTCTCTAAATTACATCGTTTTTTTATTTCAGCTACAACTAAAATTCTCTTCCGACATTGAAGTCACCGCTAGAGTCATTGCTTCGCATGCTCCGGCTTTTCTTTAGAAGGCGATGCTGGATAGTAGTACCAAGGTGCGTAACGCGGTTGATCCACCAGCACATAGAATTGTGGAATTTCGTACGTCGGTACAACGAGCGTCGGAATTTCAGTCTTTATTAGCACGTTTCGTTGTTGGCGCGGTTTGTTGTCGTGCAACTCAGTAGGCATCGATAAAAGCGGAGGTTGGCGTTGTTCATCCAGTGTTTCAGGTTTCAGTTCGAGCGGTGCATTGTTTGATGGTTCTTGAGCTGCTTGTAATGACGCTTGGTTTTCTAGATTTTGCGCAGCTGGCTCTAAGGTTTCAGCATTCGCAATGGCCAGGAAAAGCGAAAAGGCTATAATCTGAAATAAAGAGGCATAATATTCACGTCTAATGCACACGTATATTAACAAAAATAATTTTAAAGAATTTAGTGAGGCGATGTAGTAAAATATAGAAAAAGCTGTAGTATCACTAATCTAAATTGCACAAAGTAGGTTTGGAAATTGTATTAAATTGCTAATGCTGTTAAACGAGTAAAAAATTAATACCTGGACGTCAGCAAGTGTGAAAATATGCAATGATCTCAAGCTACCAAGGAAACATAGTACATATAAAATTGAAAAATTAAATCGATCCGAAAAACAACGTTGCTGCGCGCAACGTGATTGAGGAGGATCAGCATAACTGATAGTTATTCTTAGGCATATCGAAGATGGCAGCACATAAACATTAAGGTGTCTGTTTCCCATAATTTGAAGCATGTGCGAAAAAGGTCTGGTGTTAGCTGCTAAAAGGAAATGATAAAAAAATTGGATAGGGAAACTTCAAAATTGTACATATGAGACGGAAATTAAGCAGCAATCAACTGTTTGGGTGTTCCCAGATGAACCGAATCCAACAAAAGTTCGTTCATGAGAATGATTGCTGGTTCCTTTCGTTGTATTGGACACGTCGCAAGCCTTATTAGGCAGGATTAAAGAACAGTTAATGCTGAAGGGTACACAATAATTAATTTGCCAGAAGTCGCATCATCCTTCACCATGACAATGCCAGCTTTCGCACAGCACGTCAAACAATTGACTATCTGAACGAAAATAACATCGAATTAATGTTGCATTGCTTGTATTCACCTGATTTATCGCCTAACGACTGCTTTTTTGTTCCCGAATGTCAAAAACCTTGTGGTCAGCGATTTTATAACCTTAGAAGCTGTTGAAGCCTTTAAAAACCATGTTTTGGAGACACCACTTTTGGAGTGGAAAAAATGTTGAGGGAATTGGTTCAAAAAAGCATTGTTAGGCAGGATTAAAACAGTTAATGTTGAAGGGTACACAATAATTAATTTGCCAGAAGTCGCATCATCCTTCACCATGACAATGCCAGCTTTCCCACAGTACGTCAAACAATTGACTATCTGAACGAAAATAACATCGAATTAATGTTTCGTTGCTCGTATTCACGTGATTTATCGCCTGCTTATTGTTCCCGAATGTCAAAAACCTCGTGGCCAGCGATTTTATAACCTCAGAGGCTGTTGAAGCCTTCAAAAACCATGTTTTGGAGACATCACTTTCGGAGCGGAAAAAATGTCGCGGGAATTGGTTCAAATACATGGAAATGTGCTTAAAGCTTGATGGCGAATATTTTGAGAAAAAATAAAACAATTTGTGCCAATTTTTTTGTTCGTTTGTCTTTGTAAAAAGATATCTCTTGTGTGCAAATCATATAATTATGCTAATAATTATAATATTTTAGAAAAATTTAACATGACATCAAAAATGAGCTAAGACAATGCAATCATTCGTTTGCAAATTTGATATACGTCTTAGAATTGTAACAAAAGCCATTCATTTTCAAGTATTTACGAGCACTTAAATTAAAAAACATGTCATGGTATGAAAACCATAATGATTTAGTAATTTGGATACAAAAAGATCTTGAAAAAGTAAAAATCATTCAAAGATTACTTACGCAAAATAAATGTTTTTCAGTAAAGAAAGGGATACTTTCTATTTTCTTAAAAAGTTGGTGCCTACTATTCAATTATTTCATCTGTGCCTTAAAGAACTAATACTTGAAAATAATTAGTTAAGCTAATCGCAGTATTTTAAGAATTTAATCTGGTTAATATTGTTAATGTCACATCAATTAATCGAAACACAAAGCATACACAAAACTGTACTTACGAATCTCATTTTTGACAAAATACCTTCACTTACTTGTCGAAGAACTAACCGAGATAGCAGATGACGGTATCTATTTATATGGCGGCTTTACAAAAAAATGTTTGCATCTTTAAATGGGCATGGGGAACATTGATTCTAGCAAATTGTAAAAATCCGAAGACAACTTTGTATTTTTCTTGAATTCACAGCCAATAGGTCTCGTTCTGCGACTAGCAAAATGAGAAGAAAAAGGCGTTTGCACGACGTTTATTCCACCACAGTGATGGCTATACACCATCGAATGGTAAGATGCTTGCAGATGTTGTATTTACGAAGATTTATACAAAATATTTGGAAATGAATAAACTAGCTGTTTTTGCTTGTTATACGACAGAGAAACGTATGTAATGTTACGTATGTATACCTTAGCTTAATAACAATACGTTAAAAAATTGATATTTGATGAAATTTTCAAAAAGTATCTTTCCATAAACTATTCATCGATTTATTTTAGAATCTAACATTATTTTAATCCGTCGCAAATAAATTCGCATTTTCCTAACATACACGGCAATAAATGAATTTTACCTTGGCGTAAAGAACGTACCAAAACGAGTTTAATTTTTAGCAAACTAGCTTTTAAGAACAGACCTCAGCGAAGGCTAAGTTCTTGGACAAGTAAATTACTGCAAAAAGGTGGAATTCGTGCGAATACAAAGGAATTTTAACGTATCTGTAGCTAATACACGTAAGATACGGGTAGGTATTAACGTTTATTCTAAATATATTTTTTCTTTGTATATTATTAAGACCTAATCCTATAGTTCATAAGTTGCTCCATATATTTACATACAAAAGAGGTCGTGTCTAGACGTTTTGATTTTTATCTGCGAAAAAAGAATAAAGATCAAGATTTTAGTGCAATGATCTAGGTTTGCCATTTATTTAGTTACTATGTGTACCAGTATTATTAAAAACAGTTGAATTATAATTATTATTGATTATAAAAATCTATAGAATTACCATTTGGTGATACGCTATCTTGTGCGCGGCAAAATTATGGAATAAATTCGTTAAGTTTGCAGCAATTTGTTTTTTACAAAACTATCTGGTTCCGGGTACCTGATTCAAGGTACCCAGTTCCGGGTACCCGATTCCGAGTACGTGGGAAAAACCGGGTACCCTGGGTAATTCGGAACCGGGTAATGCGCTGAACGGGTACCCGGTTTCTGAGAAAGACGGTTTTCGACAGTGCTCAGTATCGGCAATTGCTTTTTTATATAGAAATATTGCATTTTTTAATGTTGGTAAAACACAGAGGTTGGTTCTGATAAGCAAAAGTGAAGGTGCTCCTATTTCACCTTCAGCCTATAGACCTCTCAATACGCTGAACACAGCTGAAAAGTTTTTTGAAAGGCTAATATCGGAAGTTTATCCCCGAAATAACACCGCACCATAAGCGTGATACGTGAGGCGATGGGGATCTTTCCGGCTGAGCAAGACGAACCATCGCACGAGAAGGATAGTGGTATTGGTTTTTCTGAACATCAGAAATGATCTTACCTTATGGGGGTCGTAAGAAGTTACCTATGAGGTCGAAACTGTACAGGGATTAATCCTGGGATTGGACTTGCGGAACATCTACAACTATATACTGCGATCGGACTTTATCTGCCTTATGAGATGATTTGGCAGTGGTAATTAGTGTAGCGTAACATTGAAAACACCCAGAGAAAGCATAATCAGGTCATGCGGTGAAATGTCAACTGGATGGAACAAAAAGAGCTAGAACTGGCCACCCAGAAAACCGAGTGTTTCTTTGGTAATCCACCTAGATAGTAGGATGACGTTCGATTCTTTAGATTGTTCGATTCGTTAGATTCTCTGCCAATGTGGGTACCTCTACGAGTACTTGAACTGGATGGAAAAAACGGCTCTTTTAGGAATTCAGTGAAGGATGACGCATACCATACTTCGCATGCGAAAGATGGCGCATCGAGGGGGAACGCTGCAGGGTGAAGTGGGGTCTTTCAATCTTGAAAATGTAACGTTACTCAGCAAGTTTATGGGCCATATGGGCAGCCGAACCGCGACCAAAGCTGATTATTAATGTTAGCAACCAACTCCATGCAAACATAAGGTTGTAGCGATCCAGAGGAGAGGTGCATTCAGGATCGCTGGTTTGTACAGAACTGTTTCAGACGCCGCCATATTAGTTATTGCAGGAGTGATCCTCATAGATCTGCGAGTGAAAGAAGGTAAAATAATTTATGAAAGAAGGAGAATGGATGCGGGAAGGGAAGTGCACAAACTCACCAGGGACACAATGTAAAGGAATGGGTGGGTAGAAAGCACGGCACAGATTCTCTCCCAGCGTGGGTACCTCTACGAGTACTTGAACTGGATGGAAAAAACGGATCTTTTAGGAATTCGGTGAAAGATGACGCATACCATATCTTCTTCGCATCGAGGGGGAAATGCTTCAGGGTGAAGTGGGACCTTTCAATTTTGAAAATGAAATGAACATGATTACACCCAAACAACTGGCATCAGATAGCAAAGTCTGTGGAGGCTAAGGTCAAAGCTGTGAAGAATGGAACCCAATAAGCGCAAACAGACTGTATACGATTTCCAGAAAGAAGGGTTTCTTTACTGGGCAGAAGTTTCATACATAGAATAGGTCACGTGGAGAGTGCATAATGCAAAAAGAATGATACAAGGCACCGTTTCAACGCAAGATTTACGTTTGTTAAGAAGTAATTCAATATTCTTTCAAACACCGTTTTTGGAAAATGATCACTAGTGACAAGAATATATATATAGCATATGTTCAGAATGTTTCTGGCACACTAATAAACATAGTTCACCTTGCACGGTAAATGTAATAAAAATTTTTCGGTAGATTTTCTAATCGTCTTCGTTTCGACCATTTCATAACAGCTTTCCGGTTACTTTTTTAATGTCCACTTTCGATGTTACGGTTCTTTACTTGAGCCGAATTCGAAACATTTTACCGAATAAGATATTCATCGAATGTGCTCTGACCCACTTAATCAATAGTTTTTATTTACTATTTAAGTCCGTTTAGTATGTACGCCATCAACACAGTCTATGTAATACAATGAAAGGAAAACAAAAATTCGACAATAGGAAGTGAACAATACACCGGTTATATGTTGAATATTAATTAAAACGATTGTATTAATGTTAACATTTGGTAAGATGGTAGAAGAGATAATTTTTACTAGTTTACATATGTAAACATCAAATATTTATTCTGCGGACCTTTATTAGCAATAATTACTGTATATTTATTTTTTTTTTTACCAAAAATAAGCTCTGGATCTTATGGTAGCTTAACGATGTAATAAATACATTAGCAAGAAACATACCATTATTGCCACATATAAGTACCATCCTACATCTCTCACGTAAGTGTTAAGAGTTGTTTATCTAGAGATAGAAGGAACGTTTCATGTTAATGAGTTAAAATAAAAGAGATTTGCTTAAAAAATCTCATTCTGAGGTTCATCGACCACAATTTGTTAAGTCAAGGTTTTAAACGTTAGTCGAAGAACAAGTTCGTTATACTTTGCATCGTTTAAATTGCTAAAAATGTAACTTGTTTGACTAGTAGTGAAACATTCTAATTTGTAGGGGTGCATCTATTCTTTAAAAACAACATCAAGCTTAGGACTTGCAATTAGAAATGTTCTGAAGTACCAATTATTGTGTATAGTAATGGCAAGATACTTACGTAGGAAGTTTATGTCTAGAGGCCGTTTGCCTTGATAACAATAATTACGGTACAGCCTAACAAAAATTTGTATAGGTAGCAAATCAAAGTCTGCACAAATTTTTTTACCAGCAATATGTTCAAGATAAATCTTAAATTTTGAGAAATTTGTTGTTAAATTTGGTAACAGTTCTTATAACCAAAATGTATAAAATACTTCCCAAAGGAAACGTATTTGGTAAATTTAGATTAAATCTTTCCACCGTAAAGCCATTTCGAGAATCTATCTATCTATTCTTATAAATCATTTTTTTTTGTGTTCGTTCTTAATACATTTGCCTTATGCAAATCTCACGTGGCATTTTACAATATTAAGGTCGATAACCCGGATGTTTGGATTTTTATAAAAGCAAAATACATAACTTAAGCAGATAAATATCTAACGCCATGGTGTATGATGCCAAATAAGTTGGTATTATTTATGATTATTTGGATATAGTGTATTGTATCTTGTCAGTCAACGATTTTGTTTACCTGCAGAGAAACGTCGAAATATAGCCTGTAAGCAGAATCCTTGAAATTGTAAAATTCTGAGAGATAAGTGTTAGGTTTTTTTCAACCCTCCGACCCCAAATTTTTATATATATATAATATATATACACTGCCGTTCAGAGAAGTTGGGTCGGTTGGTAAAAAACATGAAAAGGTTACAGAAACAAACGAAACTAAAAACAAAATGCAATTTTATTGTATGTACAGGTAAAAAAGACAAAAATAAATAAATAAAAAGTTATTCTGGCCTAATATAACATACTGAACATTATTTTTTTTTTTTCATCGAAAAAACCTCCTTTGCTGTTAATCACCGCTCGAACTATTCTAAGCATTCTTTCGATAAGTTTTGTTAAAACGGATTGTGGAATATTAATCCATTCATGTTGCAGAATATTCCGTAAATGTCCCCAGCAAAGGAGAAACATCCCCACACTAACACAGAACTACGCCCTTGCTTCACTGTAGGCACAATGCAGTTCGGGATCACTTTTCACACTTCTATTAACCAGCATGGCTTCATGACCGATCATGCTATGTCCATTATAATGGATTGTGTCACATACATTCATTGCTTCTAGCGGCGTACCTCAGGGCTCCAATTTAGGACCGCTTCTCTTTAACATTTACATAAATGATCTTCTACTTTCATTGGATTGTAATACACTAGCTTATGCTGATGATCTAAAAATTTATTTCTTTCTCTGATTCTGAAGTTTACAGAGAAATATTGAAGTCATTAATGATTGGTGTTGTATTAACAAAATTCATTTAAACATTAAAAAATATGGGGTACTTACCTTTACCCGGTCATCCGACCCGCAAATATTTCATTATCACGTCTCTAGCACTTCCATCCCAAGAGTTGACGTTTTTAGGGATCTTGTGACCCTTTTTTTTATTCGTGAGAGTTTTTTTTTTCATTTATCATTGTACTGTCCTTTTTCTTTCTTCCACGGTAATGCTTTTATTTCCTGTTAGGCATTACTAAGTATTAGTAATTTAACTTTTTTTTCTTCACTTTTTTTGTATTAATTTTTGATAATTTTTTTTCTTTTTTGTATATTGTGCTTCATTTCATTTATTTTTATTTTTTTGTAAATCTGTTGGGCAATAAAGTTTATTATTATTATTATTATTATTATGAATTGAACCAACGTAAAATTTCAAAATTTCGAATACGCGTTAGAGATATACAATAATATTTATTATTGTGATAAATGCAGTAGCTTAAAATAGTGTACTGCTAAATATTCTAGTTGAGATTCACTATATATGACACAGAGACAACTACCTAGTTGCAAATTTCTTAGCAATACATATATAAGTTTATATTTCACTTTCGTTGCAAACATGCTATGCCAGCTACTATTTATTTAACAAATTAACACCATCTACTGGTAAAATATGTTAGAAATAACTCAGACTTTGGGTGCCTCTAGAGGACTTTTAGAATTAAATTTAAATTAAAATTTCTAACAAATCTGTTTTTTATCTGATTCCAATTTTATTAGTGTAATTTATTTTATTTTTTTTTATTGTTTCGCCTACCATCTGATATTAACAAAAGTAATTAACTTTATGTAAAGATATCGTTTGAATTAATTTGTATAGAAATATTATTTATTTAATACTTTCCGTATAGGCTGCTTCTGGATAAAGAGACGTCAAAACAAGTATTGAGTAAGTTATACATAATCGCTAACAAACTAAGCAGAAAAAGAGACATTTTGCAATAATCTTTAAATTCTTTTTAAAATGAACAAGGGAGTTCCGTAGTTTGTTTGTTTTAATCTTATTTCCAAATGGGATGGCTAGTTAGCTTGGGAATAAGCCGTTCCCTGAAGAGTATGGGCGGCAAGAATTTCGATAATGCTGCTAATAGCAATTTTCTGTTAGGCAAAAATCGCATTAGCTAAACACGAAGCGCAGCAAAAGATTAATGTTCATTAAGAGTTTGTATATGGTAATAACAACAACAAAACGTTCTTTGTAACAAAATGTATTAAAATTTTGTTGACTGGTATTGTTTCACGGGTTTCCCTCTAATTCTGAACGAGCAATTTTGTTAAAGTCCGGTATAAAATGCAGGAAACACATCTTTCCAAATTTAGATATGCTTTGCTGTCTAGAAGAGACCTTCCCAAGGTTGCTGAGATTCTCAGCGAACATTGTCGGCTAAAGAAACATCTCTTCAGATTGGCATTTACCGAACATCCATCATAGAGGGACTGCCAAACTGAAGATAAGGCAATGGAACATTTCCTTTGCAAACATTCTTTGCCTGTGGACCATGCTATGTGAAGAGCGGCTGTGGCTTGTCGCCGTTAGATTCTAACGTTTTAACTTACAAACCTGTGGATTTCGTTGCTCGTAACATAACATATAGTTTATTAATGAAGTGCGCGGTAATTGTTGCTGCAAAGAATTAAGGATTATAACGTTTTAGACGCGGGTGGCAGGAGGAACAGGTGCAGGTCGATAGTTATCCAATATTTACGCATTCCCTTTTCAAAGACGGGGGAAATTCTGTCAATAGTTAAGAGCGATTAATAAAATATGTTAAGTTTGAGGAATCGAAGGAGACATTTCAGTACAATACTGACATGATGCCAACTTTCATTATGTATTCGTTATCGCAAGTTATTGTACATACCTATATGTGTACTTGTATAATAAGTACATATTTTTACTGCAGGTCAATACACCCACTTAGCACTTACCTTTATTAATATTTACGGGTCTAAATACCTCTGCACCCATAAATATATACAATAAATGCAACTTGTTTTGTTTATAGGCATTTCTAATAAAAAGACAAGTATTCAGAAATACGCTAAATTATTACGTTAAGCAGAAACGATTTGCATTAGAGCTTGTTTATTATTAAAACAGAACGTTCTTTTTGCTGTTTTTATTACGACAGTAATTTACATTTACAGTTCATTAACACACTTCGACTTTTCTTCAATTTGCAAGGTGTTTGGTTGCTAAGAAAAAATATTAATCCAAGCAGCTATCATTCAATTTTCAAAGCAAAGCCATTCGTTTTTGCTCCAAAAAGTTTAGAAGGTGGTATTAAATTTAAATAAAAAATCAATAGCTATAAGAAAAATTATTTTCATAATTAATTAAAATTCTGACTATATAACATGAACAATCTAGGTATTAACAAAAGTATATATCGCTAATATAAAAAAAAAGAGGTGTAGGTATTAACACTACCAATAAAAATATAACATTCATATTTTATAAATGTGGGAGTGCAATAAAATAATCATAAAGAGGAATGTAAAAGATAAAATAAGATTATAAAATTTATTTCTTGGCATAAAATTACATTTACGGTGTGGAAAAATATAAAATTTTCTGTAGTAATTTTAAAAATCGTTTAACTGAACTGCTGCACCATAAAGCTAAAAAATGAACAGATAATAATGCACTTTAAATATTCCACATCTCGATAATATTTATTTACAAAATCCACAATCCCAAGTACAAGTTTCTACTGTTCAGTGAGAAAATTAGGACATAGAGTGTTAAAGTTAACGGAAACATCGTATGCAGGAGAAAGATTGCGTGTCATTAGCCATTAGTCATTATTAATATTTACGCTAATATACCTTTCTTGATTAGCTATACATATTTGTCTCTAAGTAATGAGGTCAGAATGTCTTTGTTCATTCATCATTTTATAGATATTAGTCCCATTCATTCGCCTATTTGTTGTAAAACAATTTCGGAATTAACTTTATATACAATATTATGTATACGTATATATATGTACGTTATTTTACAATATAACAAGTGCCTTTTGCTCTACGAGCTGTCTGCTAAGTTACATTGTCACCTCACCTTGACCTAGTTCCCCTATAGGTCCATTTTTACAGATTTGCAGGTACTGATGTCAATGCACTGTATAGCATTTGATCCAGCAATGGACGTATTGCCTATTACCAGTTGGCTATTGTATTAGGAGTGTTTTTTATTATTTCAAAAACAAAATGAATTTTTTTCGAAGACTATTTTGAAAAAAAATTGTCGTAATTGTTACAATGTCAAACTGAATTGAAACACTGCTTAGAATTTATTCTAAAAAATACATTTATTCTTCCAACAACTTGCAACCGTGTGTTATTCCTTTACGAATCATCATTCAGCATAGATAAATAACCTTTTGCAGTAATATCATAGGAGAAGATGGGGTATTAAGAAGCATTTGCATTAGGTTTTATCATCTCAACTTGTGTTTCATCTTTTGTTAATGGTCGTTTGGTTTTCTTTTTTGGGTTTTTTATTTTCATTTTTAGATATACCTTTTTTTGCTTTTTCCTTTCTCTCTTTTTTTTTGCCTTTTGGCCTTCATTTGTTCTTCTCTGGATCGTTTCGCAATAATTATTTTTATTAAAATTTCATCCATACCTCAAGACACTTCCTTTTTCCTTGCTGACTTTATTCTATTGCTTTCTGAAATTTTTGATTCTTTTCATAGACAACTCAAGGAACGCAACAAAAATGTAACTTAACTTTGATACTCAACTATCTGATTTTACAAATAAATATATTAAACTTTGTTGCTGTTACACGTCGAAATCATTTAAAAAAGTTATTTTATTTAAATTCTACCTGACTTTCTCATGAAATTTAAAAACATGTTAAACGGTCCTATCCTATCATGTTTATTAAGTTGTGCAATTAATATTATGTAATGTTGTATTTTTATTATTTTTAGTTTTGAGCAAAAAATAAATTAGTTTTAACAAGGCTCAAGTTTAAAACAGTCAAATGAATTTTTGCAATTATGTTTATTAATAAATAACAGATTGATTACTTTAAATGTACGATATATTCACAATTACTACATTAAATTTTCGCGTTAAGCAATAAACTACGCAAAGAAAAATTCCCAAAAATTTGCATTCTTATATAACGTATAAATGAGAAGACACATTTATAACGTTTTATGCCCCTACCTGTGTCTGCAAGAAGTAAGCTTTGATAGTGGAACAAGAAACCCATTGATATTCTTCGTGTGCGATGAGACAAAATTGTCTTCCGTTAGTTTTAAAAAGCCTGAAACTAAATATTTACCTGACAGTTCCATGAATGAATAACAAGTGTTTTGACCCTTTGTTAAAATGAAATTGTTAATTTTGGTGAGTACGAAAATTATAACAACTATGTTTTCGCGTTTAAAAGAGAATAATTCGCATAATTTTGTTTTAAAATAATTGAAATTTTAAGGAAGAGAGTGCTTTAAACTTGTAATAGTCTAAAATATGAGTATAGATTATAATAATTATAAAGATAAATAATAAAATAAACTTAATTAAAGCGGTTTAAAGTCATCGGTGATTTATAGGTAGATTTTTTCTAATTAATATTAATCCACTAATTCGTTCTTGATCGACGTTCATTGTAGAGGTCACACGATGAAATATATAAATGTACCCGTTTATAATTTGTAAATTTATACATATATATATATATATTCAAAAGTAAACTGGAAGGTCAATGGCATCGATTAGGACTCTTTTAGCACTTGATCTCCTTCAATACATCTGCACCTTTATGGTAAGGCTACTTTTTTGAGAACATTGGAATTAATCAAGAGCTTCTAGCAAGTAACGAGAATAACATTAATGATAGTTTTAATAATAATAATAATAGATACGTAAATAGGCATTAATTCCTAGATATTAAGTACCTAAGAATGAAATCAAACAGACTTAATTTAAATTTATCCAAATTCCTGGGTAAAAGCGATATGGTATTGCTAGATATGTGTATTAAATTAAACAATTATGGTAAATATATGAATATACCATATAAAGTAGGAAATATTTACAAAATTTGTCAGCTTGTGAAAGTTAGGTACCAAACCAAAATTCCAGAATATTAAATATCTAATCGTTATTATCGTTTTGTTTTTGAAAAGTATGCATTTATTTTTTTATTTTTTATTTTATTAGAATTTAATGAGACATGAAGTAATCGAAATTCTTAAACTAATCTACTTATTTGAAGCGAATTAAGACTGCATTAATAGAGCGATTCGCCATCAAAAGCTATTACCTCATCTTTGGGCATCTACAAAGCAAGGTTTTATCTTCCAATTATATACTTTAAGGAACTTATTATTTAATTTAATTTCCATTATTCTATGCCAGTGTTTAAAAAGGCAAAATATTTATTGAAATGACCCAATTTATTATTGTTACCAAAACCTCTAGGTCACAAAGTAATTGTAATAACCGAGGTTAATTGAATTTAAATCCGTGTTAACGCGCTCTACTATCATCCTTGTTACGTTTAAAGATGATTAAAATACGCTTTCTCTATAAAAAGTATTACAAAAAAGTAAAATTTAGCTAATTATTTAATTCGCATGTTATATCCTTTCAGGTTTCTTCCTTCGCCATAGTTTGTTGTAGACCTCAAACTCAGAAAGCAAATCAACCATCTGCTGAGTGAGTATCGACATCTTTCTTGTATCCAAGTACATAGTTACTAATGCTACTTACCAATTAATCTTAATTTGTAAATAATTATTGTGTCGTTTTCCGCATGCCGTCTTGTAGGTACACAATAAGTAATTCGGATTTCTTTTTTTTTTTGTTGTTAGTGGTATTTATTGCTGGTAGTGCAAATTATCGTAAAAGTACAGTAATGTACAGTCGCGCTGTTTGTGCTTAAAAGTGATTGTTTCGGAAGAATAGAATTAGAAGATTTAATTATTGGTAAGTGGGCAATTAACTTGTTTTTTTTTTTGTTAATCATTAATGCAATGCTTAGTGCGGGCAGTTCTATGAAAGTAGTATCGGGTAGACACTTCGAATTAGGCCAATTAAAAAACTTTAAGTTCCAATAAATCGCCTATGTAGGTTCTTGATTTTATAATTATTATAATTGTTAGTGTAGTAGATACTGTCAGATATAATGGAAGATCTATCTCATAGACACACGTCACAGAAGATGCTATATTTCTGTTAAATTGAAAGCAGTACATTTAATTATTATTTCTAACTAAATGTGGTAATTTTCATTTTTATTGCATAACCTTCGCTTTGAAGCGAGTTTCTTGGCGTGTACTTTTAAATTTTCAGCCTTTTCTTTAAACTGCCTCACCATTTTTTTTTAATTATCAATATATCGATATTGATCACGTATAACCTTTTTAATTGCAAAATTTAACATTTTTTTTTAATTTTCTGGGAAATATTTAAGGAAAAAGCTGCTTGTTTGTTTAAACTTTTTACCAACTTGCCAGTTTTTTCTGATCCAACTCAATTTTTTTTTAATAATTACTAATTGTTATTTTAATTAAAGGAAACTTGTGTAAAACTATTTCTTTATCATTTGAATGCAATTCTGTTAACTAAATATTTTTTTAGGTAAATATTTTTAGGTAAATAAAAAATATGTCTTGATGCCAAGTTGATTTAGCTTCTACAAATAATTACAAAACCTACTTTATTATTATTTTTACGAGCTAATCGGATACATGAATGGAATTAGAAAGAGATGTTAACAAAAAACGTGTTTAGTGAAGTGAAATTTAACTTCTAACTTCCTAAAAAATTGTAATTATTAGAATTACAACGTTTGTATAAAGAAATAATTCTATATAATTAGAATAATTTAAAAATGAATCATTTGGTAAAGTGGTAAGAAATTAGAGAAAGGAACTTTTTCCTTTAACATTTCTCAAAAATTAAAAAAAAACAAACCCATAGTTAACAATTTTCTAATACGTGACACCTTATATACGTAGGATAGGAAAACCACTATCTACAATCCTTGCAGCTTACTAGGACTAAATGATTAAACTGTAAGGCTGTTAAATTACATAATACGGGAAGTAATTTTAATCCTACCTTACCAATAAATGCAAATATAAATCTTTGTAGAAGGTTCAAGCGTACCTACAATTAAATTGTTTTTATATGCATCATCATTATATTATTGTATTGCCTCGTCTTGCATACTAAAACGCGCGTTAATAGGTGCAATGCGTTCCAAAATATTTGAGTTATGCATTTTCAATGACGTGCTACTCTATATACAGCCGTCCATGAATTTGATCACCCTCAATGACGTATTTTCCTGTCGCATTTACTATCTAATATGTATATTGTAATTTTCAACACAGATGAAATTCTTAATTCGACCAATCTACCTTAATTCTTCGCTTATTTTCTGGTTTTCCTTTTGTAGTAGTTTGTAGTAAATCATTTAACTTAATTCTATTAACTAATGTAATTTAGGTATCTTTTATTTTGAATAATAAGATCGTTAATATTTTAACCAGTGGTGGCTCATGGGAATTGATCATATGGATTATGCCAATTGATGCGTGTTGTGAATAATAACAAATTTCAAATGTTTGAAAAATTCTTTTAACATACATTACTTTTATAAACGAAGTCAATGTGCCTTTGTTTCACGTCTTGCTTGTATCTTATGACACAAGTTTCCACTCTATCCACTCCATCACTACATATTACTAAGTTTTATTTATTTTTAGAAAATCGATCTATATGACCAAATATTCTTTCCGCTGATGTTTCTAGCATTAAATTTTATTAAAGGTATATTCTCTTAATGTTATCTTTTTCTGAGATATGTAATTTAAAAATTTAAAAAATTGTAATAAAACCCAAAAACACTGAAAACTGAACATAATTATTATTAAAACAAACCTTGAACTTGGCTCACTGGTTATCGTTTTAATGCACCATACATTGTAATATGAAATCTAATACGATCATTTCAAACCGACTAAAATTAACGACCATAACAATAGAAAACTTAGAATGCTTTGGGCTTGGCTTTCCTCTTACTGGTTCACATATTGCAAACGGAAGTGATTAAAGGTTAATTATTTTAGGTTGGGGACCGCCGAAGAAAAACCCTACGTAATCCCAAAAGTGAATTATGGAACTACCGAAATTAATGATTTAACAAAGGAAATATTACAAAAAATAGAAGAAATTAATCAAAGACATGGATACACGACGCGGAGTCCAATTAGAAAAGAATTTAAATTCTTCCCGCATTTTTACGCTTATTCTCACCAACATCCGAAACCATTTAGAGGAATAAGTCCTTCTACAACCGAAAACGAACAAATTCACACGACACAAGAAGAAGAAGACGACACATCGCAGGAAGTAAATGATGTTAATGGTCAGCGGATTAAAAGAAAAATTACACACCAGCAAAGTTATTTATTTCCCCCGAAAGAGCCGTTGGTAGAATATTTAATGGTGGTACCTCTGCCCCCTAATTATCCACCACAACCAGAAATTAATAGATACAACTATCTAAAGCAAATCTATAATCCCGCGTACAATAGAGAAGAAGATGTTGCGGTAAATTTTTTGGAGCAACAAATGTTAGATCATTTAAAGAGCATTATATTAAAATCTCAGTTGCCTCCCAACATCGAAGGTATTACCTTTAACCCGCTAGTGCAAAGTTTACCTCATGAAAACACATTCGTACAATATCGGAAACCGGATGTCATTTATGGAAGTTCCGGGTATATCAATAATATTCCAAATATGCCGTGGAATGTATATCAGTATGAAGGATATAGTCCTGATAAGCAAATCGAAACTTCCCCATTAAAAGCTAATACGCCGATGACGTTATACAATAGCCTCACGACAATCACCGAATACGATAATGACGAAGAGAAATGCAAGACTAAAATGAATCAAATTAATAATAGTAATAATTTAAGAAATGGAAAATCCCTAATTATTGATCCGCAGGTAAATCAACCTAGGTACATTGTAGACATCGACAAAAGCATTGAAGTTGCAGCTTTTACCGAAGGAAGTACGCCCGTCAGTAACATGATTGTCCTGCATCAAGAAGATGACCGAAATCTTAAAAATCAAGGCGTAGACAACTTATTGCTCGACAATGTAAATCAAATCGACAGTAGCAGATCTGAGAAGAAATTTATTAAACCGCCGAATCAGAATGTCAAAGATGACGAAAAGGGATTAAATCCACTACAATTGTTTTTACAGCATCAACAGAATAAAGACAAACTTACAACGACAACCGAGGCATCCAGTAAAGATTTAATAAATGAAAACAGTAAAAAGGTATTGAGCAAAGACAATACTGGAAGCGGAATTTTCATTCATAGGCTGAAGGTTAGGAAAGGAGGTGTGGCTATTGCTGGACCAGGAGGTATTGCAACCGCTGGAAGCGGTGGCACGGCGATAGTTGGACCTAACGGTTTCGCATATACTCATCCAGATAGTTTAGCAATTGCAGGAACGGGTTCTAGAGTCATAGCTGTTGATCCTAAGGTGAATTTAGGAGATATCGTCAAGGGAAAAGCAGATGCTGCGAGAGTAGGAAAACTCGTCGCTGTTGGTCCTGTAATTTATTATAATAAAGGATGATTTCCATAATAAGAAAGAGTAGAAAATTGAAACTACTTTTTCATATGTTTCATTAAAAAAATAAAAGCACTTCACCAAAGAAGACAACTAATAAATACTGCTTTTATCTAAAATTCCATCTTTAAAACTCCTTAAAAGAAAATATATATGTTTGGTGAAGTGCTTTATATCGAAACTAAGGGAATAAAATAGTTAAGAACCAATGTGATGTACAAAATATCATAGCAGTTAAGGGTGTGATAGGTATTTGCGTGCGCATGTATGTAAGTATATGTATGTATGTATTATAATTATGTAATTAACTCGTAATCTGTTGGGTGATGTTTTGGTAACCTTGGAAGTCTTACAGGCTCCATTTTTTATTCTTTTATTTTTGCCGTAAAATGTTTATTCTTTAAAAAAAGATATTGTGCTTGTTTGAAAAGAAGTAAATTTATTAAATTTAATGCACTTCACCTCCATGATTATAAGTTAATTTAATGTCTTCATAAATTTACTAATAATTAGACAGCCAAATGAACATTACTTTAGTACTTACGTTAACAATTATTGTAATATGTTGACAATAAAAGAAATCGGTATTAATACAGTTGTTGTGCTGCTATTACATCCATTAGCTAAGTGTCCATTATTTATACTGTAATGTTTTTACGCAAAGGCTAATTAATCTTTTGAGAAAGAGCTTTTGCTTTTCCTTGTTGCTACTTGTTTTACTAATCTTGTCTTTGCAATTATCAGTTTTCAATTGGTCAGTTTAATTATTTCTTCTTCAACGTACAATATCTCAATAGAAGCGAAACGCCGAAATCAGAAAATCCATTTATTATCAATTTTTTTGAATATGTGAATTGAAAAATTAGCAACGTGATGGTAATTAATTGTTATTATGGATTATTGTGGACGCTGCATGACAAGAAATTGAGTTGACAAGATAGATAAGGGAGGGAAAGGCGGTTATTCACTACATAATCATCTTTGAGAAAGACCGATTTGATTGCCTTTCATGTGCGAATATTACCTTTTAATAAGGTAATGAACTAAAATGGCGAATGAAAGGTTGACCCCAACGATAAGGTTTTGAAGTAGTTACTCGACTGGTCACCGTAACTGTGTAACCTTAATTCTACAGAAAATATCTGGCAAGAGGTCAAGTGAATGTTGAAAATTTATAGAGGCGAACTAACATGGAGAGAAATGCGTAATGATATAGTTCATACTTGAAAAGTATAGGAAAGTACATACACTGCCGTTCAGAGAAGTTCGGTCGGTTGGTAAAAAACATGAAAAGGTTACAGAAACAAACGAAACTAAAAACAAAATGCAATTTTATTATATGTACAGGTAAAAAAGACAAAAATAAATAAATAAAAATTATTCTGGCATAATATAACATACTGAACATTATTTTTTTTTTCATCGAAAAAACCTCCTTTGCTGTTAATCGCCGCTCGAACTATTCTAGGCATTTTTTCGATAAGTTTTGTTAAAACGGATTGTGGAATATTAATCCATTCATATTGCAGAATATTCCGTAAATGTTCTTGTGAAGTTGGGCATATTTTTCGTATCCTCCTGTCCAGTTCATCCCACAGCAACTCTATAGGGTTCAAATCTGGGCTTTGTGGGGGCCATGTCATTACTTTCGGGGTGTGCTGTTCTTCTTGCTCCTTTAGATAGTTCTTACACACTAACGCAGTGTGTTTTGGGTCGTTGTCATGCATGAATGTAAAGTTACGGCATATTATACGCAATCCTGATGGCACTGCATGATTCTGGAGTATTGCAAAATAATTTTCCTTCCTCATTACACCCTGCACTCTGCATAAATCTCCCGTCCCGGCAAAGAAGAAACATCCCCACACTAAAACAGAACTACGCCCTTGCTTCACTGTAGGCACAATGCAGTCCGGGATCACTTTTCGGTTTTAGATCTTCGGACATAAACTCGTCGATTTTGCCCAAAAACCTCAAACTTTGACTCGTCACTCCAAAGCACGTGTTTCCAATCATCTAACGACCAATCTAGATGAGAACGGGCCCACTGTAGCCGTTTTGCTCTGTTGCCCCGACGTAATAAGGGTTTTCGAATGGCAATGCGTCCATAAAGGTCCGCTTGTTGAAGTCGACGTTTTACCGTACTCGCCGAAACTTGTTCTTCACGGCCGCGATTGACTTCGGCTGCTATTTGTGGCGCTGCTAATTTTCTATTGCGTTTGCTTAATAATACAATTCTCAAATCTTCAGCTTTTGTTGTTTTCCTAGATGCTCCAGGACGAACACGATTTTCTATAGTTCCAGTTGTCCGATATCGCTTTACGATGTCATTTACTGTTGAACTTCTCATATTTATTTTTTCAGCAATTTGTCGCCCCGAATATCCTTCTTCGAACAGCGTAATAATGCGTGAACGTTTTTCTATACTGGTAGGCTTGCCACGTGCCATTTTGAAGTAAATTTTCTTAAAACTTTCGCGCAAAAACGACAGATACACACCAACACACGTTTAACAGTAAAACGAAGCAAATTTATATCTTTACGCCTGTGATAAATAAACAAGAGTGATACTGCGGTATATTTCCTAAATGTATCGTTCGTTAATAATCCCCAAACGACCCGTTTCAAACGATCGGTACTTCCGAGAAATTCTTGGAATGATAATAAAAGGGACTTTATTGTGGTCGTCGCAATATTTCTACTTTACATAATAATTTATGGCTTTAATCCCTTAGAAAAGAGTGCATGCTTAATATTTTTCTAATTTTATGTATTAATAATTGTATACAGTGTGATATAATAGATTTTTATTGTATGACCGAACTTCACCGAACGGCAATATAGATCTTAAGTTCTAAATCGGTGTTTTAAAGATAATTGAAGCGGTCAAAATGATTTTTTTTTCTGCATTTCAAACATACAGTGTCGCTTCACACACACATAAGATTATATTTTGAATTCTAAATTACGTAGTAGTAAACGTAAAGCGTTAAAACTATGAGCACAGATCAATTTTAAAGCAACCATTTAATATTATATTTTTTTCCGTTAAAATATGGGCTAACCTTCTTTATTACTATCTATTAGTTAATTGGGTTCTCGCAAGTTCTTCATGAAAATAAGAAGATAATTACTTTGAGCGTGCCGATGGGCATGTGGCTTCAAAGCCCAATAATAGTGACAAATGCCACAGCACTGTACAAGCATTAATGGTTGCAAATTTCATTTATTTACAAATAGCAAAGGTTTAATATTTTTTCATCGAGTTCTTTTGCTTCACATTACTTAAGAATCAATCTATCGGGAGTCGGTAGTAATTATATTGTAACAAAAATGTACTTCTATAAATTCTTTTATCACGCCCCATGCATTCTTCATGTAAGTAAAGTTGCCTAAATTCGTTTTAATAAATTTATTAATCCCCCCTGTAAATATAACTTATAAATTATAACAGCTGCATGAATAAACACTAATTAATCTGCATGTAATTATTTACGTCTTTAGAATGCGCATTTTTCTATTCATATTACTTACATTTTAATTTTCTCTTCAGAAATACGATCCTTGCCCAGCAGTACGAATGGTACCTACAGCCGTTAACAAACTTTGCTTATGGATTATTTCCTTCATCCCTTTACGAATCGCATCCATTAGAATTATACATTAACAACCCTATACCGCCCAATAATTTGCAGTATACAGGTTCAAATGATAATAATCTGCATTTAGCTTCTAATAATATTCAGAATAATAAACAAATCCTTGGGAAACAAAACGCAACGGTTTCAAATGAAGCATCGAAAATAGTAATATCGTCCCCACTGGAGGAAATAAAGGTCTCCGATATTGTAAACTTGAATAATTCAAAGCAATCGGAGAAACTAGTCGATTTCAATGATGTTTTAAAGGAAAATAGTGCGAAAACTGCACCATACCGTGCGCATCCCTTATTACATTATTTAAAAAATAAAAACACCATTGACTTCGATAGAGTGATTAGTTTTAGAGACGATAATGTTCGTGAAAACGATACGATTACTTTGATTCTTAAACCAGCCGCCAAAGCTGTTGCGGGCCAGGAAGGAAAAGCTATAGCAAATCCGCTAGCTAGAGCTATCCTGAGGCAAGGAACAAATGTTGATATCTTGTTTGAACCTGATGCTGTTGCGATAGCAGGACCGGGCGGTACTGCGCATGCTGAAAGCGACTTGGAAATACATTATGAGGATAGTTGATGTATATTAAGTGCATGAGATTTAAACCTGTACATTTTCTTGTAGATACCATCATGTTATATTATTGTAAATATATTTGTAAGAAATATATTTTTGATGTAAAACCTTTGAGAGGATTTGAATAGTTTAAATTGTTTTTATTACGAATACTTTTTTTTGGAGTCGTTTTAATGCAATTTGGAGTGAGAAATGCATGTTTAAATTTTTGAAAATGCCACCCCCACAATACTGTAAATGGTTAATTCCAGGTTATCATAGTTTAACCTACTAATTTCAGAAAATTAAAAAAACTTAATAAGGGAATGCTTCATACCATATAGAAATCCTGAAGTTTTCGCCGAAGTTTTACACATTCTTTACAAATTCGAAACTCCTTAAAGATCCTAATTTCAAGAGTTTATTTACCCAGTTACGTAAACATGGTTACTTACACTACCGTTCATATATTTGGAGACGATTAAAAAATACAGTTTTTTTTTAATTCGGATAAAAACAAAGTCATTTGTAATTTAATTTACTTTACTTTTGTACATTGAGTATACTATACAAACCTAAAAATATTCCAAAAAGAAATGTTGTACTAATTATAATTAGGTCTATACGGATTTTTCGTCGATATTTCGTCCAGCCTTTGACTTAATTACTGCGGTACATATTCATGGCATTCTTAGAAGTAAAGATTTCAAAAATGTTGCTGGGATCTCGGTCCATGCTTGCTGGAGCTTTCTCCATAAATCTTGTGAACTAGTCACTCCTTTTTGGCGAATCCTTCTGTCCAGTTCCCCCCATATTAATTCGATAGGCGACAGGGCAGGAGACTGAAGTGGCCAAATCATTCTTTTTAAACGATTTTCTTCTTCCAGGGATGCTAGATAGTTTCTGCATATATGAGAAGAATGCTTAGGGTCGTTATCCTCTTGAAACGTAAAGTTTCCACCTCGTAATCGTTCCCCACTTGTAATATTTTGAGATAGCCCTCTTTACGAAGTATTCCCTGTATTCTTACTAAATCGCCTACAGCTGTTCCCGCGAAACAGTCCCAAACCATTACGTTTCTTCCAGCGTGCTTCACTGTAGGTAAAATACACTGTTCACTAACTCTTTCACCAACCTGTCGCCTAACAAACGTCTTCCGTTTGGAGCCAAATGTTTCAAATTTGGACTCATCTGTCCACAACACGTTGCACCACTGTTCGAATGTCCAGTGTCTGTGTTCTTGTGCCCGCTGCAATCTTTTTCTTTTATTTTGAACTTTCAAAAGCGGTTTTCTGGCAGCTACTCGTCCCTTTAAGCCTGCCGCAATTAATCTTCGTTTCACGGTCGAATGCGAAATAGGATTTCTTCGTGAAACATTGACTTGCTGCGTTATTTCCGGAGCCGTTAGGAAACTGTTTCTTTTTGAAACAAGAACCATGAACTGATCTTCAGCAGCTGTTGTCTTCTTTTTACGTCTAGAACGTTTCTTATCAGTCAAAGAACCCGTTTCCGCCACCTGTTTTAATGTTGTAATTACACCATTTTGCGATATTTGTAATTTTTTCGCAATAACTGCCATTGAGTATCCTTCATTACGTAAAGTAATAATAGCAGAACGCGTTTCGATGGAAATTTCTTTTCGTTTTGCCATTTTAGCACCCCCCGTTTATTACGATAGTTAAATTTAAACTAAACTACTATGAAGATCGATTTTATTTTAAATACAAGACGACATCTGCTTTGTTTGTTGTACTAAGTGTTCTATGAATCTCACATTATTCCTTTGTGGAAATATTCGACAATATTTTCAAGTTTACGTTTATAACCCCATAAAAGGAATTTTACCTGAGGCTGCGGTAGAATATAAATGCGTTATAAATTTGATGGGATAGAAGAGAATACTGTTGTGAATTATGTTCATACATATAGAAATGTTTACTCTTTCATATCAAACACAATCAATTATCAATATTTCAATTTTGCTTACTTTTCGGAGTTTTTTTAGTCGTCCCCAAATATATGAACGGTAGTGTACATAGTTCTTATTGTATGTAAATTAAAGATCGCCAGTTTTACATGCATTATATCAACTACATTGACCAACCTTCGCTCACGTTACTTCGGTATATCATAAAATTTCAATAAATCAATTTAGCTTATTTTCTAACAGTAGTTTTGCACTCACAAATACCATTTATATAATAATCAAAGTAAGTAATCTAATGATCATTAAAGGAAAGTAATTATCATTGCACCACACTGATAGGGACAATCACTTTTACTCCAATTTTTATTTGTTCTTCAAGACTAAGTGAATTTATGAATACACCTCAAACGATTTTATTAGATTTATAAACGGTTATGTAATTCGAGGAAGCTTGTAAAATGTACTTAATAAATTATTTATCGGAAGTGCTCCGTGGAGATGGAGATATCTATTTAGTCCATTTGGTGATTCTTACTTTCTCCTACGTACAATTTGTATTAAAGATACATACAGATGTGGTGTGTACGATAGCATTATTTTTGCTGTCTTAGGCGAGCCTGATATAAATGCTTTCGCCTGTTTTTGTCTTGGAACATTGCCCTAGTACGAGGTCTTTTGATCGTCCTCCCATTTGTTTTATGTGGCTCTCTTGTAGGCCACAGAAAGGGCTAGGCTCAATGAAGGGCATGTTGACTGGTTGCTTAGCCAAGGCAAAGGCCAAAGTTACTTTATCGGCCAAAGAAAAAATTACGACTACAATGTCTGTGGCATAATCCACTTTGAAAAGGTCAAAGCAATTAATAGCGCGTATTATGTTAACTTACTGGATCGTTTCAACAATGCTGGGAAAGAAAAACGTCCGTGTCTGGCGAAAAGGGAATTCTGTTCTGCACGCATGCATTCTTGTGTCGTCGCCATGGAAAAATTCTATGAGTTAGGATGCGAGTTTCTGCCGTACCTCCCGTATTCGCCAGATTTAATCCCCAGCAATTTCCTATTCCTGAATATGAAAAAATAGCTTGGTGGAAAAAAAATGATGTGATTGCAGAAACAAACGCCTTTTGCAGAGTTGGAGAAAACGTATTTTTTTAGATGGGATACAAAAGATACAAAAACGTTCGACTAATTGTATCGATCTCAAAAGAGAAAAAATAAAATTTAATTTTCTGTGTACCGTTTAGCTGTAACTGTTTTTTGTTCATCCATTTTAATTGTAAATTATTGCAATTTTTTTCATAGCTCCCTGCTTTTTTGTAATTGTTTGTGTATATGGTAAGAACTTACAATATTTGTGTTAACTGCAAAAATAATTCAATTCAATTGAAAAGAGTTTATCTAAAAATTTCAATCTACGTAATGAAATATGTATACACCGTTTTACGATTATCAACAAATTACTCATGTATTACCGATTCAAAAAACACGGAGCATTTAAGATCTAAGCAAGAAAAGTAATGAATTTTGCTTCTGTTGCTTCTCTGGTGTGCGTGCGTCAATGTTTATTGCTTTTGTCTGATATTCCGTAGGATGTAAGATATTCTTCACATGTGCGTAAACTAACGCAATCTAATAAAGCATTCCGTACCAATACATAAAGTAGGTAAGTATTAACACGTCTGGTGAATTGTAAAAGCTTCTTCTCCTAACTAAGCAGCCGCGCGTTGCGTTATTTTATATTCGAGAATGACGCCGATGACAAAGGCCAATAGTTGTTTTCATATTTTAATGATTATGAAAAATAAATTTACATGTCTATTTACGTCTCCCGTAGCAGATGAATCACCAAGTTGTGTGAATTTACGTTGCAAAGAAAGTAAAAATTAACTCTTTAAAATTTATGAAGAATTAGAAGTGTAAATTAATTATTTTTATGCAAGATATAATATCACTTCGCGAATATATTCGCATTAGGTGATACCATCAAACATATGAATTTTACAGGATAACTACGTTAAATTCTTTGATATTAATTTGGAGAAAACAACCAAAGGAATTTGAAAAGATATTCAAGCAGATGCATTGGTTGATGGGCAGTGAATCTATATTATTGATTAAAAATAAACTTCCCCAGTAAAACCCATATAATGTGTTGGTACATATATCTCTAAACTATCGATTAAACAACTCACAGGTTAGTTTCCCAGAACTCCCAAATTATTACCACAAATAAGCTTCTTTCTTCTTGCGGACCAAACTATTCCCCAGAGACATTAGCCGACTTTCTGCTAATAGCACTGGAAGAATGGTATAACAATCGCTGGCGTGACAGGTTTAAAACAGGTTACTGACTTTGTAAATCAAAATAAAAATGGTAAAAACAAAATTTAATGGTCAACATATTATTGATTTTATTAAAAAAATATCGAGGATATGACTGCTTATGGAATATAAAAAGTAATCTTTACAGAAGATTGAATTTAAAGCAAAAACAACAGCTTAACTTGTTTTTCAGTTCACGCAAACACTGTTAAGATGGTGCTTCGGCCAGTACCAGTAATTCTATCCTCTGTAAACAGCGGGTAGTTATACTATTTGCATCTATTACCGCTAAGCTATAATTCTACATTAAAGCCGTTTTCGCAAAGTAGATCGATTTTCAATTCATTATCATCAATCTCATCCAAGCGACTTAAAAACTCTTTCTATTTTTCTTGAAACTATTCTGTGAGGGCTTTTGATATGTAGTATCCATTATCCAAAGCTCTAAAGTGATCAATCTGCACCTATTCGCTTGCCTGTCCTCTCGTGCCCAACGTCGTAAATCCAAGTCATGAACAGCAAGCCAGTTCCCAATGCAAGCAGCTTTAGTTTTCTTGATGTAAACTTGGACGAAAATCTGAGGTAGGGGAGTAACACTAGAGAGGGTGTCACTAAGTCAAGTTCTTGCTGCTATGCCGTCACTGTGCTGAGACATTATGCAGATTTACTGGCGCCATTAACATGCACTATTGCGCTAACGTCTCTGTAGATCAATAGTTCAACAGGCAAGCTTCTTGCCTTCTCTGTATGTACATATGCGAGCTTTCGCACATAAACAAAATTACCTTTTTTTGTTCTATGTGCTACAACGACAAGCATTTGTTAACTTTGTTCACAATAGTCGCCTCCTTGAGTATGGTGCCAAATAAGATCGGTTGAGAGTCTACTTGCAATACATTTTTGTGCTTTTCATACTCTTTGTATACTTGTACTGTTATATAACTGACAAAGTTTATATCTTTTTTACGATCGCGACTTTCTAATACGAATTATTATTATGTAGATCTTAACGAGAAAGTGATCAACAATCAATGTGAGATAATATGATCAACAATTAATGAGAAGTTACGGATCACTCCGAATATTCTAAGTAAAAAAAAAAAAACGAAACTAACTGCTAGTACTAGACCTAGAGATTCAGATCTTTAGGTGTATTTGCTATATTTTAACAAAATTATATGCAACAATTAAATATTTTTTATTTTGATGCCGGGGAATTCCCCAAAAGATACATATATTTTTCAAACTCTTAACTGCCTTACAAGCAAAAACCTGTAGTTTGGGAAACTTTTGTTAAAATTTAATATAAATTGATGACTCGTTGCTAAAAAACTTTCGATCTTTTCTAATTTACAATATTTTAGTATTTTTTTCCATGCTGTTAAAATGTCTTACTTACCATCTTAAAATACATGTGAAATTAGATAGGTTTTAATTTCGTCACTTTATTTGCATAGCTTAATCCAAAAGATGAACATAATTTCCATTACACAATCATTTTTATTTATTTACTTTAGAAATTCTGACCCACCAGTTAAAATAACGTCACTACCTTATTACGGAGGTGCCTACGGTCAAGTTTTAGAAATATACGAGACCGCCGACGGTAAAGTATCCACTCAAATAATCACCAGATCGCCTGCTTCAACCACTTCATCTCCACTACAAGACGAGACTAGAAACTATACAGGGTTAGAATTCCCAGATTTACCTTCAAAATACGACAGCGAATATAGTTATAATATCAAGAACCTTCATCGGTCGGCTTTGAATCTCATCCAGTTACAAGAGAACGCCAAAAGGCGTGGATCTTTAACCGACAACGAACAAAATGAGTACGATAAAAATACGCGAGTTCTGAATAAAGCTGCAAAAGATCTGGCAGAACTACAACTAGCCGACGATGATGAACTAACCGACGATGAGGGCTTAAAGCAATGGTTCGAGAGGAAAAAAGGTGATAAACAAAAGCCGTCGGAGAACAAAAAGAAAGGCACACAGAAACCGAACAAAAAGGAAGAAGAGAAGGAAAAAGAGAAGGAAAAAGAGAAGGAAAAGCCTTCAAAAGGAGAAGAAGAAGAAGAGGGCGATGAAGACGATGAAAATTCTGATAGCGTGATTATTAACTTACCACCAGATGAAGCTTCTATAGCTGAGGCGAAACCAGTTGGTCTTGCAATCGCAGGTTAGTGTCCATCCTACCATAACCATAACCTGCTCCTAGTGCTAGGTAAAATGTTTAAATAACAGATCCAATTGCGGACCATGACCCAAATAGTGTAAATATCAAATATTAAATTGAAGAAAATGGATTTGGGTTGTTTTCATCATAAGTTCAATCTGCCGAAAAATCCTACCCATTCTTCATGGTTCCAATAATGGCGATATAGATAATAAATACTGTGCAGATAATTCTGCACATATTGATGTTTTAAGTACATAATTTTCGGCTTAATTTTTTAGATTAATTAATTAATAATTTAAATTAAAAAATAATAAATAAATTAATTTGGATGCGTATAAATTCTAAATAAAGTATATAAATAAAAACATGAGAATGTTATATAATCTATTTAAAATATTAAGAATCGCATCTTGCTACGATATTATTTTCGTCAATAAACAAAATAACCTTTCCCTTTTATGAATAATTGCAAATAATTAATGTGACTTGCAGTTACAACAACCTTTCATTCATATCTTTAACGTACATACTCCATTCTCCTGATCGCAACCAGGAACTGGAACTATCGGAATCCTACCCGCATTTCCTGCTCCAGATGATATCGAATATTTAATGTTCGATTTATCTTAAAAACATATTTTCACCGAGGATTGATTCTATTGTTATTTCGAACTATATTACGTATTTATTTTTAAAATTATAGGTGCCGGCGGCATAGCTGAAAGTCAGCCAGTTGCAACCGCAGTAGTAGGTCCAGCAGGATTGGCCATTGCCAGACCTGTAGCGACTGCAATCGCAGGGGTGTCTCCCGATCAGGCTCTGGTTCCGATTTACGTAGAAAGCCTGGTCAAACCAACCAAGAAGAAAGATACATCTAAAGGAACGAAAAAGACCAGCGAAGCCACCGATTTTCTTAGCAGAATAATATCCAAATATCATCAAGTTTAATACCTATTTATATTTTACCGAAGGCATAATATTGTGATGATCTTGCGATAGTTTATGTTACATTGTACTTATTTATTTAGCAATATCTGTAACATAATATTAATGTATTTTAAGAATTATCACTAATAAATTTATATTTTTGCATGTACGGTGTATTAATTTTCCTAAAATTAAATGCTTGTAATTTAACAAGAAAAATCTATTAACAAACAATTTCTTACATTCTGCTCCGAGCATTGAATTCTCCAAAAATTTAGCCATCGCTGTATGTCTTTTATCAATTGATATACCAATGGTGAGCATCGGAATGTGGACACAGTGTATATAATTGTACCTCTTGTTCCAAAAAACAACTTATTAAATTAATTGACAGTTTGAATTAATTGGAGAAAGTTAGAATTGAAATATTGGCGATACATTTTTCTTGCGGGAGCATGTAAAAGGAAGCATTGGAGAAGAATTTCGGCATACAAAAGATGTAATTCCTGGTGCAATAAATTTAAACACCAAATTGGTCATTGTCAACTGTAGTAAATGGTTTGATGAGGTTTTGACGAGTTATTATTGTTATTGCTCCTTTATACTTCTTTTCAATTTGTCTCGAGGTCTATCAACTTATTTGATAAAAAATACGACGTGATGATGTGAAAATTTGTTCATATCTTTGAATTAGTCGATTGATTCCCCATTTCGCATATTTATTTCTAAATAATTCCTTCATTTTATTTTGATTACGCATTTATTCTCAAATTATAATCGAAATTTAATTTCTTTTTACATATAATCGGAAAATCATTTTCAATTCAAGCGATTTTAGATATCGTACCTTGATGATTTCAGCATCTTTTGCATTAATTTTTATTTATTTTAAATAGTTAATGTTCCATAGAACAAATATCCGAAATGCATGTGAGAAATACCTGTCTTCATTGGAATTTGCTATTAACAATAAAATATCAAGTCAAAATTAACTAGCTTAGCCATAAAACCGAGATATTGTGGAAATGTTATGAAAAGTTATGTACAAAAGTAATATTATAGACTTGATTTTCGAATATAAAACTTAATTCTATATTCTTCGTATACTTTTCTTATTGTTCAAGAAAGTATAATTGGTTCATATTCATAAATAAAATCAATTTTAGTTCACGGTGAATGATCCTTCTTTGAAGTCCAACATTTGTATAACACAAAAAAAAATCATTCGCCATAGTATGTAAATTGCCATTGTGTATATGGACGCCTTTTACAGAAGAGGGCCAGCCCATGTTTTTTTTTTCTTTTTTTTTAAATAGCACATACATGACGTACTCGTATCAACAATTTCTCTAGATTGTAAAGATAACTTAGTTACCAGTTAGAATGCGCAAGTACACTACCCGACAAAAACATAGACGCGGTATCGTTTCTATTTACGAAACAATGTTTATAAACATTATATAAAATGTAAATGAGGGTTATTAATACTTGTTATGTAAATAGTCCCTTTATAGATATTTCTGGGTATTTATTGCTTTGTGAGGGGTAATTGAGCTTTTCCCAGATCAAAATAGGAATTTTAAATGCGACAAAAATTTAGACCCTGTGCATTTATTACATTAAAATAAGCAAATATGTTTTAATTTGATACTTCTCTTTATATACAGCGGTTGTGCCTGGTAAAGTGTACACATTTCACCACGAGAAATTATATTTTATTTTAAGTGTTTGCAATATGGGTACAAAAAAACAATTATCCTTGATAGAAAGGGGTAAAATTCTAGCCTGGCACCAGGATAGTGTTAGTAAGAAGGAAATTTTGCTTGTTGGTTACGAAGAAGCGATCATTGCGTTAGAAATTTCCTAAAAGATCCGGAAATTTACGGCAAACCAAATGGCCAGGGGCGACCGAAAGCTGTACGTGAGCGGGATAAACGCATGATATTGTGGTGTACATCCAATTCTTCTGCGTCGGCGAGATTTATTGCAGAACAAGCGGGGGTACAAACGCACGTGCGTAATGTTCAAAGGATTTTAAAGGCGTCACCGGTAATATCACGGAAGAAAATGTTGAGAAAACCGCCACTTTCGGCGAAACACAAAGAAGCGAGGTTGAGATTTACTGAAGAACACGTATCCTGGAAGAAACAATGGGAAAAAGTTATATTTTCCGATGAGATTATCATGATCTGAAAAAGGAACCAAAAGTAAAAATTACCAGACAATTAGGGGGTGGATCTGCGATGATATGGGCAGCGATTGGATTCCGCGATAAAAGTGAGATAGTGTTTTGCACAAACAAAATGACATCTGTGACGTATAAAGACTTATTGCGTGACAATCTTCTACGTTTTGGAAACCAATGGGCCGGGCGCAATTTTGTTTTTCAGCAAGATAACGCGCCAATTCATAAAAAAACCAATACTGAATGGTTTAAAGAGAAAAAGATTAAAACTTTATAGTGGCCGGCACGGTCACCAGACTTAAACATTATTGAAAACATGTGGGGTGAATTGGCACGTCGCGTTTATGGTGGAGGCCGTCAATATTCCATGGTACAGGAACTGAAAACTTCAATAGTGACTGAATGGCAGAATATCCCTCAAAATTATGTGTTAAATTTATATAAATCTATTAATAAGAGACTATTGGAAGTGATTAAGAACAATGGAAGATCCACGCATTACTAATCACTCCTTTGTTGATTTTTGTTTCACATTTGCATTTGTCTAAATTTTCGTCGCAGAAATTGTTTAAACATTGGAGTAATAATTTATTATTTAGTTCATATATTACTGGAGGAGATATTTTTAAGTTTATTTTACTTTTTTGGATACAAACTTAATTAGATATCTTGCTATTTTCGCAAAGAAATGTTGTAACCCTTAAAACATCTTACCGCGTCTAAGTTTTTGTCGGGGAGTGTACGTATATGTAACACGTTATGACGAATTTACTGAGAATTCAAAACCTTTGTTTTAGAAGCTTTCATTACAATTAAGGAAATAGTTTGGTTTTTCTAGTTCTACTTACAAGCGGCGTACATAATTTACTTATCGTATGAAATGATACTCTTTCTAGAAAGGAGTTTGTCAAATTAAATCTAAAAAAATACAGGGTATTTATATCGCAATAAAAAATTTCTTGCAGTTGCATCATATATCCCTGGAGTTTCCAAAAAGTAATTTATGAATATGACAATGCTTCGATTTAAATTACTATTTACAATAAACCACCGGACTGCTTAATCTAGATACCGCAATCGCCATCTGATGCAGCAAACATTTCTGAGGAAATATCATGGCATTTCATCACTTTATTGTGGTTCAACTTTTCGCTGTTTCAATTTCAACTTAATTTGTAGACTAATTCCATCGACAATCGAGCAAGGCTGTAGTACGTTTGCAGACATAACACTATTGCGACCTTGAACTTGTTTTAAGGTTTATTGATATTGGTTAGTCACTCGCTTGGCAATTTATCGGTTTGTGAATATTTTTTCCGCGAATAATATACGTATTTATGGAAAGGAAACATTGAAATCATGAATGATTTATGATACTTCCAAAAAGCAAAACAAATTGGTAATTTAGGAGTAAATAATCTATTGTTTTCTTTCTTTTGAATGGGTGTTTATTTTATTTCACGATGATTGTTGATTGTATTGGTTTTGCGGATAATATGTTACTCATAGATTTAAATAACCAACAGTTATAAATAGTTTTACAGGTGGAATATTGTCATTTCCGTTAGCATGTTTGAGAACCAGAGGTTTTTCGAACCCGACGTCTAGGAACAGTCCGGAAGGTCTAATTTAGGGCCTAGCTTCGAACGTGTTTATCTATGCAACGATAAAGCTTTATTATTATTATTTATTGAGTTTGTAAATCAAATCAAGAAGACGCTTATTTTAGGATATTTTCATATTCTAAATACTATTTGTGACGCATATGATTGATATATGATATTTTTGATAATATTTGAACCAAAACACTCATTGAAAAATCATTCTAAAGAGGCTTTGAAATACCTTAATTTCGTAAATAAATTAGTTACGAAAACTAATTTGTATGGATAATATATTTTCCTTATACCGTATGCTTAAATTCGGTGAGAATTCCAAATATTTGTTCTTCGGTAAGAACCGCTAGAACCAATCGAGACGAAATTTGAATTACGAATTACGTGGGGTTTGAACAGGAAATAACAGTTCTCAGAATTTGAACCGCTCGTCAGAACATGCGCATAAATTCTAGAATTGCCCAAAACTGCGGGTTCAAACAGAGCTCTAATTGTGGCATACGTTTGCGTAATAACTACCCACCTAGACATTAACTTTTTTTTTGTGTTTGGATACATACTTTGGCCATCGACCGGAAATTAATTACAGACCAATATTCACAGTTACGCCTATGGATGGTGCTATTAAGCACGAAGGTATAGTTTTATTAGAAAAAAATTGAAACTCGCAGCATTACACCTGACCATCAAAATTTCAAAGATTCTATTTCTTTATTGGAGTCATTTTTTGTCAGTTCTTGAATTGTGCGAATCTTGAAAGGCATATACCGTGCTCTAGCCCGAACTGTCGAAGTGATCAATTTGAATTTTAGAATATTCAAAGTTTTATCACCGCCAATAGCTATTTTTAGTCTGCCCGGCCTGCGTTTGTCTATCACACTTCCTGTTTTGTTGGATTTGTTAGGCTGATTTTTTGACTAATTAGGATAGGTTCGATTGAATAAATCAGATACTTCCTGTAGTGTTCTCTTGCGGTCGCTATATCTAACCATCATTAAAATTTCAATTTTTTTTCTCTTTCATTTGTAAAAATAGCTCTCAGTAAATGCGACCAACCCAATTCTTAGTCTTTGATTGCTCTGCTCTGGGAATATCTAGCGGATTCTAAATGTGACCAATTTTAGTTTTTTTAACTCTTTAATAGGTAAACCCATTACACATTATATCGTTGATTTTATCTTGCAGAGGACTATTATTAATAATTATAATGAAGTTAGACTGCCAGCTAACTACAATGTACAGATGCTTGTTTCGCTGTATAACAGCCTATCAGTGTACATTTGCGGAAAGTGGTAGTCACTTCACTAATTGTCGTATAGTCGGAAGACCTAATTTGTTGAAATATTGAACCTTCAATATACGGCATGTTCTATTTAAAATAAAGAAGTCGGTATTCTTTTCTGACTCATCCTGCATATTTACAAAAACAGTTTTACACCCTCAACATACCCTGTTTTCGATTATACATCGATAGACCGATTTTTAAAGCGAAACTTTTAGTAATTTTTGGAATATTTACAATGCTCCAGGCTTTTTGACACGGTGTCAGTAACAATTACTCTTATTAAAACTGCATATTTCTCAATGTATTTGTAGTAGTTGGTAATATTGTTTTTTTAGTTTTAGTAGAGGTTGGTGGAAAGAGTGATTTGTGTTAGTTGAAAATAAAGATTATCTTTTGTAAAGGGTATTTTATTTCAAATTAAGGAAAAAGAAATTGGATTAAAAGTAGTGTCGTGGAAGTGAATACGACATATTAAATTGTAAACTTTCGAAAAAATTCTTGGGAAACTGATAACGAATGATTTTCATTTTTCCGATTGCAACACCCATGCGATATTTTTAATGCAGCGATTTAAATCTGATGTAATCGAATGCACATCGCTCTGCTGCATATAATTGAGAACGTGCCAATAACTATAATACATCGGCTTATGCGAAATAGTGAAAACATGCAAATAAGCACTCACCTTTTCCTTAAATAACATGATGATTTTAAATACCGATATAAATAACTTTCTATAATTGTCATGTGGATTAACGCATTTGTATTTAACTGAACTACTAAATACTATCAATCCATACTATTACAACATTTCTTTGCGAAACTAGCAAGACATCTAATTAAGTTTTTAGTCATAAAAGTAAAATAAACTTAAAAATATCTCCTCCAGTAATATATGAACCAAATAATAAATTATTACTCCAATGTTTAAACAATTTCTGCGATAAAAATTTAGACGCTCTGTTGCAAATGTAAAACAAAAATAAACAAATGAGTGATCGGTAATGCGTAGATCCTCCATTGTTCTTAATCACTTCTAATAGTCTGTTATTAATACATTTATATAAATTTAACACATAATTTTGAGGGATATCCTGCCATTCAGTTACTATTGAAGTTTTCAGTTCCTGTACCGTGAAATATTGACGCACCCCGTCATAAACGCGACGTGCCAATTCACCCCACATGTTTTCAATAATGTTTAAGTCTGGTGACCGTGCCGGCCACTATAAGTTTTAATCTTTTTCTCTTTAAACCATTCAGTAATGGTGTTTGCTTTATGAATTGGCGCGTTATCTTGCTGAAAAACAAAATTCCGCCCGGCCGATTGGTTTCCAAAACGTAGAAGATTGTCACGCAATAAGTCTTTATACATCACAGATGTCATTTTGTTTGTGCAAAACACTATCTCACTTTTATCGCGGAATCCAATCGCTGCCCATATCATCACAGATCCACCTCCTAATTGTCCGGTCATTTTCACTTTTGGTTCCTTCCTCAGATCATGATAATAATGCGAGTACCCATCCGGTCCGTCCAAATTAAAACGTTTCTCATCGGAAAATATAACTTTTTCCCATCGTTTCTTCCAGGATACGTGTTCTTCGGCAAATCTCAACCTCGCTTCTTTGTGTTTCGCCGAAAGTGGCGGTTTTCTCAACATTTTCTTCCGTGATATTACCGGTGACGCCTTTAAAATCCTTTGAACATTACGCACGTGCGATTGTACCCCCGCCTGTTCTGCAATAATTCTCGCCGACGCAGAAGAATTGGATGCACACCGCAATATCATGCGTTTATCCCGCTCACTTACAGCTTTCGGTCGCCCCTGGCCTTTTGGTTTGCCGTAATTTTCCGGATCTTTTAGGAAATTTCTAACGGAATGATCGCTTCTTCTTCGTAACCGACGAGCAATTTCCTTCTTACTAAACCATCCTAGTGCCAGGCTAGAACTTTACAACTTTCTCTCCAGGATAATTGCTTTTTTCTACCCATATTGCAAACACTTTATAAAATATAATTTCTCGTGGTGAAATGTGTACACTTTACCAGCACAACCGCTGCATATAAAGAGAAGTATCAAATTAAAACATTTCTGCTTATATTAATGTAATAAATGCACAGGGTCTAAATTTTCGTCGCATTTAAAATTCCTATTTTGATCTGGGAAAATCTCAATTACCCCTCATAAAGCAATAAATACCCAGAAATATCTATAAATGGACTATTTACATAACAAGTATTAATAACCCTCATTTACATTTTATATAATGTTTATAAACTTTGTTTCGTAAATAGAAACGATACCGCGTCTACGTTTTTGTCGGGTAGTGTATGTGTAGGAGAGGTATGTATGATAAGGATATTCGAATAAGGAAAGCTTTGAAGAGAACTCCTGAAAAAAAATTGTGTTGAAATATAACACCACCACATAATATTCTATTTTTCGTTCTATTTAGTGAGGTAGTTCGATAGAATTCTTCATACAACCTTAAAAATTAGCGAAAACACACAGAAACGTTAAGCATAACATTTTCGGTTTAATTCTAATCACGTTCAAACATCATAAGCGAAAGATGACGAACATAAAGTTGATTTAGATGCAGGTAGAGATTTCTTATTTGTAACATATAAATAAGAAGAACGTAAAAAGTGTTTTTATACTTCCAGCGGTGAATCATTGCGATTCTTTCGAGTTTTAAGGTGTGTTGTTGTGAAAAAAAGTGCACAGGTGGGCCCTTTTCATAAATTTGCATATAATAGATAAATGCATTCCGCTTCGCAAAAATCGTTTCATTTTCTCGAAAGAGGCGTTACACACGTATTACTCGACGCATCGATAGAGGTGACATATTTTCGATGTATTAATATGACTTAATATTCCGTACATATACAGGCAAGGACGTTACATTACATTAACCCAACTGTACATAGAGTGCGTATTCTTTTCTAATTGTGCTGCATGTTAATATGCTCGTGGTATATATGACATCATTTACATCTGCTAATCTTATAATCGTTGGTTTGAGAAGTTATTTAATCGATTGTGGATTGTAGGTTCGTTTCCTAATAAATTTTAATAAATTAATGGACTCGCTTCTGAAGAAATATGCTTTTTAGCGTAAAATAAGTTATGCGATTTTCTATTATTTAATTTGGTTTTCCAGGGGGAATTTCCTATTTAATTATTCCTAGAGACTGACGTAGGGTTACAAATCTTAAATATTAAACATCAAATTATTATTGCTACTTTACGCAGAAAGTTTTCTTTATTTGCATGTACATTGATTCAAAATGTAAGTCTGACATCTTACGACCTTAAAAGTTAAAGAAAAAAATGAAAAATTAAACGATTCACAAGCAGAAATAAATTTTGAAAGAAAACAATATTCCTAATTTGAAAACAATGCGTGTAACAGAACGATTTCCATTTTTTATGAATTTTTAGTTATAATCATAGACAACCTGCGATTATGGAGAGACATAAGTCATCCTCATCGCTGTCGTATTAAAGATTTATGGGATTTGCTGGAGGTAAAAAGAAATGAAATTTACCTGCCTCTCTTTCCAAGCGCTCCAATCTATAGTAACCGACCCCGTCATACATACCATTGGTTTGATAACTGCAGTTTAAATAAATATAATTGCTCTGGGAGAGGGACCTTAGGTCCTTCTTAGGACTCTGCGGCGCTGCCTAGTCCCTATCGAAGATGATGTCTGCGTAATTGACTCCCGGGCTGAGGCTTAGCAGCATCGTGAAAAGTTGCCCCCGCTTTGCTTATCTTTCTTTTTTTTTGTATTAGATTACTAGATAATTCGTGGTTTCGCACAGGCACAGGCTTCAACACTTCTTAGCGTCATTTGCATAAGCACGTAGAGTATGCTTACCAATATTGCGTAGTCCTCAGCGTAGGAAGCCGTATGGTCCTCTGCATCTAGCTTGCCCTATACTAAATTCCGCAGTAGTGGCAGAGGTACCTTTCCCTTTAGCTATCACGCCTCGGATGCTGTCGGGCGCCAGGTTCACAGTGACGGCTCATTATGAATCTAGCTATGATAATCCACATTTTTCTAAAGCTGTAGTAATTTTCGAAAAGGTAGTCGTATCAAGGGCCCCCTCCACGTCGACGAATGTACCCAAGATGGATTGCTGTACATCCAGAGACCCTGCCAAAGGAAACGAAGTTCACGCCAGAATCTGTGAACCTTTTTTTTTTTATTATTGAAAAAACTTAATCCGTGCGATTCTTTAAATAAATGCTGATCTCCAACATTTGTCAGGTAACTCGCTATTTATTGTTGCGTACGCTTGCTAGACGATTACTTCGAGTAGATGTTGGAAATATATAAAAACAACAATAAACGTTTCACAAACATCTCAAGTTATCTCGAAAACTAAGGTAGATAAGCATGATATTGAAAGGAATTAATATTAATTGAAGAGAGACGTTCAAACATTGAAAGGTTCAACTTAAAAAACAAAACTTATGCCGTGTTTAGTTTTACTAGGTATACTTGAACATGTGCAGAACTTGTCTCTCTGAATATTTTTTTTTTATATTGTTCTCGAAATTAGATAGGGAAGCAATTATCTTAATTGTTTATTCTCCATATACACATAGGCATATGTATTTGCAAGGTCCATTCTAATGATAAGGATTTTCACGTAAAAATTACTGATATAAGACGTGATAGAAAACCATAACAAAACGATAGTTTATCATAACATCAAATTACTTACCGATATTAAATTTGCTTATGTATTTGAATCTAATAGCAGCCTTATCATAAAAAAAAAAACATTATCATTGTGTCACGACATTAAAACGTGCAAGTAGCATGAGTATGACGACCTGTAATATTTTGCCCGGTAATAAACAATAACAACACATGTAAGAATGTTTTGAACATTTTTAATTAAGTTCAGCTTATATCCTTCTTATCTAATAAATAATGCTGCAATAATGATTTTTCTTTCTTTGGTGGGGTGGGAGTGAGCGATTGCCCGAAAGGAGTAGTGGCTAGAGGAAAAATATTGTCATTATCATATAGTTTCCTCCAAACAAGTTGTTCGAAGTATTTTTTAACATTCCTCAGTTTCGGAGATATTGACGTGAATTGATAAAAATGGTGGATTCCCCCAAAAAACAGGCAATTGGGCACCTGGAAAAATTGCCGCTGTTCTCAGATTATATCAGCCTACAAACCCACAAGATTTTATTTTTTTTAGATTTTCGACTTACCTGTGTTCTCTTATTAACCTATACTGTACAAAAAATTGGACTTCGACATCAGGTACCTCGATTTACGATTACGATTTACGAAGAAAATGTGGATTTTTGTTTACAAAACCGAAGGGTGATCCAGGATACAAAATTCTGGTTTTTTCAACATTTACGGATTCGGCAGAATTTTCGCGCAAGTTGTGCACATGCTAGGAAAATACATACTATATACAACAGAACGTGATTGTTTGTATGGATAGTCTCCCACCGCTTTGCATCTGTTTTAATTTGGAAAATCTTTTTGTCTTGGTGCAAAATCTTTTTCAAGGAACAAAATCGAAAGTTCTACAATTATTATTAAATAATCCCTTATTTGTTACGTCGCTAATATTATAATCTACATGAAAAATCTTAACATCGCTGTCCTCCATACGTCAAAAAGAGTCCATTAAAGGTACTATATAAGTTAAGTTATTTATTTCTAATTCCAATTATATAACTTTTGATTTCTTTATTTAATATTATTTTAACTTTTAAAATGCATAATTATTTTTTTGGTTACGGGAACGGATTATAAAAGTTTAGTATTTTTCATCTGGCTACACTTATTTGTAAAATCGATTAAGGAAGTAAAGACTATCTAAAAGCAGCTTTAACCATGGCTATTTTAAGTTGCAATTTACTAATTGTTAATCGGTAAACTAAGGTCTTATTGTTGTAAACAATAATTATGTAGATCTAAGGTACTACTAATCCTTGTTATCTCCTATGTAAACACTGGAACATCAATAATTTATGGTTTTGCGTAAAGGACAGAGCGGCACGATAATTCTAATTAACCGTTAAGCAGATACGACATAATAGACAAATGAATGGAAAACAATTGTGAATAACGTCGATTTACTAGAAAAGACAACTGTTTATTCCGTAGAATACCAATCAGCGGTTATTATACGCAAAATGAAATCAGAACAATGGCCAAGTACGCATGCAAATCGTGTCTGCATTCATTTTCATATTTATAGTAAAAGTTTAATATATAAAGGATAAGTTCAGTTACCATTAAACTGATGATATAACGAATAAATTTTAATTATGTTATTCATTATTTTTTATTATTTATTATAACAAATTTTAATTATCGTAGCAGTAGCAAAAAAAGGTTTTCCTTATTTTGCAACCGCAGAATCGCAGCCACATGGTAGATGACATAATACTGGAATAGTTGTACACAGAATTGGCATAATTTCTTAAAAATTGCCTTACGTTGAATTATGCACCCATACATTTATAGCTTAAAACCTTGTGTAAGTGTGTAAATGCAAGAAAAGATTATTTGGAGATTATTGGGTACATTTCCTTGTTTACTCTAACTTTTCTGAGAATATAACTCGATTGGTAAATCTGCAAAATACCACACACAAAGTAGATGTTTTAATTTAACGAATTATCTCCCCTCAGATATTTCACACTATAATAATTAATGATAGCAAGGACTGTGGCATAGTATGGTAAACAACACATAAGTATCCAGTCACCGTTGTTTGACCAAGTCTGTAATAAAGCCTATATTTGTCAAACAAAAAGAGCGATAGAAACTAGATTCAAAGAACATATAAGAAATTATCGCTACGGCAGATTGGACGCGTCGAGTGTGGCACAAAATATAAATGAAACATGGCATAGTATTAAATTAGAAGACTTAAAATTGATTAAACACGTAACGTCGTCGCGAGAATTAGATGCGTACGAGACAGTTTACATAAAAAGTAATAAAAATCTGATGAACAGAGAAAACGGACCGTTGTCGTACTCTGTCCTTTTTGACCTTTTGCAGTAGGTTGGCACTTGTTTATATTTTGGGTCATAAGGTTTTAAAATTCGTCGAGGTTGACATTTGGCTTAGTCGACGGATACAGATTAGAATAATCGAGAAAATAAACAAACCTTTCGATAACGACAATTTTTCCTAAATTTCTCAAACAAAAAAACATTATAATAAACTATAGTATTAAGGCATTTTGATCGTAAGCAATTTAAGATAACACCTAGTAATACCATTTGAACCTTCTAACTAACACCCACGGGTTTGGGATCGCAGCGGGATGGGTTTGAATAAATCGGACCCTGGCTTAGGATTAGGATTTGAAGATCAGGATATCAAGATCGGATTTAAAATAACCTCCATTCTGTTCGAGATACTGCAAAGATCTTTTCTGTAGTCTTTGTATATCGCGCTTGTTAGGTTTTCGCTGCTGATTTCATACCTAACGTGAGCATCCGTGACCAATGTGAATACACTGAAACTAAAAGTATTCTGAAAATTTCTTCCTCTTATGTGGATTTCGTTCTGCCTAATAATGAAAATTTTTTCATTTAGAATACCCCGAGAGAAAATCCTGATCTTCGAGAAGATCCTGATTTTCCCTGGATCTTCTTACAAATTCTATGTACCGACGGGTGCGAAATTCCTAACTGCGAGTGAAATATGGCGATGGATACTGAACTATTCCGTTTTAACTGTTTTCTCATTCACCTCTATTATGTTCTTTTTTACAAACTTTGGATGCAAATTATTCCTATTACCTGTTGTAAAGAATACTTCTGTATTTTCTCTGATATCTTCAGTAGGCTTCGTATTTTGATTGTCTTTTCTCCCCATTTTCTGTTTTTTGCTCCAACTGATTTAATACAATTTCTTCCTCATTGTATTGATGAACTCACTGTAGAAACGTGTGTTTTTCACTCCTCACATTGCTTTTGCCGTGTGTGACTCCACCTACGTTAGCATTATTTTTTTGTTATTATTTTTAGGCATTTTCTGGTGTGTTTTTAATACTATTTGTCGGATTTTCTTTACCTGTTCTGCTCTGTCTTCAATAAACTGTTGAGTTATTCTTTCTTCTTTCTCGAAATTATCAGCTGATGATCTTGGGATTTCGTCCACTACTTCTGCAGTTAGTTGCGGCAATTCTTTACTTACCCTTCTGGTCTTCTAAAGCATTAAAATGTAATATCAGGCGTAACCAGAAGTAATATGCGTTCAACGTCTTGTAATACCTTTGCCCTAACGGCAAAACGCCTTACCCTGTATAGTATCACCCACACTATCGGAAAAATAGTTATATGCATATGCATAGAAAAAATAAAGCAAAAGTATTAGGTATGAAGGAGGAATAAAAATCGCGTGATGCATTAAAGATGTGGATCGAAACGATTTACATTAACCAAAACAAATACATAGGTATATAGTTGCGTTGGTTGCCATTATCCTCATCGGCGGTGCTTGGCATTGGCGTCCTCCCCACCTGAGGACACTATAAGAGAGGTCGTTGCGCCTCCGAAGACGCTACTCCAGAAATACTGCTGTGACCGACTATATTAAAGCTCACGGTGAGTAATTTTGCGATTGTAAATATTGTAACCGATTCACTTGACCGTTACTAATACGTTTGTCGCGATAGCTTCTTCTGATATTAACGTGATCGAATTTCGAAAAAGTTTGTGTTGTTATCCATCGTTAATATTCCTGAAATTTTGAGGTAATTCTATATTAATAGATAGTTTTTGTGTGATGCTGACTTCGTGTTAATGACTCGGAATTTGATTTATTATTACATTTTGAATGTAGGTATCTGGCTGTTCAAATCTATTTTTATTTCAATATATGTAAATTATTTTAGTAATAAGTCGAACACTAATTTAGTTGTAAAGCTATAAAGCTGAAAAACTCAATTAGTCAGTTTGAATTTTGGTAAATGTTTAAATAAACGTAGAATGTTGTTTCTGAGTTTGTCATGTTGGACTCTGAATCCAAGATAACAAATGCAATTTCGTTCTTCGTACTTTTCCCGGCCATCGTCCAATGCAAATTGGTTTCAGGATTAGAATCGCGATGAAATTTCACCAATATGCTAATGTTTCCCTCGCTATTGCATGGAAACTTTTGTAGCCTGTTGCAATGTGATATTGAATGTTATTTGGATAATTGCAAGAACACATGCGACAGCACCATGCAATGGCGAGCAAAACATTGACAATCCAATGCAATTTCGATAAGGGCTCAGATCGAAAAGCAATCCATATTCAATTAAATTTTTTAGCATACCAGAAAAAAAAAAATAATGTAATCAACATCATTATTAGCTTCCAAATATATTTTATGATTCATTTTATTTCTATTTTTTTTAATTGGGATAATCAATTCCTCGAGCAACGTGCTGGTTTAACGTTAAAAATAGGTAAATATGATGGATGATGGATAGTTAAAAAAACGATTATTATAAACATAGTAAAACGTGAAATTTTTCGGTATTCGGTGTAATTTTAATTGTTTACTTTTTTTTTTCACAACATGAAGCTTGTGTATACGTAAACAAAATAGCCAATAACTCGCAAGTAAGACTCCAACTGCAATAATTTACTTTTCATGCATGATGCTACTACCCTTTTACAAATTTGACCTATGTACAGTGACATTTTTATATTTTGTCTCCCCCTGAGACACTCGCAGCCGTGTGCTTGGATTGTATTGTAGAATTCGCATGTAGATTTTATTACTCATGATGGGTACTATAAACAAACGTGGTTCTATGCTTTTATTTGCTGAACCCAAGTTCTTGGCCTTGCCACACGGAGGATAGTATCGATATTTAGTCGTTACAAAGGGGAGACAAAACATAAACCGACCACTGTACCTACTTTAAATAATTTCGAATTGTTGTCTTTTTATTCTCTACTCAAATATAAATTATTCATTAAAAGATACTTACAATACTAAGGTGCGTAAATATAGCAATTAGTCACGTTTGAAGTTATAAACAAAATAGTTCCATACGGTGGTTTTCCATAAACATTTCCACTGGTTTTTATTAACCGAATGAATGAATATAGTAAGCAATTCAAATCATGTTGTGTGGACTGAAACATTTCACTATCATCGTTACCACAACACTTCACTATCACCTGAGGCACGTTTCAACAGCTAACCTAACATCTTCGGCAGTAAAACGAAGCGTGCGTCCAGTATTGATAAAGTATGCATATGATTTAATCAAATGCAATTGCATTTGACATGTTATTTACATCAAAAAATAATTAATCTGCTTCGAAAGATAGCTGAATAAAAATTGTTTCATTTATTGCAAAATTGTAAATTTGTTTTATTTTATATATTTGTGAAAATTCGTGGTAATTACAATAATACCTTTGTAAGCTAAATGAAACAAATACGGAATGTTTTTTTAACAATTCTTAAGCAAATAACATGTTTTTTAAATAAAATTTGTAAATTTCCTTCGATGTTACTGTTTCTATAACAGATCAAAAACAATTATGCAAAACGACATTTTTTGAAATTTATGCTCGATAACGTAAATAAATGTTTTTATGAAAAATATGTTCCTGAAACAAAAGCGAAATAAGCATTTTTATAGTGGAAAACTTAACTTTCTAATACGTTAAATTACTTAGCAAGGAAAAGAACTGCAGGTAACGAAATAATAATGTCCTTTTTGTTCTTATAATAATCTGTGGAAAGTTAATAATGCTACCGACAACTTTCCTTACGGCAGATTCTTTACAATTTAACATATGCAAGTAAATTCGCAATTTCCTTTTTTGGAGTAATCTACCTTAGAGTAAACGCCGCACAACAATTACACGCAATTTCATGGAATGATACCTGAGACTTTATTACTATTTTCCTCTGGTACTTTATAATTGCCTTATCTTATGAATATAATCGCGGAACACCGGCATATTATGTGTAATTATTTCGATTTCAAAGACTTTTGAAATTACATGTACGTGTCTAAACCTAGAATATTTATGCGAGCATTTACATCAAAGAATTAATTTTTGGTAGATCATAATAAAGCAGTTCTCTTCATTAATTGTCGCGAATAACATCATAATTTAAAGCCGTGCACATTTTCGAAGCTACGCGGAACCGGTTCGATATATTCCATGTACTAATTCGGGAACCCGCATTATTTGTCAAAATGAAGTCACTAATCCCATAAACATTTTTCACATTACATTTAGGTGATTAACCTCAGTTTATTTGTGGAAAAAAATATCGTAGATTGTACGTTTAATTTAGAATTCAAAATAATCGCATTACAATACGGAAATATTAACGATAATGTTGTACTGCTCTAAGACATATCAATCTTTTTAATTCTTGAATTGACGGAAATTATTTGAAAAATAAATTTTGAAAGTTGAAAGTTGAACCAATGAACCAATGATATAGTTTATATAGCAGAAATCGGCAAAATAAAGAAATGCAAAAAAGAATTACGGAAAGAAAGATAGAGAATGAAATGTCTCGAGCATATAAAAATCTATACTTGAGTTAACCTCCGATTTAACTCGGCAAAACAATTGTATAATTGCAAATGAAAATTCCTACTATTTTTATCAAATACAATTATAGTTTTAAGCATCCTGTGTCATTCACGGTTTAACTCACGTGTAATTCGTTTAATTCGAAAACCAGCATGAATATGCAAATGACAAGAATGACTCGTAAAAAATCACATCGAAACCATCTGTAATAGATACGAAATCCTCCTAAACCATGTTCGTGTTGTGCTTACAGCAATGGCATTCTACACGGCTCTGCTGCTAACGGTATTGGCAACGGTCTGGGCGAATCCTGAAGGTCCTCAAGCTCCAACCTCACAAGCCCGTCAGTTCACGTACAATCCGCAATATCCTGTCGACCTACAGTATGAGTTTTCACTGTTAGATCCTCAACTTCAATATCCACCGTATTCAGGAGGTTCTCCAAGGTAAGAATGTCGTTTTAGTAATTACATTGAAGATCTGGTTATTCTATTCCGTATCAAAAGTGTAGTAGAAGAAAAGCTGTAGAATAGCATTTGTTTTCTCTACACCGAATGTAAACTTTCACGTTGCTTTCATAAAGTATTATTTTCTCTGATAGAGCTTCAATTTTGAAATATGTTGCGTAAAGAAGTGTAATAATAAGGAACGTGTATTTTCTTTCATTGAAAAATTTTTATGCAATGAAGCCTTTGTTATAGTGTTTCCATTTTATGCCATCCAATTGAAAATGTAATTAGTGTAAGGAAGATTTCATTTATTTAAACATACCGGTGGTTACTAATAAACTTTTTACACTTCTTGAATATAAACCTAACCTGCTCATATTACGCTGGCAACCACTAGTTAAAGATGCTATCATCTCATAGCTACAATAAAGCCACACATATATATGTAGCTATACTAGCTTTTTTCGGTTTTGAATAAGATAAAATGTCTCTTGAATGTCTTTGGAAAATATAACATGAATCCACGAAATGCAATCACTTACACTCCCCGACAAGGTTTTAAGGTTTACAACATTTCTTTGCGAAACTAGCAAGATATCTAATTAAGTTTTTATTCATAAAAGTTAAATAAACTTAAAAATATCTCCTCCAGTAATATATGAAATAAATAATAAATTATTACTCCAATGTTTAAACAATTTCTGCGACAAAAATTTAGACGCTCTGTTACAAATGTGAAACAAAAATAAACAAATGAGTAATCAGTAATGCGTAGATCCTCCATTGTTCTTAATCACTTCCAATAGTCTGTTATTAATAGATTTATATAAATTTAACACGTAATTTTGAGGGATATTCTGCCATTCGGTCACTATTGAAGTTTTCAGTTCTTGTACCGTGAAATATTGACGGCCTTCGCCATAAACGCGACGTGCCAATTCACCCCACATGTTTTCAATAATGTTTAAGTCTGGTGATCGTGCCGGCCACTGTAAAATTTTAATCTTTTTCTCTTTAAACCATTCGGTAATGGTTTCTGCTTTATGAATTGGCGCGTTATCCTGCTGAAAAACAAAATTGCGCCCGGCCGATTGGTTTCCAAAACGTAGAAGATTTTCACGCAATAAGTCTTTATACGTCACAGATGTCATTTTATTTGTGCAAAACACTATCCCACTTTTATCGCGAAATGCAATCGCTGCCCATATCATCACAGATCCACCCCCTAATCGTCTGGTCATTTTCACTTTTGGTTCCTTTCTCAGATCATGATAATAATGCGAGTACCCATCCGGTCCGTCCAAATTAAAACGTTTCTCATCGGAAAATATAACTTTTTCCCATTGTTTCTTCCAGGATACGTGTTCTTCAGCAAATCTCAACCTCGCTTCTTTGTGTTTCACCGAAAGTGGCGGTTTTCTCAACATTTTCTTCCGTGATATTACCGGTGACGCCTTTAAAATCCTTTGAACATTACACACGTGGGTTTGTATCCCCGCCTGTTCTGCAATAACTCTCGCCGACGCAAAAGAATTGGATGCACACCGCAATATCATGCGTTTATCCCGCTCACTTACAACTTTCGGTCGCCCCTGGCCTTTGGTTTGCCGTAATTTTCCGGATCTTTTAGGAAATTTCTAACGCAATGATCGCCTCTTCGTAACCGACAAGCAATTTCCTTCTTACTAACACCATCCTGGTGCCAGGCTAGAACTTTACCTCTTTCTATCAAGGATAATTGCTTTTTTCTACCCATATTGCAAACACTTTATAAAATATAATTTCTCGCGGTGAAATGTGTACACTTTACCGGCACAACCACTGCATATAAAGAGAAGTATCAAATTAAAACATTTTTGCTTATATTAATGTAATAAATGCACAGGGTCTAAATTTTTGTCGCATTTAAAACTCCTATTTTGATCTGGGAAAATCTCAATTACCCCTCATAAAGCAATAAATACCCAGAAATATCTGCAAATAGGCTATTTACATAACAAGCATTAATAACCCTCATTTTGTCGGGTAGTGTATTTGAAAATGTACAGTGTACACCTCACCATTGTCTGCTTGTCTTTTGCCATTGCTACGCTGATGATTATTTCTTCCGTTCCAGATAAACTTGTTTCAACTATAGATTTGCATAATCAAGATCTTAACAGGCTTGCAGATCATTCTAAATAACATTCTCTTGTTGCAAACCCACACAAATTGGCCGTCTTTGTCTTTTCTGGAAGAGGACTGATATTAGGCTAGATAATTTGCTCATCCAGATAAATAGTATCGCCATTCAGGTTGTCGAAACTTGGGATTATATAAGCATAATTCTTTTCGCTTTAAAAACCTGTGTGTCTAGGAGCTTGCAGCGTACTTACACTGCTTTAGAAATAATTTCCCCCTGCGACATGTTCTTAATTCCAGAATTAAAGCACATTTCTGCGATTCTCTTCTTTTATACCAGCTTAATTTTTGTAATGTTGTTTACGGTCCACGTATTAATTGTTACAAATAACCGAATTCCGATGCAGTAGGTTAATGCATGATATTCAAGAATTTGTTGAAATTAAGTTAAAGATTAAGTATCAATATTTCTTTTTATTATGAGACATTTAATAAACAATTTTCCGAATTCCATCAGCGTCTTTTGCAATACTCAAGACTTTCACGTAAATGCAAGTTTAACGTCTATCAGGAAATTAAATTATAATTATAGAATAATTAGGTATACGCAAACTTATGCAATACTTCAATATGACTGCAATGGAAATTCAGTGATGATGTAAATAATGTACTAACACTAGCATTCGTTCTCGCTAAAAAGTAAGGCTTTCCTAATGTATCAATTACTTACATCTACCAACCTAAACAGAAACAAGCTAATTGTCATAATCACCATTATAAGCCAAGGCAGTGATGCATAAATATTGAAATATGCGTTTGTGCAATTGCATTTCCGCAGGGTACAACCACAAGTTCTTGTGTATCCGGGTGGGGCACCAGGTCAACCGTTTCTGCTACAGCCCGGAGCGCCCCCTGGCAATTTTCTATTCCCCCAACCGCAACCTGGATTCGTCTTTAGAGATGTTCCTGCTACAAGACCTGGCGTGTTCATGTCCGGATATCCAAAACCGGCGTACGTGCCCCCTATCAACAAGGATGCTGAAGAGATACCCGTTAACCCCGGAGCCATTCAGCCAAATC
>LR736880.1:217573-246617 GCA_902654985.2 Oryctes borbonicus
ATTATTAATACATAAAATTAGAAAAATATTAAGCATACACTCTTTTCTAAGGGATTAAAGCCATAAATTATTATGTAAAGTAGAAATATTGCGACAACCACAATAAAGTCCCTTTTATTATTATTCCGAGAATTTCTCGGAAGTACCGATCTTTTGAAACGGGTCATTTGGGGATTATTAACGAACAATACATTTAGGAAATATACCGCAGTATCACTCTTGTTTATTTATCACAGGCGTAAAGATATAAATTTGCTTCATTTTACTGTTAAACGTGTGTTGGTGTGCATCTGTCTTTTTTGCGCGAAAGTTTTAAGAAAATTTACTTCAAAATGGCACGTGGCAAGCTTACCAGAGTAGAAAAACGTTCAGGCATTATTACGCTGTTGGAAGAAGGATATTCGGGGCGACAAATTGCTGAAAAAATAAATATGAGAAGTTCAACAGTAAATGACATCATAAAGCGATATCGGACAACTATAAAAAATCGTGTTCGTCCTGGAGCATCTAGGAAAACAACAAAAGCTGCAGATTTGAGAATTGTATTATTAAGCAAATGCAATAGAAAATTAACAGCGCCACAGATAGCAGCCGAAGTCAATCGCGGCCGTGAAGAACAAGTTTCGGCGAGTACGGTAAAACGTCGACTTCAACAAACGGACCTTCATGGACGCATTGCCATTCGAAAACCCTTATTACGTCGGGGCAACAGAGCAAAACGGCTACAGTGGGGCCGTTCTCATCTAGATTGGTCGTTAGATGATTGGAAACACGTGCTTTGGAATGACGAGTCAAAGTTTGAGGTTTTTGGGCAAAATCGACGAGTTTATGTCCGAAGATCTAAAATCGAAAAGTGATCCCGAACTGCATTGTGCCTACAGTGAAACAAGGGCGTAGTTCTGTGTTAGTGTGGGGATGTTTCTCCTTTGCTGGGACGGGAGATTTATGCAGAGTGCAGGGTGTAATGAGGAAGGAGAATTATTTTGCAATACTCCAGCTTGCGTATAATAGGCCGTAACTTTACATTCATGCACGACAACGACCCAAAACACACTGCGTTAGTGTGTAAGAACTATCTAAAGGAGCAAGAAGAACAGCACACCCTGAAAGTAATGACATGCCCCCCACAAAGGCCAGATTTGAACCCGATAGAGTTGTTGTGGGATGAACTGGACAGGAGGATCCGAAAAATATGCTCAACTTCACAAGAACATTTACGGAATATTCCGCAACATGAATGGATTAATATTCCACAATCAGTTTTAACAAAACTTATCGAAAGAATGCCTAGAATAGTTCGAGCGGTGATTAACAGCAAAGGAGGTTTTTTCGATGAAAAAAAAATATAATGTTCAGTATGTTACATTAGGCCAGAATAACTTTTTATTTATTTATTTTTGTCTTTTTTACCTGTATATACAATAAAATTGCATTTTGTTTTTAGTTTCGTTTGTTTCTGTAACCTTTTCATGCTTTTTACTAATCGACCGAACTTCTCTGGACGACAGTGTACGTAAGCTTATACAACCTTAAACTATAATAAAACAAAGGTAAACGATAAAGCAGTGAATACGTGAAAGAACAAATATTACAGTAAACAAATTTGAAACATTTATAGTCTGTGTGCGAAAACACTTATATTAATTGGGTTATTAGTGGCGCGTCGAACGGAGTTAGGGCATATTCCATTGAAGGCTGCCTTGCATGTTCTTTGTTGGATGTGCATACATTTGGGAGATGTTTTGACGCTGCCCTCGCTACGTTTTGCAAAGTATACAAGTACCCGTCCGTAAAAACATCGCGCAAAAAACATTAAAGCTACAGGTATTAAAGTAGGATAAATATTGAATTTTATTATATTTACATAAATCGTTGCCATTTATGTTTTAATAAGATGCTGGGAATAGCTCTCGGCGTAATCGTAAGAGTAATTTTCGCGTCCTTTAGCGAGCTGTGGCGTATCCAAAGATCATTTCTGCTCATTGTGATTTTCGTTTTGTAATTTCTTTTTATAGGTAGTCTATGTGAAAATTATTAGTTTTTTCTTGTCCGTCTCTTTTTTATCAACAAATAAGCAATGTGATATTTAATATTATTTTCTACCGTATGCATTTTTATATGAAAATTGATTGTATCACGTTTTTGACATAAGATGTTTTACACTAAGTGTTCATGAATTTTTCCACTTACTTCAGGGGGTGTTTTATTTGAGAAAATAGACTTTTGCTAATTTTGCGGATTCCAAATTTGATTCGCAAATTCAAACATTCTGTATAGCACTTTTAGTCCATTGACACAGCTATTAATAATACGGATCTTAAACATTAGTTTAAAGAAACAACTCGTCCATAATCAGCGTAGCTTTTTGCAAAATAAAATTACGAATTAACGTAATAAATACTCTTATTGATAATTCATACAAGTGACTACCATTGCAGGAAAGTGCAATTAGCAAATAATAGGAGTACTGCAGGGACTATAAAGGGCATTACTTTTGAATACAAACGTGGTTTTTGTTTTACACGTGCTTCCTAAATTTTACTTCACTTCAGTTGCATCTTTCGTTGTGATAATTGAATAAGGTGGAAATGCACTTTTTGGTCCACAAGTTAAATATCGTAAGTCTGTATATAACAACAAAACGGACGAATCTGAGGTCTCAGAATACTCAAGATTTTTGCGTGTATGAAACACTAAACAGTAATATTTATCGGCTTTCCACAATGTTGGAAAATGTGAAACAGTAAGGCTGTATATGTGTAAAATAAATACAATATTTAGTTTTTGAGTGCCCCGAATGCAATTATACTTTTGCACTAACATTTGGTACTTGGTACTAGCTACCTCTTTTCTTTTCTTTTTCGTCAGTATTTTTGCCTCTGATAGACTACCTTCTAATTGTTCAAAAGTTAAAAAGTCGAGAATTTTTGCAATAGTAACAAATAGATACGTAAAACCATCAACTTACCTCTTTGGAAAAAAAAAAAATTCTGCTCATTGTCGTCAAAATGTAACTTTAGTGGACGCGCTGGGTTTTCCAAACTTTAGTCATAATAGTTTATTACGGTAAAACCGTACATTATTATCGAAAGAGATAAAAAAGAAAATTTGAAAAACTATCTAATATTGAAACATGATTCTTTATAGAGTCGAGTTTCGCAGACTTAAGGCGAGCTGAAATGTGGAAATTCAGTAAGACGTCGATGTTGTAGGCAATTTTGTTAGGATTGCAAAAAGGAAAAAAATCATTTATATAACGCCAGAAACTCGAATAATTCTTGTTCAGTTCATACGAGTTAAAACAATTTTGGATAAGCATGAATTTAATTTATTAAGTAATAATTTTAGTACCTATAATGTTGATGATTATATAAAATTGTGAAACCATTGTAAGCATAAATAAGTAATAATACAATCTCTCATTGTGAAATAAATTTATGAAAATATATCATTTATAGGAGGACAACAGCCGCAACAAATCTTCAGTCCTGGGCAGATCATTAGGACACCGGGAGTGCTACCTGCAAATATACAAAACATACAAAACCTGCAAACCGTTCAATTACCTAACGGTCAAAGCGTAGCTGTAAGACCGACGATACCGCAGGTGGTTCAATTTCCCATGCAGCAGACTATACCCGTCCAAGTTCCGATATCTTCCGGTAATGGCCAAACCATATACCAAACCATCCACTTTCCAATTCAGCTGGCTACGGCAGTACCGAACATTATACAGACGCAACAAATCGTTCCACAGGTTGCGAATATCATAACGCCGAATGGTCCAATACAACAAGTGCAAATTGCCACTTCGGTGGCAACGCCTCAACAGCAAAATCCTGCATCGCAAAGTGTCACTGTGCAGGCAGAATCGCCGCAACCGCTTACCTTTACCGGTGCGAACGGCCAACAGTTTACGATAATTCCTGCAAGTAATTTGCAGCAGGTCAGGAGTACTAATTTGGGGAACATAATTCAAGTGCCTAATATACAAACAATACCGATGCAAAATATACCAGGTGAGGGCATTAATTCTATTATAAATTACAATGCGTTTACACCTTAGAAAACAATGCAGCTCTTATCGATACTTTTTACATTGTTGCCATTTGTAATAATTAAAGCATATTAAATATGTGAATTTTCCATTTAACATTTTACTAATTAAAAAATGGTAAAATAAATTGTAACATATCGTAAAAATTCAAGTATAGATATGGACAAGGCAGCCAAAATATCAAACATTTGTGATGTGAGGTGAATTACTGCATGTGATGTGGTACTTCACACATAATAGAAAGAATTTGTATTGCTTTTTATGGTGCTAATGGAGTATATTATTATCAGTACGCATTTCATCTTATAAATAAAATCAGTGTTCTGAATATTAGAGATATAGGGAAGACCGAATGTTGGTACCACCTTTTGTTACTTGCCGAAGCTGTTCGAATATGTTTCCTCTGATACCACTAAAAAGTTACTATTCAATGGATTTTCGAACAAAAATGTAATTTTCATGAAATCGTACCTTATTGATGAGGTACGCTAAGTACACTACCAGACAAAAACATAGACGCGGCATCGTTTTTATTTGCGAAACAACATTTATAGACATTATATAAAATGTAAATGGGGGTTGTTAATACTTGTTATGTAAATAGTCCATTTATAGATATTTCTGAATATTTATTGCTTTCCGAGGGGTAATTGAGATTTTCCCAGATCAAAATAGACAAAAATTTAGACCCTGTGCATTTATTACATGAATATAAGCGAAAATGTTTTAATTTGATACTTCTCTTTATATGCAGCGGTTGTGCTGGTAAAGTGTACACATTTCACCACGAGAAATTATATTTTATAAAGTGTTTGCAATATGGGTAGAAAAAAGCAATTATCCTTGATAGAAAGGGGTAAATTTTATTTTTCAGCAAGATAACGCCCCAATTCATAAAGAAAAAACCATTACTGAATGGTTTAAAGAGAAAAAGATTAAAACTTTACAGTGGCCGGCACGGTCACCAGACTTGAACATTATTGAAAACATGTGGGGTGAATTGGCACGTCGCGTTTATCGCGGAGGCCGTCAATATTTCACGGTACAGGAACTGAAAACTTCAATAGTGACTCAATGGCAGAATATCCCTCAAAATTATGTGTTAAATTTATATAAATCTATTAATAAGAGACTATTGAAAGTGATTAAGAACAATGGAGGATCTACGCATTACTGATCACTCTTTTGTTGATTTTTGTTTCACATTTGCAACAGAGCGTCTAAATTTTTGTCGCAGAAATTGTTTAAACATTGGAGTAATAATTTATTATTTAGTTCATATATTACTGGAGGAGATATTTTTAAGTTTATTTTACTTTTATGAATAAAAACTCAATTAGATAGTTGGCTAGTTTCGCAAAGAAATGTTGTAACCCTTAAAACCCTTAAAACATCTTACCGCGTCGAAGTTTTTGTCGGGGAGTGTATGTAGGAATGGTCAATTATTTTATTGTTTCGAAAACCTAAACTTAGTGTAGCTCCAAATGTTGGAGCGACTAATTGTTTTTTATATTAGCGATATTGTTGAAGATTCATTGAAATCAGTGTTGAAGGATACACAGTCTATCGTCGTTAACTGGAATCAACTTAAAACTCACAAACAGTATTTTTCTGTACGAAGCTTTAAGAAAGTATCAATAAATGTTAATAATAACACCTGTCCTCGTCTTTAAAAAGCGCAATCAAGGACATAATACTGAGATCCTAGGATGTACATGTTTACGGTAGTTGTAAAAGCATTAAAATGTAATAAATTTAACCCTAGAACATATACCGGGATTGCGAGTGGCCCCACACCAATGCTGTGCTTATGCATTGAGTTATTTAGGTATACGTTCTAGGGTTAAACATTACATTAGACATTTTCTTTGCAAAAGAGCATCATGTTGGTATCTTGTAAAACCGTGTCCTTTAGTTGTGTTGTAAGTGTATATACTTTGACTTGTATAATCTAATGGAGCAACACTAATAAATTATTATTAATATAATAAAGGGTTTATTATTGTCTTTTAGTAAAAAAAAAAAATGCTATACGAAGTTTGATCAAAAAATACGCAGAATTTTAGTTTTTGATTTTTAAATCTGTATTTATTGATCGATAGTAATTTTTTTACCCTTCAGTTATAATACACTGTTACCAGCGCTCTTTCCAATTTCGAAACACCTTTCGAACGTAATTTTCATTATGGTGTTTAGCACCGTCGGCGATTTTGTATTTATCTCTTTAATATTGACAAAACATCGTCCTTTTAAGGCTAGGTTTCGGGGTTAGGAAGAAGTCACGGAGGTGAATACGAAAGCTGAAGCATCATAGCGGTATTATTTTTGACCAAAAATTCACGAACAAGCAGTGAATTGTGAGTAGGTGTATTATTATGGTGCAATTGCCTTGAATTGTTCCGCTACTAAACCGGGGATTTTGTTCAGATTGCTTCACGTAAACACAAACGTACGATCTGGTGACAAGAACCAATGATGCGTTATGCATCTGAATTGAAGAACGTAGTGAGCAGAACCTCCGTTTTCAATCGAATTTGACGTGCTTTTTTCGGTCATTAGGGACCTTCCATTGGGACAATTGACCCTTAGTTGCTACGTCATATCCGTACACCCATGTCACCAGTTATGGGCCGTTAAGCAGTTTTGGATTGTCGTCGACATCATTCGAACATAGAATATTCGCCAAAAGTAACTTTGAATATTCCCAATGCTAAACTTAATACAAATTCTTTCTTCAACTTTTCCCACTAAGCATCTAATATGGTTATTACCTAGGGACAAGTATATCAGCACAACAAAAATTGTGGTAATTGCATTTATATAGTTCAAAATTTAAGAATTTCACGTATTTTTTGATCAAACCTCGTAGTTCTTTACACTTTTTACAATGTAGCTACCGATTAAAGATTCTTTTTTCCCCATAAACATAGAAAGAATTCTGTCAAGTGTATTTATCTTTATACAAGATTTTATTTCACATATATTTGAGGATTGTAGCTTAAAGTATTTGTTGTTTCAAGTAGGTCTTGGAAACGTACAAGTTATTACTCAACCTGCTGCCGCGCCACAGGTCACTGTAGGGCAACATATCCAACAAGATCCCACCGATCCCAGTAAATGGCAAATATTACACAATCTTACGACAACGCAACCTCAAGCAACTGCGATTGCGCCTGGCGTTGTTGTTAACGCTACCACTGAGGCAAGTGTTACGCCACCCGCTGGCGAATCGAGTCAAGACGGATCCCAAAAACAGCGAGTACGCAGGGTCGCTTGCACATGTCCAAACTGCGCAGAAGGTGAAAGACACACCGATCGGAAAAAGCAGCATATATGTCACATAGCTGGCTGCAATAAGGTGTACGGAAAAACGTCGCATCTAAGGGCACATCTCAGATGGCACACGGGCGAGAGGCCGTTTGTTTGTACCTGGTTGTTCTGTGGGAAACGATTTACTCGATCCGACGAATTGCAAAGACATAAACGGACGCATACTGGGGAGAAGAGATTTCAATGTCCCGAATGTAATAAAAAATTCATGAGATCTGATCATTTATCGAAACATATTAAGACACACCAAAAGCAACGAATTACAGTAAGTGGCTACGTTTTCATTTTTTAAGAAATACCAGAAATGGATTATAATTGTTGTAGGATGTAGTGATACGCTAAGTATTTTATGTTGGCATGCAACATTTGAAATTGTATATCGCTATTTGGAAAATTGATACGACAAGTGTAGTATATAGGTAGTGTGGTAAATCATATTGCGTTTAACTTAATCGTAGGTTGTGCGATTTTTTTTTCTGGATGACGATACGTGCTAAATAAAATAATTCTGTTTAAATATTTCTTTGGCGGTTGCATGATGGTCTTCAATTTTTTTCGGTTTTTCTATTATTCCGGCACTTATGTTAATTAATACTTTCTATTTTATTTACCAGAACATTGAATTGTAAAAAAAACATTTTAATATCCACCAATGTTAATATCATTTTCAAACATTCAGTTATTAACTAGCACTTGGTGCAATAGGATGTTAAATTTTATCCTACCATAATCTCAGATGCTTTTAATGGATTATTGCTATGGATAGCTAAATACAACAAAATTTTACTGTTGTACCCAATCTACCAGTTTCAACTTTTAGCTAGTTTATTCTGAAAATACACTTTCAATGTTACATATTCTTGTTCATTGCGTGTACAAAGTTTTGCACATGCAAATGCAAATTTAATATCATCTTTCTAACCCATAGATGGTGCATAGAAAAGAACGACGTCTTAACAACGAAGATCAGAGAGCTGAGAACCTATTTTACCTGCGTAAGGATAATCTGTGTTCGATATATGTAAAATGCCCGACTTCTCATTTTTGATGTGAGCCGTGGCGCTGTCATTTAATGTTACCAAAAGCATCGAACTATTTTTTAGTGTAGTGTGGAATTAAAATATCGACATTCGTACATTTCGTTTCATATCACATCGCACGTGTTGCCTATTTTGTTGATGTGTTATTAGGTGGTTGGATCGGTCCCCTAATGTTACGACTTATTTTTCTCTTCTTTCTATCTGAAATGATTCAAGTTTTCCTTAAAAAACGCTATGTATTGTGCTCCAGTAGCATTGACTTGTTAGGGCTTTATTATGTTGTTATTTTACCAGTGCACTGTTGACGTTGTATAATATATCATCATCACAAGAGCCGTGACTAAATCCATTTACAGCATAACTTAATAATCACATTGTAGGAATAACCAAAATAATGCTAATAAAGCTTCCCGCAGTATTGTCGGAATCACTTACAGTAAAAGCAATGTAAAAAGAAGAAAAAAAGTCATCAACGTTGCTCCGTGATTCTCTACCTCACAACACTTTTTGTCTTCCGACTTATATCATCATTCGAAACAACAAGCAAAATATCTTCTAGCGACATCTAGTTTCTTTCTAGATGGCAAGCGTGTATGTCTTGGCACCGGATCATGCTAGTAGGTATATTGCTTGTTGTTTCGAAGGGTGGTGATGTAATCGGAGAGGAAAATAGTGGGGAGTGGTAAAGAAATGATGGGAGCAAACATGTGATTCCATCAATACCATGAGCACTTCACTTATATTAACATTATTTTGGTTAGAGTTTTTAGGCAATTTTTGATGTGATAAGAAAATGTACACGACATCACCCGAAAGACATGTCTACTATGGATTACGGTCGTGAAAGCCTACACTCAAGAAAATGTATGCCTCAACAACCTAAATAGTAAAACATTAGTATTCAGCATCGGCTCAAAAAATATCAACAAATATTTAGGAATGGGGGAGAATTATAAAATTAAATAGTTTTGAAATAAAAGTATTTGTTATTAAACGTAGGGTATTAAAATCCAGGTTATGCAACCGTGTTAACGTATGCCGACGATTTTTAGCGTACCCTGTATATTTCGTCACTTATCTTTGCTTTTAGTTTGCTGTATGGCAATTTTTTTCAAGCTTAATTTAATTTTAATTCGTTTATTTAATCCATTTCTGTTGAATATGTCGCAGTTGATAAAAGCTTTGCATGAATTATGTATGTACAATGTTCGCAGCGTGATACAGTTGAAATAGAGCAGGAAGAAGAACAACAGTGGAAAATAGAATTCTCGGAAAATAAAAGCAACTATAGCAGATGGATCAATCAAAGTATAAAATATGACAACGTCCAGAGAAATTTTTCGCAGGTAGTTTTTCACTAATGCCCAAAAATTTTATTACATTTATAAATAATTAGCTTAGTGGGTTAGTAAAATGTTGGATCTTAATTAATTAGAATTAAATAGAACATATTGACCTGAATTTAATTTGATATTCTTTTAAAAGTAAAATCCAACACTTTAATAACTACATCTACTGGTTGATGAAACAACCAAATTAAAAAAGTTATTGAGTGCATACGTCACTTTTTGAATTCATAACGATTTACAGTTGAGTTCTTCTTCCTTCTGCGCAAATTACTTTTATATATGTTACAGCGTTTTTTTTTTTTGTATTTACAGGAAGCAGCCACGTCTACGCAATCTGCGTCGTCAGATAGTTCTAGCAATGAAGAAAAAATGATCATTACCATAAACGGTTCTGAAGCAGATGAGTTGATTATTTCGGATCCTTTGGATAACTAGTATTGTTTGCAGGTAATAAACTGAGGTGTAAATAGTAGAATATTGTACTTATTGTAAATATTTTTTTAACTTTGAAAAATATATTTTTCTATTTATACACTGTTCATGAGAAAGTGATTTATTTCGATATTTTCTTTATATTGAACCATAAACATATGAAATTTTTGTTGCTAAAGATGATTTACTACTACCGGCCACGTAAGTCAATTTACTGCTTTGATTGGAGGGACCTAAGTACGATTTACGGGTTATTTACTAAGAGCGGGATGGAATTTTCAAAGAAGATATTGTTTATAGTACTTTTTGCCATTTTCTGCGCTAAACAAATTTCCAAGAACCTACACACAAAAATATATTTTTTTTTTTGCATTTACAGGAAGCAGCCACGTCTACACAATCTATGTCGCCAGATAGTTCTAGCAATGAAGAAAAAATGATCATTACCATTAACGGTTTTGAGGCAGATGGATTGATTACTTCAGATCCTCTGGAAAACTAGTATTGTTTGCAGATAATAAGCTAAGGTGTAAATAGTAGAATATTGTAAAAATTGTATACTTATTGTAAATACGTCTGTACATTTTTTTAAAATTTGAAAAATATATTTTTCTATTTGTACACTGTTCGTGAGAGAGTGATTTATTTCGATATTTTCTGTGTATTGAACCATAAACATCTGAGATTTTTGTTGCTAAAGATGGTTTCCTACTACCGGCCAGGTTATTGCTTTGATTGGAGGAATCTAAGTGCCATGTGCGGGTTATTTGCCGACAGCGGAATGTAATGGAATTTTACGTAACTCCGAACATACATTAATAAGTGTCAATACATAACAGAAACTGACAACTGTGGCGATTATGTATACAACACAACGATTCAAAAATAATAATAAAATATTAATTATCCTTTACACCTACTTATTTGTAAAAAAAAAATATTTAAAATCAAAAATTTTATTTAAAACCGAGATAAACTATAACATTTATTATAAAATATATAAATATATAAAACAATACAAAACAAAAACAGATTCAATTTCGTAAACTATGCACTTCCACCATGTGTTTCTTATAACCTTCACGATAGTCAAATACTTCCGGACATAGGTGACAACAATACAAATTAAGTAAGTCTGAATGCACTAACCGTACGTGATATTTCAAAGCGGATTGGTTGGAATATATTTTGCCACAATGAGGACAATTGCCGCACTGTGAACTATGGTGGGGTTGAATATCGGGGACTGGACGGATGTTAACTGTACCCATTTCACTAACAACGTTTGGAAGTTCAATGCTGACTTCTATATTCTCTTCTTCAGTTTTTATTCTAGCTAGATTGCTGGATTGTTGTTCAGCAGCTGTTGAAGATGGATGAGATACCGGCAGTCTTTGTTTTGGTGCACGTTTCTCTATTTCTGTTGGTTCACTTGGTTTCTGCGCAACAACTAAATGCTTTATTAACTCTGAACTTGCGTGTTGCTGTTGCTCAGGGTAGTTTACAGCGAGATTAGTTCCTATAAACCGAATAACATTTTAAGCACTTTTAATTCTATAAATTAAATGAAAGTAGAAAGTACAGCTATATAAACAGTGACAAATCAGTGAGTATCATTTGCTCACAGGAAAACATAAACATACAGGTTTTTGCTACAAAAGCGGAAAAACGTCAGTATTTCAATGTAGAATGAAAACAATTATTTATACAAGTATAATACACTTTGAAGTAAAAATAGTGTGACTAAATATAAGTAATAACAATATACGAAGGTGCTGGGAACGCATCCAAATTGTTTCCGCGACTGTTGTTAACACTGTTGTGTTTGTTGTTTCTCCCACTCGAAAAAAAAAAGGAAATGTATAGGGAGTCGTGCATGGATGTTAAAAACGTCCGCAAGCGATGTGGGGAGTTTCTAGCTGGTCGTGCTGAAATTCACGACGTACGAGATCGTCAATTTTCGACGAGACAGTCGCGAAGGTTGGGCAAACCATGCGTGAAGATCAGTAGATAACTCTAAATAACAGTGGTTTTATTTAACGAGCAAGAAGAGTTGAAGCAAGAAAAAGTTTAACTCAGAGATATAGATGAATACAGATCCGACAACATTTTTCTCTGGGAAATGCGTTATATATAGAGCTATAATATACTCAGCGCACGCATATGTATATATCCGGTATTTACCCAAACTAATTATATACACATAAGAAGTGGGTGTAATGGGTGTACTTCTCTAGTGAGTTTAACTCCGTATACCCACCGCAAATTATATAATATTAAATTGTGTTCACCTTCAGGATTCGCCAAATTTGAAGTAAGGAAAACTACGGAAAAACTTTACTTTGAGAGTTGCGAGCCCGGGATTCGAACCCGGTATTCCGAGATCGCTAGCCTAACGCGGTAGACACTGCGTCAGCAGTCCTGTAAATACCGCATAATGTAGTGAGTTCATCCTAAGGTTTTCCTTGTTTTCTTAGCAACCTCATTTTGTTTGGCTCCAATGACGAAGCGCAAGAGTTGGATGCAACTCACAGTATTCAATGCACACGTGTTTATATTTTAGTGTTATTCTATATTATATATATATTGCCATCACTGTCAGTACCATACTACGCATTATAGAGTAAATTTGTTAATGATGACATTTTGACAAAATACGTTACACAATTCAGTTTGTAACTGCAGCTTACATACCTGCACTTGAATTACTTGTGAGAGATCGTTCTAAGATACTTGGATTCTCTTTTGTTTCTAAAACAGATTCTAATATAGATATAGGTTTTTCTCCCAAATTTGGAAAGGATCCCAAGTTTTCATTTACATCAGATTGCAATAATTGTATATCATCAATTTCCATCTTCACTTTGTCAACGCAAACAAGATCCATAGCATCCTTTAGAGGAACTGATGTCTTTCTATCTTTTACTACATTAATTTGAGCAGGATCTATATTTCGAGATGAATAATCAGATTTTTTTGGCGGTTTCGATATAAATTTGGTTTTTTTTGGTATATGTTGAAGTATTTCCGATTCTTTAATTTTACCAGGTTTTGTTGTTTTTGGTGTTGTAGTTTTTATTGAAAAATCTGTGCATCCGATTAATCCTGATACTTGTAAAACTTCCCCAGTTTGTAGAAATGAATGTAGTCGATCTTTTGTAACTAAGACTTCACCGTGATACATAAATTTCAAAATTGCTAACAGATCATCATAGAACACATCCTTTAAAATGACAATAGGATGAGAACATGGATTTTCCTGAAAGTAAATTTTTAGAAAAAGCGTTGTGCACTTTTTAATCGTACCTTAAAAATATTCCTGAAATATGGGCTACAAGCTGACAAAATAATTTTGTGAGCTTTGATGTTTATTCCCTCAGTAGTTAACGTAACATCGGCCAAATCTTCAGTGGTCTGAAGACTTTCAAATGCTGAAATAAGACTTGACTGAAAGTTGTTCCACTTTAAACAAAACTGATCAACAGCCATTATCTCTCTTATTTAATATATCACAGGTCGCGCTTCTACGTCAGAATGTTAAACACTGTAAATAATAAATTAAAATTTAAAACTAAATCTGGAATTTACATAAAACGAAGCAGAACTGTTGAGCGAGAATAGGACATGTGATACGTCAACAATACTTTCCATGTGTCAAAATTGTCAGATTATTTCCGTATGTATACAAAAAGATGGAGCTTATGTATTTGTTGCATTCAGCTAAATTTAGCGCTTTGCATTACAAGGTAAATATTGTAAATGTACCTTGTTTTTTTTTTATTTTTTGTTACTCACAGGCTAAATATTTTTTAGCCGTCCTAAAAAGTCGAAACCTGGAACTCATAATAAGACATAAATGGCAATTTTGAGTACAATTGTCGATATATTCTTGAATAGTAGAATATTAGAATCGAATTAATACAATTGATATTGTAACAGAGCAAAGTAGCTGAACGAAAATCAGAAATTGTTGAATGCGTACATTTTTATCACATTATTATTAAAATTTCATAATCTTTTATCAACCAGTATGTAGCAAAGTAACTGGTTCGACTATAACTTACGTATTTAGTGCTAAAGAGACAATGAAACAAGAAGCGGAACACCGAAATCCTGGTTGTAATTTAGGTAGGTGTCCATAGCACTTTCTACAGCGATTTAATCTGAACAAATTACGTTACAGATTTGCAGTGGTTGAAAAAAACAACCGTTAATTTAACAGCAGTAAATGAGCAAGCTAAAAAATTAATTCAATCCAGACGCTTAAGAGATGAATACGAAGCTGCTTGGTTATTAAAAGCAGTAACTTGTATTGATTTGACCACCTTAGCAGGGGATGATACCCTCAGTAACGTATCTCGCTTATGCCAAAAGGTATTTTTGTAACCACATGAAAACTGAAGAAAAAATTCGCTGAGTTGTCACACCCACTAAAATAAAACCCGCGAAATTTGAATTGTTAAATTGAATAAGCTAGATTATTTGAAAAAAAAATTAAAATTTCGCAATAACACAAACAGCTAATTTATTCTAAACTTCAACAAGATCAATAATGGGAATCATTATCGTCAATAAAAAAAATCAAATCAAATCAAAAAAAAAATAAAATTGTTAGAAATACAAGAGTGTGTATATTTGGTTGCATACATGGCCGGATGAAAATTTATCAGGGTTGGATGAATTTTGCACAATTTTCGATTTCCGATTGTTATTATCTCGCGTAGGTAACGGATATTTTTTTTTTTTATTTTGGAAAAATAATAATTTTTTGTAACAATATTTTGCTCTGGATAGTTATCGTTTCAGTTCAGCACATTTCAGTAGCATCGTCTAGAGGTATAATGATGTATACAATACGAGTGGACCCATATTTCGTCTTACAATAAAATTATTTCATTAATGTTCATAAATATTCCATATTAATGATGATCTTTAAGATGTTTTGAAATGTTATTTCTATAATGTACAATCTCGAATTTATAAACGCCTTGTTGCTATAGAGACTTCCAAAATTGAATTTGACCATTTAAGGATTTTAATATAAGTATGATACACTGATATTAACTTACCATTAGCAATACAAAAATTTAAAAACAAACCTCACATTTCTACGTCGGTGAAACGTGTGCGTTACACGGATTTTAAGGACATTTTTTTTTATTCTATGTTAAAATATATTAAAATAAATAAATAAATAATGATAGCAAGAACTGTGGCGTAGTATGGTAAACAACACATAAGCATCGGCACCCTCCGCACCACACAAGTTTAATTTATTATATAGTAATATAATAAATAGTCCGGGACGGCCGTTTCGAGGACACGAATGGTCCTCATCATCAACCGGTGACCGAATAAAATAAATATTTAAATAAAATGTTCCACATATTTCAATATGTTTTCATCCTTTAACATGTAATTTTAGGCAGCTCGTCCCTTGCCTGAGGATCTTCTTAATAGCCTAGGGTTTGAATACAATGCTGATTGTCCAATTAGAACGGCGGCTGTATGTGTTTATCCATCTAAAGTAAAATTAGCTGCTGCTACGTTAAGAAAACTTGGTTTAATGGATAAAATTAATATAGCTTCTGGTATATACATAATTAACAAAGCTGGTCAAGCCGTACGGGATGACTCACGCCCAGCTCCCGATTATGTTCCACAGACATGCCATGCAATAGGTTTTATCGTTCTAGTATATTACAAAAATCTGAATAATTTCAAAGGCAACCAGAAATGTATAAAATAGAGAAATTACGTATATGTACAAATAGAATTTAATATCGATAAGCGCGAACGGACGGCTAATGACATGTTCCCGTACCTTCTGACCAGCTTTGATAAATAATTATAAGAGCCGAACGTAATATCTGATTATAAATTTTTACAATTTCAGTGGCAACTGGTTTTCCTTGCGGACAAACGCCACTTTTCACCAGACTAGAGGAAATTAAATTCGCTGTTAAAGAGGGCGCAAGCGAAATAGATATAGTTATAGATCGCAGTTTGGTGTTGACCGGTCAATGGGAAATTTTATATGATGAAATTAAAGAAATGAAGGAAGCTTGTGGGAAAGCCCATCTCAAAGCTATATTGGCGGCTGGCGAGCTGACAAATTTAAGTAACGTAATGAATTAATATAATTGGTTTTCAATGCAAGTTAAATGTGTATAACAAACTAATTTAGGTATATAAGGCATCGCTTATTGCTATGATGGCTGGTGCTGATTTTATCAAGACCTCTACAGGAAAAGAAAGTATTAATGCCACTATTCCAATCGGTATCGTTATGGCTAGAGCAATAGTTGATTATTATAACAACACCACTGTTAGAGTAAGTACTATTTCCATATACTGTACCTATAAGCATTTGCGAAATACAAATTATTTTTCAATACTTCACAGTTACTTATTTCTACGTGTATTTCCGTTCCATCCAAAGAATCTACGGTATATGCAACGGAAATACACGAGGGAATCAAAGCATGTAATGTGGCCACGGTACACCAGTCGCTGCTGCATACGCACATGTATTTGAAATTATTAATGTAGCGTTAGTTAGTGTAATTTCACTACGTACTTTTGTGATTCTCATGTATTAAAAATGAAAAAAATATTTTATCTAGTTAAAATTATTTATTTTTAGGTAGGGCTTAAACCTGCTGGTGGAATAAGGACAAGTAAAGATGCTATAGATTGGTTTGTGATGGTGAAAGAAATTTTGGGAAATGAATGGCTCACCCCAAAACTGTTTCGATTCGGCGCGTCAGGACTGTTAGGAGATATAGAATACAGATTATACAAGATTGTTACGGGAAAAAATGCAGTACCACATGAATTTTCTATGGGTTGAAAATCACGATTTATACCATTTCATGGTTGTATACAATAAATATCAGCATACATTGTAATGTTATATTATGAGAAATAAATTTAATCCATCAAAAAAATTTTTTTATTATTCTCGGATTTTATCATTTTCGAATGATACAAGCAATATCGCAAATAAACGAGCTGACTGAATATTTGGACAGCTGCCATGTAAGTTTGATATCTCAATCAATTCGAGGACATCAGACTTTGATACTCCTGATTAAGCACTGAAAAAATAGCTAGTTGAGGAGGAAATATTGGTGGCTTTTAATGATTGGGGGAATTCCTTAGGACCCGCAATAGGTAATTTATTACAGGGATAGGGATATGCGTATACTTAAAAGTTGAGTCAATTTGTTTATTTGTTGGTATGATCAGGAAATTGCCGAACGAAGCGAGATGAAGCGAATAAGAGGGAAGATACCAGTACCAATCCCCGCTGCGTACGCAAATTAAATTCCTCGACCCTGTATCTCTACATCACACCAGATGATGAAATGATAGAATAGCAAGTTAACGAGTAGACTGTTCGCTGCTTGTCCCTCTTCGAAAGCCATCCACAACAAAGAAGAAAAGACAATCTCAACAAAATGTGATGAATAAGCAGGACGTAGATGCAGTGTAAGTCAGCGTCTATTTAGAATACTCTCCTAGCTATTACTGTTTCATTTTCCATTGTTCTTTCCCGTAATTGTCTGGTGATCTGACTGTCGTTGCTGTAGTGGTGGAATATATTCAGCATCTCCGCCACATGTCACGACCTACTGTGATAAGCTAGCCTGGTAGATATTTAACCATGTCTACCCCTTAACAAGGGTGTGCTTCGAAGATAATAATAACAAATAAAATTGAGGGCTCGATGGTACCGGTTTATCGATCGAAGAATAACTAAAAAATAATGCTAACATAGCTTCGTCATAGCATTGAATTTGGAATCACTCACGGACATCACAATTACACGGAACATGTTTCCGCCTACCCGACGTCACTAGCGTAGCTCCGAGTGTATTTGTCTCCACCTAACATTGCTATTTGCTTCACAGTTCCCTTCAAAACGACGAGCCAGGCATTTCTTGGCGCCGTCTAGTGCCAAGAAATACATGCCTGCCAGCAACGATAAAAACCGAGTACAGCAGTACAGGTTTTTGCCGTTAAGAGATAACTTGGGGAATGCCGGCAGTTCTTGGACTGCTTAACAGGAAATGGTATGCGCAGGAGAGCTTTGATATAAATGATTCCCACAGGCTTCTGATGTGATCGAAGCATTACCTTGCAACAAACATTGAAACAATGAACAGTGATTGTTGAGAAAATATAAAACGACATTATAGTGACTAAAACGTTTTTATTTTCTATAAATACAACGTCGTATATTAATATAATATATCATATATAAAATATAAATAATAACAAAAATAAAAGAGCAACAACATTAAATACATATATACTAAGATTATATCACTGAGAATGTGGTAAGTGTTGGTCCTATTTAGTTTCAAGTATCTTGCAATAGATAAGTATAACTCTAAACGAGATACGTATATTCACTAATTGCCGTTACTTATTGTCGGTGCTGCTCTTGGAGTTGAAACCGCCGTGTGGATCGGCGTCGTAATGGAACATGTGAAGCTTTCCGGACCTGTCGTAATAACCGTACTGACCTTTCACATATCCATTCTCGTCACGTTCTTCAAATCTGAACTGTCTGTTCCGCCTGAATAGAAAATGAAAACAGAAATAATGAAATTGATAGCTTTCTGTTATATGCTGCAAGATCATTCACTTTTACTTTTTTATATCTTTGAGCGTGAATGGGTTTCTATACCTATCGACTATGTATATTAAGCCTTTTTACATAAAAATGTATTTATGTAAATGATAGTGTTTTGGACTTTTAATTTTTTGTATGATCGACTATGTCGTTTATTATGCAGGCAATGCGTAGATTTAAATCTAAAAAAAATAACGATTAGATTTATTGTATTTAAATTTTGAATTGTTTTATTTAATCTACGATTAAATATTATTTGTAAACGCTGTCACCTTGAAAATTTATATTTGGCGTACGTCTATTCGTCGTCTAAGTGTTGTTTTTGTTCGAAATCATATGCTTAGCGATACGGGAATTTAGTTTTTAGAGTTTAATTGTAAAATTTGAGCAAACTGGTTTTGTCCTTGATTTCAAGAGACCATTAATGTTCATTCAGTTGAAAATATTGCTAGGATGAATGAAAGTCTGGCCGAAAGTCCAAAACTCAATTCGTCATTGGGGATCTCAAGGTTCTTCCAACGAATTGTAACAAAAGATTTTCGTCTTCAAGCATACAAAATCCAATTGACCTAAGAACTCCATCAAAACCGTCGTGTGTTTGCTGATTGCATCTTAGAACAGATTGCAGTTGATAACGAATTTTGTAAACGACCCACATTGAGCGATGAAGTCCATTTTCACATCGGTCCACATCATTAATAAACGAAATTGTCATTTTTGGGGACGTGAAAATCCTCGAGAGATTGTGGAGAAACCACTGTATCCTTATCGAGTAATCGATTGGTGTGAATTTTTGTCCCAACGTGGGCTTGGACTTTACTTTCTTGAAAAGGGAAGTAAAACTTTTTATGGCCTCTTCTGGACAATATAACCTTTTCTTCCAACAAGACTTGGAGAAACTGTACGAAAAATTCCCTGACTGTGTTTTCCCCAAAATGGTGCCATTGATTGCCCCACAAGACTGTGCGATTCCTTTGGAGTTTTCTTAAGGATCAAGTCTACCCAAGTAATGGAGACAACTAGTTTAAAAAATAATATTTGTGCGGTTATTGGCGAAATTAATTTGAATATGCGCAACAAAGTAATTAGAAATTTTGAAAAAAAAATTATCACATGCTGAAGGGGTCGCGGTGGGCATTTATAAGATATTGTCTTTCACACATAATTTTAAAGATTCTGCTTTGTCCAGAATTTTTGTTGAGGCATCTATTATGTGCATTGTGATAATGTATGGTGTAATGTATGTATTAGAAATTAATTGTCAAATGACATGAAATGTATAAGAAACTGAAACACTCGGTATGATGACTTTCATATTATAATGATTTTTGCCAAACGCTGCTAAGCGACTAGTAGCTTGTTGTCGGCAGATTACGCAGTTAGTTGAAATAGAATGTAAAGAGAAAACACATAACATGCAGATAAAAAGAATTATTGATATAAATGCACTTCTTATTATAGTGTAACTTTAAATAACGATGTAATTTTCCGAACAATTGCCTAATCCTTAACTGTAAGAAACTCATTTATATCAATAAAGGTAATACATGAAACAACATGAAAATGAAATGAAATGAATGAGAATAATGAGTTTACCCTTTTCCAGTGTCAAAGCCCCACTTATAGCTATTGGGACCCTTATGACCGTGCATGTGAAATTGATACCTTTCACCAGGCGAAGCCCTAACACCCAATGAATGAATCATAGATGCGCTTATATCCTCAAGAGTGTTATCATGAAATTGGCTGTGAGCTGTTTCAGGCTCACGAGATGCATTACGTACAGATTTTTTTGTTTTTCTCGATTTATTTGGTACCTTTTCTCTCTTAATCTGCTTTTGATTCTCCAACTTGGCCATCTTGTTGACCGTTTTCTGTAATTGCGAAAGTTCATCTTCGGTAATGGGCTTCAAAATTACTTCCTTTTTAAGTTCATTGGAATACTTTTTCTCTTCGCCTTTACTAAATTTCTTGGGGTGTAAATTCGTAGGGTTCTCTATGTCTATTAGAACAGGAACGTTATCGTAGTACATGTTGGGGTCGTTGTTCGGATTCCAACTTCCCTCAGTGGGTGCCTGTAAATCCACCGACGGTTCGGGATATTCGAAATACGGGGGTAATTGTTGGTTCGAAACATGCGGCGGTTGCAAGTCCGCAATTGTTTCTGGATTGTAAAACGGGACATTAGATGGTTGCATTCTTGGTAGTTGGAACGTGTACGCCAATGATGGATTTTGCGCGCGTTCTAAGTATTCCGGTACCTGTAATGGTCTTGGTGGTGGTTGTAAGTTTTTCGGCAAAATTGATAGACTTTGTACTGTTGACACGGCCAATACCGTAAACGTTATCTGTAAAAATAAAAAAAAATAATGTGAGGACCTAGAAATTTTAAACTGTTTCAAATGAACGTTTGAGGAGAAATATGTGACAGGCTAAATCATTTGGGCCCTCCTCATGGGGATCATTTTTATTATTATTTAAATTTGTTGTTAAAGTTGCTAAATTTTGTATTTGAATCCGAGAGAAAAGAAAATTGATCTGTGACAATATACGTTCGAGATTTAAAAAAGAAAACAAGAAAGAGTAAATTTTTCTTCTTTTATCTCAAGCACCGTTATAAGGTCGAGCAGAGAAAAATGTTAAAAAAATATCAAGTAACTTTGCCAAATTTCCTATTTCCAATAATAAGCGAGATCCCCATGGTGAGAGTTGAAATTGAGTCAGCGTGTATAGTAAATTTTCCCATGAAACTCTTATATTTCTTCGTTTTATAAATTAAATAATAGTTACGTATATTATTGCACCGTAAATCTCAATTATGAGCTATAAACTGATAGGTCTTAATTTAATTAAGAATTGACGTTACGCGCTTATGCGATCGTTGATATCACTTAATATTTTATTCATATAACGATTCTTTCGAAATATTCCTGTTGCAGATGACCCATTATGGCAATGTATCTTTAATACCAACACAATAACAAAATATGACCGGTAAAAGTAATACAATACAGGTATTTTTTTTTAAATGTATTCGAAATTTGCATCGCGTGCAGGTACTACGTTTCCATTTATGGCGTAATAATCTAACAATCTGTAATTTACCATATACGTAAAGACACGACAAAATAGAGCATATTTAGCAAATAGGCATGTTATTACTTTCGTTTCCATTTCCTTTCACTTTTTGAGGAACAATTCATTTTCCTTAACACTGAACTTGCTAACTAGCGATGGAATTTTAAAATTGTATCAGTGCACGGGCACTTTCTCCCGATTTCCTGAATAAACCGGTTTTCATGTTTACAGCGTAGCGTTGATTGTACTATGCGCAGAACGATCGGCGATATGGATAAAATTGTCATTTTTATGTAATACTTGGCATGCGCGGCTATCTTACAGCAATTCCGTTACGTATTTCTTACAGGAAATGTTACGTATCGGAGCCGTTTATTAAATTACATCGTGCTTCCTTTCGGAAGTTATTTCTCGCAGTTTTAAGGGGAGAAACTTGCGACTGGAGTCCAAACTATAATATTTCGTAGTTTTTTTGAACGACATTAATGCAAAACACATGGAACATTCTGTATATTAGTATAGGTGAATAAATCAAGATCAGCGATGAATTTCGTGAAGGTCGTATAAAATCGGTTGATGTTGCAAAAAACATCGAGAGTGTGCACAACATGATTGAAGAGGGTCAGGATACGAGTTACCGTGAGGATCCTTCGATAGAGGCATATGGAAGACTGCAGCATATTCGATTTTGTATGATACATTGATTCAAGCACAAAAATGTCAATTAGTGTAAGAAAATTAAAAAATTCGAGAGAGAAGCTTCAAAATTCGTAAATCCATCATCGTAACAGATGACGAAACTTGGACTGAAACTAGGCAGCAATCAATTGTTTGGGTGTTCCCAGGTGAACCGAATCCAACAAAAGTTGTTCGTTCACGGAACACTTCCAAGAAAATAATCGTTTGCTTTCTCTCTGTACTAGACATGTCGCAAGCATTGCTTTGAAGGATCCAAGGATATACAACAATTTGTTTGCCGTAAGTCATCAATAAGATCAGAAAAAACAATCGACGAATTCACGTCATCCTCAGGGCAATGCCAGATCCCACACCGCACACCAAACAATTGATTATTTGAAGGACAAAAACATCTCATTGTCTGTATCCACCTGATTTATCGCCTGTCTAATGAATTAAATTTGATACAGAAAAGATTTCTTTTTCTAAAAATTGTCTCCATGTCATATTCAATCTGCAATTCTTAAGTAATTAAGGCAAAAGTTGCGTAAAAAAAACTGAAACTGATCATATTCGATACTATTTATTTCTACGTTTTATTGTTGTTAATATTTCCTAGAATTATATCACAATTGCTTATAAAACACAGAAAATAAAGCATTTAGACCATGACAAACGAACGGTATATTTGCCGGAAGGAAATCGAAATCGCAGACTCTCACTACAACGATAAATCAGCAATGCATGTTGACAAAAATGATTTAGAAGTGTAAGCGTATTCATTTAGCGCATACGTTCAAATTTTAGGGAAAACAATAGACAAACCTAATGGAAATTATTACGTAACGTCAGATGTACCATCAGCACGGCGGGAATAATTAGAAGGTTACGCACACATTTGCTAACCACATCGCAAACAAATTGCGTGACAAATTGATGTTCTCTACGACTATATCAATATGCGTGAAGCAATTATTGGTATTTAATGTCCATTATTATCTATGGCAGGAGCTAAGTCCGCTATCTTTTAGGGCGTAAGCCCCTCTTTGGATATCGAATTTAAAATATTAAGCATACACTCTTTTCTAAGGGATTAAAGCCATAAATTATTATGTAAAGTAGAAATATCGCGACAACCGCAATAAAGTCCCTTTTATTATCGTTCCAAGAATTTCTCGGAAGTACCGATCTTTTGAAACGGGTCGTTTGGGGATTATTAACGAACAATACATTTAGGAAATATACCGCAGCATCACTCTTGTTTATTTATCACAGGCGTAAAGATATAAATTTGCTTCGTTTTACTGTTAAACGTGTGTTGGTGTACATCTGTTGTTTTTGCGCGGAAGTTCTAAGAAAATTTACTTCAAAATGTCACGTGGCAAGCCTACCAGTGTAGAAAAACGTTCACGCATTATTACGCTGTTTGAAGAAGGATATTCGGGGCGACAAATTGCTGAAAAAATAAATATGAGAAGTTCAACAGTAGATGATATCATAAAGCGATATCGGACATGTGGAACTATAGAAAATCGTGTTCGTCCTGGAGCATCTAGGAAAACAACAAAAGCTGAAGATTTGAGAATTGTATTATTAAGCAAACGCAATAGAAAATTAACAGCGCCACAAATAGCAGCCGAAGTCAATCGCGGCCGTGAAGAACAAGTTTTGGCGAGTACGGTAAAATGACGACTTCAACAAGCGGACCTTCATGGACGCATTGCCATTCGAAAACCCTTATTACGTCAGGGCAAAAGAGCAAAACGGCTACAGTGGGCCCGTTCTCATCTAGATTGGTCGTTAGATGATCGGAAACACGTGCTTTGGAGTGACGAGTCAAAGTTTGAGGTTTTTGGGCAAAATCGACGAGTTTATGTCCGAAGATCTAAAACCGAAAAGTGATCCCGAACTGCATTGTGCCTACAGTGAAGCAAGGGCGTAGTTCTGTGTTAGTGTGGGGATGTTTCTCCTTTGCTGGCACGGGAGATTTATGCAGAGTGCAGGGTGTAACGAGGAAGGAAAATTATTTTGCAATACTCCGGAATCATGCAGTGCCATCAGGATTGCGTATAATAGGCCGCAACTTTACATTCATGTATGACAACGATCTAAAACACACTGCGTTAGCGTGTAAGAACTATCTAAAGGAGCAAGAAGAACAGCACACCCTGAAAGTAATGATATGGCCCCCACAAAGTCCAGATTTGAACTCTATAGAGTTGTTGTGGGATGAACTGGACAGGAGGATCCGAAAAATATGCCCAACTTCACAAGAACATTTACGGAATATTCTGCAACACGAATGGATTAATATTCCACAATCCGTTTTAACAAAACTTATCGAAAGAATGCCTAGAATAGTTCGAGCGGTGATTAACAGCAAAGGAGGTTTTTTCGATGAAAAAAAAAATATAATGTTCATTATGTTATATTAGGCCAGAATAACTTTTTATTTATTTATTTTTGTCTTTTTTACCTGTACATACAATAAAATTGCATTTTGTTTTTAGTTTCGTTTGTTTCTGTAACCTTTTCATGTTTTTTACCAACCGACCGAACTTCTCTGAACGGCAGTGTACATAGTTTTATTGAGCAAATACTGTGCCATTTTGTGCGATGTGGAGTATGCCGATACCTTTAGTGGCCATATTAGATATGGACAAAACTACAACACATAGTGGAGACCATAGAACAATAAAAAAACATCTTTTTCTCATTGAACATTATTCAAAGAAGGTAGTACACGCATGACGGCGCGTTAACTCACTTTTCTGGAAGAGGACGGAAATTTTTGCAAAGATAGGTAGATTGGTCGTGAATACGAGCTACCAATGGCATCGGCATTGGTAGCTCGTATTCCCGACCTTAATTCCCTAGATCCTTCCATTTTGAAGGTTTATGAAAAATGAAGTGTGCCGTATGAAAAGCAATTATGGAAGAGAGAATTACGGAGTCTGCTGATAGATTCTGTAATAATCCAACAACAAGGCCTTCAACTTGAATCCTTTTTTTAGATCAAAGAACCTTATATTTCTCACAATGTTACGACGTTGTTTTTAAAGCTCATGTCGACTATTCGTAGTTTTTTCAATGTCACCCTGTAGAATATTATAGGTGTTAACACCGTTGCTATTGCTTTGAAATTAAATAATGACGTAGAATTTTCTTGTACTCAAATGGTACTGTAGGTTAAATATGACTTCCTGGTAAACCACGTTTTAACAAAAAAAAACTTTCTTTTAAATCGAAGGTGTATTGTGTATTGATTTTGCTGCAATAGTCTTTAGTTTGTACACGCGTTCCAGTGCTTTCTAGTAAAATATCAATCGACTTGGGCGCATCTCTAATGTTATTTAATTACATCTTATTAGATATATTATCGATGGTGAAAGGAAAGTGAAATGTTTACTTTGCACAAGTGATTGATTTATGAAGTGTTTGTTAAATTCGCATTATTTAAAGAAAGGTATTACAATGCGCACTTGCAAGTTGTATTAGTTGATAATTCAGAAAGATGTTAAAAATGAGGCAACTGTAGCGGAGCCAAGATATAAGTACGTATATGATTCCATGTGTTCAATAAGCAATTATATACTGCAATATGTGCGTTTAGAATAAATGCTTTGCAATAAATGAATGAAAATATCTCACGAATATGCAGATTTTTAACGGAAGTGCAATAATGCACATAAACGTGCGAATTGTTTTATTTATTAATTTTCAAAAATAATACGAGTGATGTGAGTACATTATATTTCTCAAGAATTTTTATGAAACCATTATAAAGGTTTATTTATTAGTTTTACTTCACTTGGCTTTAGCATTAAGGAGAAGCAAATTTCGATTTTAAAATGCTACGTGGAATATTTATTTATATTTTAATAGCTTTTGTGTTTCTTATAGTTTCTATTCTATTCTTCGATAACCTATAACTTATTGTTAGTAAAACGAATAATTTTTGAGATTATTTTTTTTTTTGAGTTTATTGGGAGCCCGGACTAAAAACACGGTTCCGTAAACAAAACTACATCCTTCTATATCTTTCATAAAGTAATAGCACAGGGCACCGTTTAAGTTATTACAAAAACAATGGAAAAGTTTTTAATATAGATCGTTTTCTGGTTTCTCAAAGTAACCAATTCTTGAAACATTTTCTTCCACCCTGAAGGTGGCTTTTCTGAAACATAATTTTCGAAGGTTTTACAGCTTCTTGAGGTGATAAAAATCGCTGTTAATTCGATATTTGACGCATGCATCCAAGTTTTGCAAATCTAATTCTACAATAGAAATTTGAGTGGGTAATGCCACCTCATTTGGGAACAACATTATTGTGCCCTTACAATTACTAAGTCAAAAAAAGGTATCTACCACCAAAAAAATATTTATTCTTTTACAGACTAATTAATAATTGGTTAATTTGCAAGTGTAACCAGATTTATTTTTATTGTTTCACTTTTTTTATGAGGATCTCCTTCAATAGTGTATGTGTCCAAGCTGATCCTCTACATCGAACTTTTCGCCAGTGTCCTTGGTCTTTTTGTCGGATTTTAGGAACACTGGCTTACTATAGAATTACACTATTCTATTCGGGCAAACGTAAGTCTCATATGTTCCTGTTTTACCGAACGTAAGACAATGATAGGTAACGAGGATGAACAGTAACGTGTACATCTCTTCACCCGTTGGACTCTGCTAGGCTCAATGGAAGTGACCCGTGAAAATATGTATTTGCCGTGATTGCCCAACAAATTGTGCAATAATTTAAATCTTATTACCCTATGTTTAATCAGTATTTATTATTATTATTTAGCGCAAGACCAAGTATTTCGTACTGCAGAAGGGCAGCGTTCATTAGGTTCCATTTCGCGATAATTGTTGCTAAATTTACAAAATTTTCGGATTACTTGACTTAGCTTGCTTGGGAATGCGGAGGCAATTGAAAAAACAAATAATTGAAAATAAGCGCATTGAGCAGGAACTAACAAATTAAAAAAAAACCACCATAATGAACGGATTGCCATAAAGTTCGATAAAGTAAAGAAACAAGTGAAAATAATATCGCGAACAAATAACAAAAATATGACAAATTCCGCTTTTAGAATTGAGATTTGATAATTATTATAATTACTTGCCTAACAGCGAGCTCCTTGCATCAATTTAGCGTCACAGGAGACGATTTGGGTCTCGTATTTAGCCAACCATGAGTAACAATAGAAACAGATTACAAGATTATCAAGGCCCCTCCCTCCTTTCACTGGCTACGCTCATGAATAGCGACATATATTGCCAAATTACCGTTACTATTAATATATTGATATATGTATGTTTGTAGCCCAATTTTAAATATACAAAACTGCACCGGGCTTTTTTTTTTAGCGTGTATAATCTGTTAGAATGCAGAATAACTCTACAATTATCTAGAAAAAAAGAAATATTCTTCAGAACTTCTTAGTGTCGTGCTCAAGCAATGTGCTTGATAATGTCGAAATAAATTTGTCGCAACTTCTATAGAAATTTGTCACATATCAACTAATTAATTATTACCAAATAGGTACGAATGAAGTTGTTGTTGCTTGTAAAATTCTTCTTAAACGAAGGCATACATGATACAAGTTCAGGACTTCACACGTTATTGCTTAACAAAAAAAAATATTTGTTTTCCTGTAGTGACCAATGATTGCCGCTTATGTTCTACTATTTACATGTCAACAGGTGCTATGTACATTTATGGATATATATGATATGTTGGTATGTATATACTGTACATATACAGATGCCATAATCAGATAATATAAACGGATAACTTGATGCGTAAAATTTATAAGGAAGGTAATAATAATTTAATAATAGTGATCTCTCTAGGATACACCTTTATACTGTTCAGAATATTTACTCTTGATTAATACATACATTATTCATTTTATTATTGTTTGTCGTTTATGGTCTTCTTACGATGATTTATAAGTGATAAATCATTCGTGACCTCAGCAAAAGTGTTGTTGGTCTTTGTCCTGAATGCATAAAGAATATAAATAAACAATCATAATACCCTTATTGTAGACATAAATTATATGAAGTGTATAATTATTTATAGGATATCGATAATTTATAACTCTAGATTTATTATTTCTTTAAAAAGAATATATTGTCAAACTTTTACTAGCTCAACAATTTAGATTGATTCAATTTTAATGGTGTCTTTATATATGTTGTATTTTGTATGTGCCTTTGTAAATTTGCCTAAATAAAAATTATATTTGCATTATTTTAATACACGTGTATTTAAATATTTAAAATGTAGTTAATATTTTTGGGTTTTAGTCTAAATTATTTCGGTGAAATAAATATTTTTTAATATTTTTAAGAATTCTGTATTTTACCTTCAGAATTCTTAATGTTTCCTGTCTTTTTTTTTAACATCAACATAAAATATCGA
>LR736880.1:251617-369667 GCA_902654985.2 Oryctes borbonicus
AATTTTTGTTACTGTTAGGATTTACTTACAATGTAATTTGTAGTTGTCCAATTTTTGCTCATAAAAACGATGCAACAATTTTTTGTTGAACTTACAGAAGTTCAGCGCAATACGCAAATTATAGTGACTACTGCGACAAATATGTAAATGTTATTTGCGTTTTATTTTTGAATTGAAAACATCGCAAAAACTTGACCTTAATATATACTGGACGTTAAAGTTAATTTACTCACGTAATTAATGATATTTTAAACAAGATCAAACGATCCGATAAGATCGCTAAATAGATTTTAAAAGTTACATAAAAACTCTTCAAACAATAGTAGCTGTCTCAGTAGAAAACAAACCAAAATATCTTTTTACTGTTTCTATATTTCCTCTTTTCTACCGAGGTGCATATTTTATTCCGCTTTTAATTTCAGTCTTCGTTTTAAAATGTTGTATTTGTTCTTTCATGCATTAATTTTATACTTATATACTTATTTCGGGTTCTGAAGGTGGCCTTCCATATGTAATTTTATACATTTTACAATTTAATTAAAATTTTGGAATTTTTTTTATTCGTTATACATATTCTTAAATAATTATAGCAAAAGGACTGTGGCGTAGTATGGTAAACAATACATAAGTATCGGGAACCCCCGCACCACACAGAAATTGTGCATCAATCCTTCTTATTATTCTCTTAACTTAATCCCCTGCGATGTCCATACCTCTCTCCTTAAATGAAATTTGAAAGGACCCTATTGAAGATATCCAACTGGAATACCCTGCGACTTCCAGGAACGCTTCCATAAGTGGAAACATCGCTGGGAAGTTCCGTTTTTCAATTGTAAATGAGAGGCTGGGTCCCTTGAAGTTCTCATCAGAAGCATAATTTATTAAACTACGAGTTAAATAATTCTAAGAAAAGGTTTGCTTCGTGTGTTTGTAACTAACAAATATGTAGATAAATACAAGAGTAATTAAGGTGTAATCTTTAACTTGACCTTGTATATATATACATATACACGATCATTAGAGATACGCTGAAATTACAATTTTTTTTTCATTGTATATTGTTGGAGCATCAATTATCGCAACTAATATACGTATAATAATTACTATGTTTATTTGACGCGTAGGAAAAAAAGAAAAAATCTTAAAATTTAACGTTAATGGAGCTCCCTTTATCATCGCAGGTCTTGATAAGCGATTCTTTCTTTATCATTTGCTTAAGGAGTTTCGACATTTATCTTCGAGAGGATGTAAAAAAGAAATCAAATATTTGTAGTAATTAATAGTTTTACAATTTAATTAAAAAAGTATTTATAAATTCTTATATAGACTTTAATGATTTTTGTTTGTCGTTGATGAAGAGGTCAACCGTACAAATAAGAAGAGTGATCACATTAACAAACACGATAAGGTAAAGCCAGAACAATGATACAAGCACATGCATTTTTCTATTGAGTTAATCAATCAGGGTTCTTAGGAAGAATGTAAGAAGTTAACAAATTAAAATTTGAAATGACAATAGCCGAGAAAATCGAAATTTGTGTATAAATTACACGATTTAACTTTTTTATTTTTTCCCCATAAATTGAGCGTATTCTTATTCGAAAATCTATCTCTGCCGGGCTGTATTGTGAATATGATTATTTTTTTGTGCTAACATATTTTTTGATCGCGCTGTTGCTGTGAGTAAGACAAATTACATAACTCCGACTCCCACTGAATAAGCGAAGTAAAATGTAGGACTCCAGTAAAAAATAAAACAAAAACAAAAACGATGGAACGAATGGAGCAACCTCGACATGTTTCAGCGAAACAGCACTGTTGACGACTGGAAAAAGTAAAGATTAATATTTATTTTGAAGCCTTCGTCAGTCAAGGTAGTCTTTAAGACTTCATGAACAAAAATCGAGACGGCAAGAGAGTGTCGTCAATGCGTTAGAAGACGTTCAGGTGACATTATAAGGCTTAAAACTGAACCGTAAACGCAATAAAATATGCATTCTATTGCGGGTAAATAGAAAATAGCTAATTGTTTATCAGTTGCTACCGTACGCACTAGAGAATGTAGAAATCTGGATTGAATCGACTTCACCACGGTTGACGGTATAATTTTGTAGTGGTCTAAATTCAATTGCCAACGATTGAAAAGAGACCACTTTTAAGCACAAGTTATCCCGACAACGAAAAAGTTGGTTGTCCTTATAGGTGCAACAAAATGGATAACTTACCTACATAAGTACGGAAGATAATTAAAATAATAAAAATAAAATCATCTGTTCTTGGTTAAAAGAACAGTGTAAATTAAGTTATATCATCTACTCATTTATCTGATCAAGGCTGTCTACCATATCCGTATGTGTTTGTTAAAGTACACAGAATATCATCATCGTCATATTATTTCGTTTAGGTATGCCTTTGTTATCTTCAAGGTTTACTACCATTTTAGAGCACTCAGGTAAACGTACAAACGTTGTTGACTACCATAATTATTATTAGTCTTTAAATAATTATTCTATGTTGGAATTAATAAATTAGTACTGGCACAAAAATATTACATTTTAGCCTTTATACTTTAAAGTGAATACAAGAAAAATGGTTACAAATGTAAGGCTGCGACTTTGTTTATAGTCATATAGCTATAGGTCCAACTGTTGATATCGTATTCACATTAATCTAAATCGTTGATTGCTGTTAGTGATCGTTGAAAATTAATTCAAGGATAAGGAAGAAAATCAAATGTTTCAGGCGTGCAGCACGATTTGGTTAAATCTCATTAGACAATTTTAATTTTCTACTGATTGCGTGTAAATAAATGAGTACTTTTCGTTTTTATATATTCCTAATGCGCCTTTTGTTTATATAAATACAGATTGTTGTTTTTTAATTTGGGTTTCGGGTCATTTATTGGAAGGTGGAAAATTTTTTTTACGCTTTTAAAAGAAGGTTGAAAGAATTTTTTCTTGGCTCTAATAAATTAGTACCAATAAACGGCCTGACACCCAAATAATAATAATAAAACAAACAATATCTAAATATCTTTTATTGTGCCGAGAAATTCGATTTCGTTGGTATTCGTAGGTGGTTATCATCCCTCCTTCGCCTATAGGCGGTAAAATTAAATGATTGTAAACATTTTTTAGAATAGGGCAGAACAAAGCATATTAGAATTAATAAAATCTTTTTCCCACGTAGTACTGTTGATAATGGGAACCCACGAATTCTCGAAACGATTGTCCCGAAATAGTTAAATAACTGTAATGTACGAAGTGTGCAGATATTTTAGTGTTCACCATGCTTACCCGCAGTCCTTTGCTATCATTATGAATAAAATTTAAATATTAAATAAAACTATGATTTTATTAATTTTATGTATTATTATACATAATTATATATCCATAGAGTTATTATTTTCATTATTTGAACAACTAGCAATGCATTCCTCATATGTCCATTTTGGAAATACCCTTTTATATAGATTTAATAAAACCGTGTCTTGAGATTTTACTTGTCCATCAAATACGCATTTCATGTGTCCATGAGTTCCTAAAAAAATAGTTGAAGTAGTTTAAAAATAGATAAATTCAATGGATTGTTAATACAACATATATAATAAAACGGCCCAGTTTAGTACTAGTCGGATGTATTATATGTAGATAAAATTTGTGGATTTACCTAACGGTTCCTTAATATGTCCAATTCTACCATGTTTCGTTCGAAGTCTGCATGGTTTAAAGTAAAGTATATCATCCCGATTAAAGAACATAAATCGCACAACAGCAGATTTCTTGTGAACTTTGAAAAGATGCCCTGATAGAACGACTCGTTTAATTACTGTCCTATCTGGATTACAGGATAATATACTTCCGATAGCGACTAAAATTAATGAGCCCTTCACTTCTTTATAGCATAGTACCGGAGATGGAGGAAATTGAATTGGTGCAAAGAATGTAGCCACCGCAGTCGTTTCTGGTTGGAAAAATCGTTCAAACTACAATCCATAGATGATATTACGTTAAGGCATATTAATAATAAATAAAATACAAACTTTATGTTTATTTCCATTTGTGTGTTGGCTAAATATAGGGTTCACAATAAATCTTCTATATCCGCATTGAAATATTAGTTTCTCTTTTGATTTTAGAGGTTCATCTAGCACATTAGTCCGTTTAAGCACCACATTTACTACAGACATTTTATTTTCATGAGGTAATAATCCAAATACCACAACGGGACTTTGAGTTGATACGAATGCGCTGTTCCACAGTGATTCGGGTACATTTTTTACATGAAGTGTAATATACCATCCGGGCTGAAATATCGATGAGATAGTTTAACAATTATCAGAGAACAAATTAAATTCACTTACCAAAGCTCCCTCCTTGTCTTTTAGCTCTTTTATGACTCGTTTCCTAGTTCTATCGAAATTCTGAAATTGAAATATTCTAGCGTAATCTCCAGAAAGATTTTCTTTCGGATCCCAAGGTGATGTTCTGTTAACATAAATTAATATATTAATTAAATATTACATCAATTCGAACAATTAACTGAGCTTCCCCCTTTACAGCGAAGAGCTGAAAATAGCAAAGTCGCGGAACACTTTACGCACACAAAGGCTCCTGAGGTTATGACAAGCTTTAGAAAGCTTACACACCCCCTAGGACCATCACCACGAAAAAAATTTTTTTAAAGATATTTCAACCAGTGATTTATGAGTAGCATCGTTACTAAATTTGAAAGATAAATATTGTTATGTTGATGGTGTTGTTTCATCAATAGTCTTCCTGCTTGCTTTTTTAAAGGCATTTTTAGTAGTTTAAACCTAACACGTAGCTACTCACCTAAAGCTTTCTAGACCTCTATATTTTTGAAATCGTTCTTTCGCTGGTATATCTTGCGGTGTATCGATTTCATCAGGAAATATTAAATCACATTTAGCTGCTTTAAGCTTCTCTAAATCTGACTGCTCAGCAATCAGGTCAAGTTCATTATCATATTGTTGGTCGTTAACGGGAATTTCTGATTCGGTTACCGTGTCCATATTATCTTCCGCATCCGAATATTCTGATTTATCATCCGATTTGGCGTCCATATAATCGCTATCGCTGTCTCCGTCAGAATCATCAGAAATAAACTCGGCATCGTCATCAGGTATCCATGCAGCTTGATAAGAGGACCAACCCTTTGGAACTTTTTTTACTTTTTTTAGCTGTTGTAGAAAATATATTGTAGTTAGTTAACATGTAATTCAACAAGTTTGTAAAATACAATAAATGACATTCTGAAAATTTGTTTGTCATGTTAAATGTACACGATGTACACGAGGGAATCGGGGCCTTGTCTTTGCCATTGGCACACTTGTATACTTACTTTCTGCTCTTGTTCAGCTTCCTTTAATTCATCTTCTGTAGGCCATGTTTGTTCACCATCCATTGGATCAGGTATATTTTCTGATTCTAAGGACTCTTGTTTAGTAGGATCTGCAACTTCAAGAACTTTAACTTCCACATTTTCAGCTCCAATGTCACTACTCCCTCCAATTACATTCCTAAATGGAATAAAGTTATATATATTAAATATTAGCTTAAAATATAAAAGCAAAAACATACTTCTTTTTGTCAAAATTATACGGATCAGCAGGAGCATCTATTTGCGACAGTTGGTATGTTCCCAATCCAGGAATATGTACCAAATTATTTACCGAAAGTGGAATGCTCCGTAGATAACCAGAAACTTTTAATGTACCAACATCACCTAAGGTACCAAAATAAATTGATTTAACAAAAAAATATGTAGAAACTACATACTTGCCGTATCCTTTAGATATTCTACATTTTCACTATATAGGTGCGGTCTTCTATCCCGATACGTAACAGATTTTTGCTTTTGGTTACCAATTTTTCGTAGTAAATTTAATTCATCTCCTTCTTTTTCTAAGGCAACAATTTTCTCATCGGGAAACCATTTACTTGCATGTTTTTGTATCATTTGTTTTTGAGCATTACGTTTTTTTATTGGTATATTACCTAAATCTGATACTGCAATAATAGGCGTTGGTAAACCCTATAAATCAATTAATTTAATTGTGAAATAAGATATTTGCATCTAGCCATACTTGACTAAAGCACGCTAATAATAAATTGCTCCCCCAGCTATCGATAGGCTCAGTTTCATAATTTATACCACATTCTCCAGAAATTACAAACAATACTGTATTAGCTATTTTCAGCGTATCAAGGATTGCATGGTCGTTGTCAACGGATGGTTTTACTATAGCAAATCTTTGTTTAAATTTTGGTATGCTAAAATAATTACAATAATATACTGATATAAAAACAGTTATTCATATTCGTTAGGAGCTGGTGGTTTCGATTCTCTTGTTTTACCTAATATGTATTACGCCTGATGGGCTCATATTGACTATTGCTTCTGGATCACACTTTGTCAATTTCAATATAACGGACGCTGGATCAAAATCTTGATTCAAAGGTAAGACACATACTGAAACTCAAATTTGTGGCGCTTGCAGTTATTTTTAATCAAGTATTTTACCTAGAAAAGGGGCTGCAGCTAAGCCACCTAAAGAACGCTTTTTTGATAAAACATCATCTCGTTTATTCCGCCTAATTTGTACAGCCTGGTGTCGTCTCTGTTCCCTAGTCTGCTTTACTTTCTGCTTCTTTGAAATAGACTTTACTGACACTTTTCCTAAAATAATAAGTTAAATAATCTACAATTGTGTCAGTGTTTTAATGTACCCTTCGCAGCAACACTAATTGACCCTTTTGACCTATGTTGGCCATGTTTGTGAGGTTTATTACTTTGTTTAAATACACCGGGTCTATGTGCTTGAGGTTTTTCAATTGCCATTATGAATTTAACTAAAAATGAAGCTATTCTTTGGACATATCAAAGCTAATCTCTTGTTATTTTTTGACACAAACACGTGTTACTTTAGGGATAACAAGACACATTACGGACAACCAAAACTATAACTCAAAGTTACTAGATTATTATATTAATTGTGGTATTAAACAGTGTGGAACATTTAAATTTTAGGTTGGCAATAGTGGTAAAACCTTCTGTTGTTTGTGAGGTTAAAGAAAGTAACCTCACTTAATTGTCGGAATGCTTCCCTTGCATTTCAAACACGTGGATTGAAATGAGATACTATTTGGAAAATATCTTTTAAGATGATTAATAAAACTGTTGATGCTGCTTTCTTGCAGGATCTTCAAGTGTTTGCCTCTAAAAATACAACATTTCGTTTGTTTTTAAATGACATCGATTTAATTGTAAGTATTTTGTGAAATAAAGTTTTGTAGTTTTGTACGTACGTTTCTGTTTAAGCACCCTACAAGAGCTAATATAGAAAAAATATTTCGAATTCTATCTAATGCGATTTTGGAACCACAGTTAACATTGCACGTAGCAGATATATTTAAAAGTAATATACTAGCTATCTTGAGCGGCTTAGTACATTCCAAAAACATACCGAAGATATATGAAAATCATGTAAGGATATGCTTAACGTTATCGAAACTTTTAAATCTTTATCCTGATGTGCACAGGTATATTATTAACATGTTTATATTTATGGGAATGTGCCGATATTTAAATTTTTAGTCTTGCAATTGATTATTTTGAAAAATGGCCCGCACCATTTGTCAAACTGCAATTAGATGGACCCCCAATTTGTAAAAAAAGTAAAGTACACGTTAATAATGAAATTTTAATATGTGAAGTAGAAATTGCGACAATATCTTACATCTTTCTAAAATCTTTTCCAAGTTACTTCAGGAATAAATGGCCATGGAGCGAATTTGTTTCGAAGTATATTACGTCAACGGATAGTATGATTCAATGGTAAAAATATCTTTATTTTAATATTTTTTTTTGTAATCATTGATAAATTTCCAGGATATGTTGTCAGTGTATTGGAATTATAACAGCAATGACTCCATGTGCATTGTACATGTTTACCACAAAAGTATTGCCAAGAAATAAAATTGATGAATGCTCGATCAATTTCGAAATGAATTTCAACGCTAAAGCAGTCCAAGATATTAGCTCAATTGATATTCCTACATATTTGAATGAAAACGAATTATTATCTGAATGTACTTCTATTGTTTCAATTGGTGGAATTAATGTACCTGTATATGATGCGAATATCAAACCTAGAATAAAGATTGTGGAAGTTGAATCTACAATAATTAATTTGAGAAAAATTGCAATGGGAATATTGTCAAATAAAGCTATAAATCTATTGGGTCCGGTAGGATCTGGAAAATCTATGCTAGTAGAGTATGTAGCAGAAAAAACTGGTAGAGTTTTGGGTGAAGATTTTGTTAAAGTACAATTAGGTGATCAAACTGACAGTAAAATGCTGTTAGGAACATATAGGTGCACAGATATCCCGGGCGAGTTTGTTTGGCAACCAGGTGTTTTAACACAGGTAATTTTGGTATTTCTTTTTATTTAAATAAATTTTATTAAAGTAACGGGAAAATGTTAAAGATTATTCCATTTATGAAACTGTTTTTTTTAATTAATTTCTAATGGATTAAAAAAATCGCCATTGATTTCTTTACATAAAAAAGGCTCATTTAATTATTTATGTAGGCTAATGTTAATAATTCCTTTATTTAATAAGATATTTGAGAAAGTTGTGAGCGAGCACAGCTTTAATTCTATAATGCGTTCGACGGTGTTTCCTCCAGCATTTTGTTAGATAAATTATTGCATCACGATTTTTTCCTACTTTTCCATCGTGTTATATTTTTCAATGATTAGCTGCTGCCAAACATCTAAACGCAATTATACTACTCGCACTTGTAATAATTCTTATTTAAATATTATTTTGACTTTCAAACATTTTATATGCGTATTATTACGGCGCTAATATAAATTTATTTTAACAGGCTGTTATTAACGGCAGTTGGCTTTTATTAGAAGATATCGATTTGGCCAGTAATGATATAGCATCGGTTCTCTGTTCTTTATTAGAGAATAAACAGTTGTCTGTACCTGGTTATCGAGATTCTGTACCGATAAAACCCGGATTTCAATTATTTGTTACTCAAAGGTAATGACCAAGAAGTATATAATATATAAATTGCCTTCTACTGCTATACGTAGTAGAAACAAGATAATTATATGTTGATTTTATATATCGGTTTTTCAGGCTAATGTCGTCAATTACAGGATACCACAAAAGACGAAATCACGCTTGCGATTTCTTGACAAAACATATGCTCAGTATTAGCATAGACCCCCTTTCTTATAACGAGCTGGAGAAAGTTATTACAACATTGTTTCCTAAATTACAAACGATCTCTAGTAGAATAGTAAGCGTTTTTGAAGTATTCACTAGACCCACAGAAGAAAACAGGAACAGAGTTGGCCGATTAGTTTCCACAAGGGATCTCTTTAAGTGGTGTTCCCGAGCCATAGTGAACTATGATGTTTCCAGCACTACTAGCGCGCTGAAAATACTTCAAGATGCTATCGATATTTTTTGTTGCAATCACAGCGATAAAGACGATAGGTTGAACCTTGCTAAAGTAATAAGTTCGCATTTAGGCATTATTAGTGAAAATGCTATATATTTCTGCACGCAGTACAAGCCACATCTTAGTTTAACTCCGGATGCTTTAAAAGCAGGAAGAGCTGTAGTCAAGAGAATAAATAATGTACGTAAGCTCAATGCAAAATTTTGCTTCACGCGACCATCTGCTTGTTTACTAGAGAGTATTATGTGCTGTATAGACGCAAAAGAACCGGTTTTGTTAGTGGGAGAAACTGGAACAGGAAAAACTTCCACGGTACAGTTTTTAGCAAGAAGTCTCGGACAGGAATTGATCGTTATAAACATGAACCAGCAATCAGATTCTGCTGATTTGTTAGGCGGATTTAAGCCCGTTGATTTAAAGTTTATAGTTGCACCAATTAAAAAAGAATTTGAAAATGTATTTTGCTCTTATTTTAATGTTGAGCAAAACAAAACATTCTTAAGCCATATTGCGTATTGCTTTAATAGTCACTTATATAATCAACTAGTTCTGTTAATGAAAAAAAGTTATGAAGCTGCTATGCGAAGATTAACAAATCAAGAGATGCGAAGTGGCGTTGGTAAAAAGCGAAAAAGTGATTACGACCCTAAGAGTATTAGTTCCCAACGGGAATTTTTGCAAAAGTGGGAGAGTTTTGGAAAGAAACTAGAAAAATTAGAACAACAGTTGAAACACAGAAATGCTCTAGCTTTTACCTTCATTGAAGGTAGCCTTGTAAAAGCAATCGAAAATGGATATTGGGTACTGTTAGATGAAATTAATTTGGCTAATGCTGAAACTTTGGAGTGTTTATCAAGTTTATTAGAAGGTCCACATGGATCTCTAAGTCTCCTAGAAAGAGGAGACAAGAAACCTATAAAACGACATACAAATTTCACGCTGTTTGCTTGCATGAATCCATCAACTGATATAGGGAAAAAAGATCTGCCATCAGGTTTGAGAAATAGGTTTACAGAATTTTTTGTTGATGAACTAACGGAGAAAACAGATTTACTAATGCTAGCCAATAGTTATTTGGAAGCTAAGTCTTTAAAAGAAAATAAAATAGAATATTTAGTTAAATTCTATTTGAAAGTGCGTAAAGAAGCTCAGTTTAACCTGGCAGATGGACTGGGACATAAACCTCATTTTTCTTTGAGATCTTTCTGCAGAGCTCTGTATATTGCATCTAAGAATCCGTGCGGTCATATTATTAGGAGTCTATATGAAGCATTTTGCTTAAGTTTCTTAACGCAATTGGATTCAAACTCTTATAATATCGTCGAGAATATGATTGTGAGGTAAGTTAATATATTGGTTCTATTTTCGTTTTTCATTTCTGTAAAGTCAAAGATGGACCGCACTATCGGGGTGGGAGGTTTAGCTATTTTAGTTTTTTTCTCAAATTCAAAAAGGTTAACATCAAGGTAACTGGGACAGGAAAACCCAAGCATAAAAGTTGTCTATCAAGCGTACCAGTTTGATATCTCTGGAAAAAATATAACCTAACGTGGGTGGCACGTAGATGGTGTAACCCCATTAAAATTGTTAATTTCAATATAAAAGAAATCCAATAAGCGTAAAATATGTTTTTAAGCTTCGGAAAAGAAAAAAAAAGAAAGTGGAAAAATTACTTTTAAAGTACCTCCCTCTCTGGCATTAATAGCTATAAACGCAGAAACATTATTTTGTGAAACATTATTTTTATTTCAGCCACATAATAGGCTCACTGCAAGAGTTTAATTCTATCATGAAGCATAACATTCCAAAACCTTATGATTCCAATAGTAATTATACACAATTTGAGGGTTATTGGATACCTTTAGGTTCCCTAGAACCTGCTATTCCAGAAGATTACATATTAACTAAATCCGTAAGGAAGAATTTAAAAGATCTAGTACGAATTGTTTCAATAGGGCAGCTGCCAGTTCTCTTACAGGTATTTTTGGTATTTGTTATTGTTTTATATTATGTATACACATATATTTTTCATTTTAGGGTGATACATCTGTTGGAAAAACCAGTTTAATAACATATTTGGCTAAAGCAAGTGGTCACAAGTGCGTTCGAATAAATAATCATGAACACACTGATCTACAAGAATATGTTGGTTCATACGCAGCAGATCTAAGTGGAAAGTTAGTTTTTAGAGAAGGTACTTTACATGATTGCTTTTCCAAAACATGTTCTCATTCATATTATAAATGTTTTTTTTCAGGTTTACTAGTGGAAGCGATGAAAAAAGGACACTGGATAATATTGGACGAATTGAATTTAGCGCCTTCGGATGTTTTAGAAGCATTGAATAGAGTTCTTGACGACAATAGAGAGCTTTTTATTCCAGAAACTCAGGAGATGGTAAAAGCCCATCCTAATTTCATGCTATTCGCTACACAAAATCCACCGGGATCGTACGGTGGGCGTAAAATGCTCTCAAGGGCATTTAGGAATCGATTTATTGAACTTCATTTTAACGAGATACCACCGGATGAATTGGAGATTATCCTACATCAACGATGTCAAATGGCCCCCTCCTATGCTAAGAAAATGATAAACGTTATGAAGGAATTACAAATGAGACGCCGTGGATCGGCAGCCTTCGCCGGCAAACATGGATTCATTACATTGAGGGATCTATTTCGTTGGGGTGAGAGATACAGACTAGCAGAGAATAAGTCTACATTGTACGATTGGGACCAGCATATTGCAGATGAAGGATACTTACTATTAGCCGGTAAAGTGAGGAAAACAGAAGAAAAAGCTGAAATCGCTACGGTTATTAAGAAGTTTATGAAAAGAGACGTGGATCCGGATTTACTGTTTACTTGTAAGTAATTAAGGATAATTCTTATTTACTTGAAAAAATGGTCTAAAATGTATTTGATATTTCATATTATTTTCATGAAAGCAATATGCCTAAGAACGGTTATATCTGTTACAGTGTCTGATAAATCTTCGAATGTAACAAGACCAATTTTAGAGAAAATCGAGAGAAACAAGAAGAGGTATCCAAATATCGTGTGGACGTATAGCATGCGGCAGCTTGCAGTATTACTTTCCAAAGCACTTCAATTCCATGAACCGGCACTTTTAGTGGGAGAAACCGGTTGTGGTAAAACTACAATCTGCGACTTACTAGCGCAAAACAACGATCAGAAAATGGTTACCGTAAATTGCCATATGCATACCGAAAGCAGTGATTTTATCGGAGGTCTTCGACCAGTTCGGGAACATATTGTACGTAATTAAAGGCAAAATAATTTACTCCTTTCGATTAATACACCTTTTCAGGGTGAAGATGCGAATAAACTTTTCGAATGGGTAGATGGACCGTTAATTAAAGCTATGATTAATGGCAACGTTTTCCTTATCGACGAAATTTCTTTAGCCGATGATAGTGTACTGGAGAGATTGAATTCTTTATTGGGTGAGTTAGTTTTTTCACATTTTTGCTACATTGGTAACGTTTTATACTGTTTTAGAACCCGAAAGAACTTTATTATTAGCGGAGAAAGGTATCGACATTAACAATATGCAAAATTCGGAACTTGTCATTGCACATAACGATTTTCATTTCATTGGCACTATGAATCCCGGTGGAGATTTTGGTAAAAAAGAACTTTCACCGGCATTAAGAAACAGATTTACAGAAATTTGGTGTGAACCATGCAACAATAGAGACGATTTAATTGACATTATCAACCATAACATTAAACCAGACTTAAAACAGCGCCACGTGGAAATTGGCGTTTTGATGATGGACTTTATAGAGTGGTTCAAAAACGAAGAAATTGGAAAAAGGTAAACCATTAATTATAACAATTGAATAGGGCAAGGACGTTTTCTGGCATCAGTAAACATTTTTTAAATTTCGCGATTTAAATTGGTTGTTCCTTCGACGTTTACTACTAAACGCGAATCGATGCATTGCTCAGTTTGTATAACGCGTAAGTACACCGCTGGCAGGGTGATGAACGATTGTGAAATGCCGAGAAATGTCCTATTCCTACATGTGAACTAGTGAGTTAATGTTTTTCGAAACAATATAAAATTTTATTTAGGTTTACAATAAGTATAAGAGATATACTAACCTGGGTAAATTTTATGAACACATGTTCTGAATTTGTTGAACTGGATGAACTATATGTGAATGGCGCTTGTATAACATTTTTGGACAGTTTTGGCTCAGGAGTCACGAGTACAGAAAGGTAGGCGTTAGTAATCCTAAATCTAAACATGTGTTACTTTTAATTAATTTTTATTTCAGTAATAATATTCTTAAGACTTTCAAAGAAAATTCTTATAAATTTATAACAGAACAACTGAAAACATATGACATAAGTAGGAATGTCAGCTTCGAGGATGTTATCATGGTTGAAAGAAGGGGGAACCAGTTTGGTATTAACCCCTTTTTCATTGAAATTGGTCCTGGCATTTGTGAAGACACGGCATTTACTTTTAATGTACCGACGATAAAACATAACACTTTGAAATTGTTACGTGGGCTGCAATTAAAGAAAGCTATTTTGTTAGAAGGTAGTCCGGGTGTTGGGAAGACTAGTCTTGTTATAGCTCTGGCGAAGCGTACAAATAATAAGATCTACAGAGTAAATCTTTCGGATCAAACTGTAAGTATTGTTATTTTGAGTATTTCTCATCACTGAATAGTGTTAATAATCGTGTTCAACTGTTAGTGTCTCATAAATATTTTTTAAGGACATATCTGACCTTTTTGGTGCGGATTTACCCGTTGAAGGCGGTGAAAGTGGCCAATTTGCATGGAGAGATGGACCATTATTGCAGGCCCTCAAAAAAGGATATTGGATTTTACTAGACGAATTAAATCTGGCCTCCCAATCTGTACTAGAAGGCTTAAATGCTTGCTTAGATCATCGTGGCGAGATTTTTATCCCAGAACTTGGGAAAATATTCCATGTAAAACCAGGTATTATTCCTGAAGTTATAGCGTGCTTGTTTAGTACAACCATAATATCTGTAGGTACAAAATTTTTCGGCTGTCAAAATCCATTGAAGCAGGGTGGTTCAAGAAGAGGACTTCCTAAATCGTTTCTGAATCGATTCACTCAAGTCTTCATTAGTGCTTTGAGCGGCCAAGATTACCTGCACGTTTTAAAGAAACAATTTCCGCAAATACCAAGCGAAATTTTGGAGAGAATGGTCGATTTCAATGAAAAGCTTACTAAGGAGTTAAAAAATAACACTTTTGGAAATAAAGGTGGACCATGGGAATACAATTTAAGAGATTTAACTCGTTGGTGTGAAGTGACCCTCTATCATTACCAACGTTCTACTGATAGGAACTATGCTCCCGAAAATTTAGTCAAATTAATATATTGTAACCGTATGCGAACGGTAGACGACCAAAAGCGAGTAGAAGAACTTTTTGAAGAAGTGTTTGATCGCAAGATAGCCGGAGAACTTACTACTGTGTACGTAACCAAAAGTGATATATATTTGGGAGATGTATGCTTACAACGCGAAACTATTAACTGCAATCTTAACGTTCACAAGGAGGATGAAACATATTTAATACTGCGTAGTCAGTTAAAAGATCTACGATGTTTAGCATATTGCGTCAACATGAATTGGATGAGTATCATTGTAAGTAATACATTAATTATCTGTAGGGTTTAGTTTATTAAGTATTACATGTGGAGATAATGGTGTGATATTATGCGATATCTCTAAGTTGTTATCAATATACCTAAATTTCAGTATCATTACCTTCAGTAGTAATACTGTACTCGACTGATCAGGTCAGTAGTACTGTTGAAGATGATAGCTTAACTGCCGAAACGTGTGTCCAGAATTAGTAACGTGTTCAATTAATTTAATTTTTTATAGGTGGGCAATTCTGGATGCGGTAAAACCAGCATAGTCCATACATTGGCTCATCTAGCAGGGAAAACATTGCACACGTTACCAGTAACATCTGCTATGGACACTTCAGATCTTTTAGGAGGTTTCGAACAGGTGAGATTTTTTTATATACATTATGTAGGATTCGTTAACATATACTTTTTTTTTGGAGTGGGGATTTATAACTTCGCCAACCCAGTCACAGTCACAATAGGTGCGTGCGGCACCATAAACATTAATGCTTGATCTCTGGATATTCGAAATTTTTCCAATGTGCTCAACACCACTTTTGAAATTACAATACATTCTTCTGTTTGTCTAGAAGCTAATAAAATTAAAAATGACGATTGATGTGGTTCCACTTTGAGCACCATAACGTTAAGTACAGATCTTTTTTTGCAATCAGTTGTTTCATCCACACAAGCACACTTTTTTATTTTCTAAATGGTGGATGGTAAATAATTTCGTAACGTGGTCTTGCTCGGTAATGTAATATTGGCGTATTTGTTCCAAAATGAAATAAATGAATCGTTGTTTAACAAAGTAAACGCCAGATTACACTGAATCATCATTGAACATAAATCGAACAAGAATTTTTCGTATTTTGCGGCGACGCCGGTTTTGATATTATTATGGTTTGTACTTTGCACATGCAGTTTACAATATGTTTGTGACCAACATGTTACATATATTTAATTTATTTAATTTTTACGCCGTCGTAAGTCTAATCCGGATAATCTTCAATGAACCTATTCACTGTCTTTAATGAAAGCTGTTTTCTCAATCTACGTACCTTCGACATTATTAACACTGAGTACTTCGCTGCTACTATTACGTACGCTCCAGACGGCAGCGAACTAGATACTAGTGTTTCACATGCGAGAGTCCATTCGTTAGCTGCGCCGATGGTGCGCACCCGAATTTGCCTACTCTATTTATGAAGTTAAGCAAATATAAAAACGAAAATAACCTTTTCTTCCCATGCGAAGAAAATGAAACAGGAAATGTAAAATATTATTTTACACAATTTATATTTCGAACAACGATCTTTATTTCATTAGTAATTTTCATCAACAAATAAAAAATTGTAGTTTGGACACTTGTAGTTATAGTGAAGAATAAATTTTAATTGTTTATATATAATTTATACGTATTTTAAATAGTTATTTTTATATGTATGAAAATAGTTTTAACATTCTTGAAATCATCCAACAATATAAACGAAATACAAATTCATAAGATACTCACTTGCATACTATACCGTGTGGTGAAATAAAGATTTTGAATTCAGCAAATATTATCTGCCTATAAAAACTGAGGTGACACAGCCAACCTATTGGACCTATTTACTATTTCGCTTTAGCTAACTAGTGCTACATTTCACAAATTTGGTGTTTTATCGCTACGATTAATTTTTTTTTCATGAAACCTTTCTTTTGATCACCATACGGTATACGTATAGTTTCACATTTCTCTAGACCTTTGTTAATTTTACGTGTGTACAGTTTGCATAGCTACAAAATATTTTCAATACAGGTATTTTTATATGGGTATGATACTTCATCTACGTACATAGATCGTAAAATAGAAGTGTACAATTTATTACACACCTAAGATTTTTACACAAAAATCAGTTCTTGAGATACTTAGTTGTTACCTATTATACATAGACATTAATTTGACATCATTTTGGTAATAAATACGGAACTATTCCTTTATATTATAGTATTGCCTATTTTTTACATCGAGTTTTAGGTACTTCTTAATCAATTCCTATTTTAGGCGGATTTTGTTACGTTATATTCGTTATAACCATAAGTCGTAATTAATTCTTCGTATTTTAAGTACTAGGTCCTTAGTAGGAACATGCCACTTCTTCGCGATTAACTCCATTGTTACGTTTAAATGTTGTTTTTATTATATCTACCGGCAGTGTTTTGTAATGACCGTTTCGAGAATAATCATTAGCGGTGGTAGGTAGTGAATGTGTGCGGAGCGTGTGAGTGTTTTATTCATCTAATGATATGCTCTTAGGTTGTAACATGTATTAACGGAATATCAAAGTAATTAGGTAGATATATTACTTTTAACAATTTTTACAAATTGAGCAGTACAGATTTCGTCTACGTCAGTGTTCGTCTTATTCAAATGTATTCACACAAAATAAATTTTGAATACTCTTCGGATACTGATATATTGCACTAGAGGTTTTTGGTCTCCTGACAATAGGGGGACAATTTATCGCAGAAACAATTTATGGCCGCAACAGTTTAACGCTCTTATTTTCGCCTTCAAATTTAACTGTAACAAATTTAATTCAACCGCGGTTATTTATGCAAATGAAATATAGATCGTATCAGAAAAAAATTTTTGCTTCTTAACATACAGGGGTCTTCGATATAAAATTATAAGAACATTAAACCCTGAAAAACCTTTGTTTGTCGGGAGCGTTACGGGCCCATCAGGATAGAACCGGCGACGATTTCAATTTAGAGGTCAACTTAAACGATTATTTAAATTGGCCTTCAAAGATATATTAATAACATTTTAACGAAATACTTCAATAACTTAGGAGTGGCGCATTTACTATCATTAAGTACTGATTGATTTAATAATCCGGTATTATTGTTTTCGTCTAATTTTTCTATTTAGTAGCCCCGATGGAGGTTGCAATTAATGAAAATTTGGCTTATTAATAAATAACTAAACTGAGACGTTTTCTACCTTTTGTCTGTCCTTTGAGCAATTTTTGTGTTTAATTACCGAGCGTCGTTATTGCGAGTATTCGTTATTAAACTGATAAAATGATTCAAGAAAGGAAAGGGTGTTACCGCATAATATAATTTATTTGAATTCCAGTATTTAAAAAAATAGTTACTTAAGTTTGTGGAATTCTATGAATTTTTAATCAAATTCGTACGTTGTATTCACATCAGTTAACTGGGGAAATTGTACAAATTTAACAAATTAAATGAAAGACACTTTAGACCAGAATTTTTTGTTTAAAATGTATTTAAAAACTCAACGCATATGCTTTTCTACGGGGTGTTTCTTAATACCGTGGAATGGCCCATAAGTAACCTTATAGAAAATTACTGCAGATTCTTCAATAAAAATCAGTTATACTGTTCTATTTAAAAGAACATAACTTTAGTATGTAACTTTTTAGTTCGTCTTGTATATATCAAAATAACATTAATGCACATCTACGATTTTTATATGGAGATTTTTTTTTTATCAACAATAAAGGTGCTATCGGAGAATATCGCTTTAGTACCCCACCTTGTACATAATAAAATATATTTTTCTCATAGTTTTAACATGCTATCGTTTATTTAGTTCTGATACCTTGGGTTTGGTGCATAATACCATTGAATATCGCATCTTTTTGGTCACTGATATGGCGTGGTATCCGTTTGGTGCCACGTAACAAGTGTTGTTTCTATACAGAAAATATCAATCAAAATTTCTTTGATACTAGGGAAAAAAAAATTCAAAACCTCCGTAACAGTATAACTTTCCATACTTCAGAAAACATATTCTTCCGCACAAGTACACATCTTTAAAATAACTATTTAACGCTAGTGGCTTTCGTTTAACAACCTTTCAAAGCGACATGTTCCGTTTATTTTTGACCACTTTTAAATATTCTTTTGATCATATTTCGTTTTAGGCATCCGAATTTAATGAGAGAAAACACTAATAAATTTCTATGATATCACGTATTAAATTTCGTACTACAGTTTAACGTTTGTATGTAAGTACACGTACGCTTATAACAATATGTGCTAGCGACAGAATTTAAGTATGTGATGTCTGCTTCTATTTGTACGTATTTGTATGTCTATATGTACAAGGTCCTGTTGTTTAATTTTCTTTTATATGTTTGAGTCTCTTATAGTTGCTGTTCCTCGTGCTTTTTATATCCTTGTGGATCTATCCCATTCGGGCTAGTCGCTCTCATTCGCAGATTCCGGATCGGGGCTGGAGTAATGCGGAGTTGGAATGCTCCCATTTAAGGGTTCCGGCGCCCAAGGGCTCAAATCGGCGTCTCCCTGCAACAATAATCGTGACAGAAATTATATCTCGTATTCGTGCTCAAGAAAATCGGCTATGCGACACAGTAAATTGTGCGCGTTTTAAAAGCAGCAGTCTAGACATTTACGAAATGTAAGTTTATCACAAAGTAAGGGATGTATTTCAACTTGTTATGTAAGTTAGACAAATTAAGTCAACGACGAAAATCAATAGAAGCTGAACTTGTTCTCCTGATAGGATTTCATATGCGTGGCACTATTTACCGCGAATATTCAATGCTTGTCGTATAAAAGGCGTATGGATATTGCATAATCACTACAGATTTCTAGCGAATTAGTATTGGCTAGGTTTTGATTTTACTAAAAAACTTGTACAACATGGGCACCACTAATTCTTGATCTTCCTAATCTCGGGAGGTCAATTACAGACTATGTTCTTGCCTCTGGCCTGGGAAAAAATATGTTTTATTTTACCTTATGATTATGTTTATATGATTTGTGCGCATGCTAGTTCTTGGCTTTAACCAGGAAACAATTTACATTACTTTTGAACTTGTTTTCGCATTAATTCGCGACCTATTAGAATGTTGACTATTCCTATCCTTATTCCAGTTCTTACGTTTTTGTCGATGTCGATCTTAGCCTTAATGTTTTAAGTCTGAATACCAACACTGACTTAGTAACGTTAGAAATAAGGGTTGTAAAATACCAGTGTGTGCGTCAATTAATTCTGGTTTATCGTGTATACCGGTGGCGGCTTGCGGCTTTTCTTTATTGGACATAAATAAATATTAATCTCTAATTTAATAATAAAATTAGAATGTCTTTAGGTGAGCGTTTATTCTTTAGTTTTAGCTGAAGCAGGTCAAACTTAGAAATCAGTTTAAGCATCTCTCACCTAACATGCGTGAAAAGATTACAAACTTCCCGACTAATGGAATCTATTAGACTTATATAGATAGCAAAGTGCGATGGAGAAGTTAAAAGAAGCATAAAGTGGAATAATGGCGTCTTATTGCTAGCGCGGAAAATTTGATTACCCGATGCGCTACGTAACGAAATTACTTAGTTCAATTGTTCAATTAAGATTCCGAAGGAAAAATACCCGGTTCGAGATTTTCCTCTTATATGCATTTACTTCATGTCGTTGACTTTATTGTACGTTTGCAACGGTATTCCTCGCCTTTTTTCCTGTATTTTTTTTTTCCTAAAATAGACTGTATTATATCCTTCGTCAAGGCTATATAAGTTCGTCCTTCGAATCAGGAGGGATTGATTTATGTAGCCAGTAGCATAAAATAGTATATTTCAAATTAATGCTTTTTTGCAGACCGCGGGCAAATATAAACCGAGCCGAAGGCAAGTACTATTGCTCTTATTCTTGATTTGCAGAGAACTAAATGGATTAAAAACTGTGCATATTTTTTTAATAATTTTGCGCGTAAAAATCTTAACTGTAATTATGAATATTAAAATTCTAGTAACAAAATTAGTAAGAATTGATATACGTACAGCAAAGCACTAAAACACTACTACTAGGTTGTTGTGCGTGGGAAAATATACACTACTTAAAAAAGCAACAACAAATTATACAAATTCTATTCAAATTAGGAAAAATAGAAGTATATAGTTAGTGTGATGCTATATCAATCTTAATTTAAATAGACGAATCAAGAGCATTAATTTATTTAAACTTAGTGTATGGTGTTATAATTTTCTGGCCAGTAGTGTATATTTAAGAAGGCTTCAGAAGATTTTCTAGTAAGAGTATGATTGTTATAATAATAGAATCATGCTCACACCACTTACATATAATATTTAATTACCATAGAGCTATCTGGATGGGCTGGCGCTGGAAGGGGCGTCTTGAGTAGCGATATGTCGGCTTGTCTCGGGGGGTCCGGGGGCGGCGGTACGCTAGGCGACCCTAACCACAGCGGGAGCCAGCCGCAGCATAGGTCGAGGGCTGCTCGTCTCAGGCCTCTGTGGAGCACCAGGAAGAGGGTGGGATTTACTATCGCGTGAACGTATGATATGTGCAGCGTTATCTGTAACAAAACGTCGGCCGTATATTACTTTCGCATGAGATCTTATTACTTTCACTTTTTTCGTCTTATCCCGATTTTTTTTTTGTGATAATCTATATGCAATTGTCGCGTCGGATACGGTCCATGTTCGGTAAACCGATGCGTGCTTTTCACTCTCATGATACCTGTGCATTAATTTTATATCACTATTGTGATTGATGGTAAAGAAGAATAATTTTAAGCTATTTTTCTTAAAGATGAAGTGAATGTGTACTGAAATATTTGCCATAAATCGCTATATGAAAGTTGTTACTTTAGGATTATTAACAAAGAATGACAATTTCTAAAGAAAAACATGTTAAGGTAGCCAGCAATAAATGTGCATTTTATTCTTGTTGCAGCATGTTTAGCATGTTTACATGTTTTTGTACCTTCATCTATTGTTTCTTCTATTTTAGCATTAGAGTTGAAATAGCATTTTTTGTATTTGACAAAATCTTGACAAATAAACTATTTCTTTATACAAAGTTTTGTTGATGTAAATGTAAAACGGTAAAAAATTCAGCAATTTTGCTCCAAATTATGTAATTTTGATTTAGATGCAACGTTTCGACAAAACAACTTGTCAGGCCAAAATGTACTTTTCCTACAAACGATGTAGGCATGGTTTTTTAAATGGAATTACTACTCTGGGTAGCCCTCTTCAAGCTCCCTCCTGTCAACTTTCTTCAATCTTCGCTATTTGGATTTTGAGATATTCAAGATAATTTGATGTTGAATAACAGCAGAAATTTGCAAAAATCAATTATCTCAAAAAGTAAGATAGGTAGGAATAGGGAATATTGGAAAAAGTTGACATGAATTAAAGAGAAGTACCTAAAAACGTAATGATATATGGCTGTTGCCAAATCCGCATCGTGCTCGGCAGAAACTGAACATCCTGTATACTTGGGCGTAATTTTATGTTATATAGAACTTATGCCCGAATATTTTTTATTTGATAACTGTTTCTTTAAATTAATTTAGATAATTTTAGATTGTGGCACTAACGCAAATACATATTTTTGATATAAGAAGTTCTTTTTTGTATTACAAATAGTAAAGGTGCTAATGAAGAATGTTTTATTACTCTACTCGATGTTTAACTTAAAAGCTAAAAAATATAAAAATTTTTATTCAGGGGTATTCTGACATATGCTCAACATGCTTTTGAACTCAAGTTTCAAAAATACATCGTTAATATTATTTTGTACTTTCGACAAAGTGTGGACAAAAATAAATTCGTACTTAAAAAAATGAAAAATACAACGCTTTTAACCCACAATACTCGTATTAAGACTTTTAAAGCACTTTACCTCGTGGCCCAGTGGATTCCCCACAATCGGATGATTAACTAATGTTACGAAGAAAAGTGGTCCCCAGAACAGAACGTAAGCAGCGGTTATAACGAGAAACATTTTTACCCTCTGCACACCATCACGTTCCATTCTGTTTAAGTATTCTCGCATTCGGCGGTGCTCCTCCAACGCCCCGGACATCTGAAAAGATACATTTGTGCGTATTAAAAAGGTGTAAGTTGCCTCGACTGGAACATTTTTCAACTCTCCTGTCGACACATCTGCGAACGATTCCATTTAAATGTCTCCGGCCTTCCACGTCGGTGGCAAGGTGAATGTGTCGAGAGGAGCGCGAACGAAAATGCGTTTTTTTCACGTGTGGTGATAAAAGGCGGTATTTTTATTCCGTTTTCTCTCGCCTGACTCATTAAAAGGAAATTTTCCGGTGGCTGCTGTGGATAAAGCGCGATTATTTTTACTTGATCGTGTTTTTCTCTGTCTTTCAAGTACATTACGGTAGCTTATTTGCTCGTAATAAGAGAAAAATAAGGAGCTGTTGTTGTGCGGAGAGTACTTTAAGACGTAAACGGCAGTTATACATTTTCGTGAATTGAAAATGGAGCATTACAAATGAGTTAAGGCAGAGACATGGTATTTACTATAGATAGTAAAAAAGGCGCATTGGATAATGTATATTCTCTTAGTTGCACAAGGTGCACGAAATTTATAAAATTATTTGTTATATTTATTTTTTTTACATTTACATTAATGGGACATTTCTTCGCTTTACATTCTTTCGTGAATTTTCTATACGTTACTTTTTCTTGAGACTAAGCAAAATTCAACTGTCAGATGTAGTCGGTTCGGCCTTCAAAACATCACCAGTTTAACCATCTTAAATTTTATAATAGAAGAAAGTGTTGAAATAGGTACAACATGAGATAATAAAATATTTACGCGTACAGTTTGCAGATATTCTACTGAAATATTTAAAGCTGCTGTTCGTAATTTGCACCAACATATCGCTTTAGGGGCGCACGTTTATTATTTTAGTCACATTGGGATATGTTCGGAGAAACAAGCTATATCATATACTCTAGCCAGCCACCGCAATAAGCCGTAGTACAGACGGAATACAAAGTGTGTGCTCTTACCATAGTTCCAAGCGAGAACCTAGATGTAGAATTATCTAGTAACTGAGCGCGGGATTAGATACCTAGTACATGGAATTTCTTTGAGAATACCCGATTACTATATTTACTTGCAGATGCTTCCCATGTAGCACATTATAGAATTTGATATCCTGCACTCCCCGACAAAAACTTAGACGCGGTAAGATGTAAGATAGGGATTTTAAGGGTTACAACATTTCTTTGCGAAACTAGCAAGATATCTAATTAAGTTTTTATTCATAAAAGTAAAATAAACATTAAAATATCTCCTCCGGTAATATATGAACTAAATAATAAATTATTACTCCAATGTTTAAACAATTTCTGCGACAAAAATTTAGACGCTCTGTTGCAAATGTAAAACAAAAATCAACAAACGAGTGATCAGTAATGCGTAGATCCTCCATTGTTCTTAATCACTTCCAATAGTCTGTTATTAATAGATTTATATAAATTTAACACATAATTTTGAGGGAATTTTCTGCCATTCAGTCACTATTGAAGGTTTCAGTTCCTGTACCGTGAAATATTGACGGCCTCCGCCATAAACGCGACGTGCCAATTCACCCCACATGTTTTCAATAATGTTTAAGTCTGGTGACCGTGCCGGCCACTGTAAAGTTTTAATCTTTTTCCCTTTAAACCATTCAGTAATGGTTTTTGCTTTATGAATTGGCGCGTTATCTTGCTGAAAAACAAAATTGCGCCCGGCCCATTGGTTTCCAAAACGTAGAAAATTGTCACGCAATAACTCTTTATACGTCACAGATGTAATTTTGTTTGTGCAAAACACTATCTCACTTTTATCGTGGAATCCAATCGCTGCGCATATCATCACAGATCCACCCCCTAATTGCCCGGTCATTTTCACTTTTGGTTCCTTTCTCAGATCATGATAATAATGCGAGTCCCCATCCGGTCCGTCCAAATTAAAACGTTTCTCATCGGAAAATATAACTTTTTCCCATTGTTTCTTCCAGGATACGTGTTCATCAGCAAATCTCAACCTCGCTTCTTTGTGTTTCGCCGAAAGTGGCGGTTTTCTCAACATTTTCTTCCGTGATATTACCGGTGACGCCTTTAAAATCCTTTGAACATTACGCACGTGCGTTTGTACCCCCGCCTGTTCTGCAATAACTCTCGCCGACGCAGAAGAATTGGATGCACACCGCAATATCATGCGTTTATCCCGCTCACTTACAGCTTTCGGTCGCCCCTGGCCTTTTGGTTTGCCGTAATTTTCCGGATCTTTTAGGAAATTTCTAACGGAATGATCGCTTCTTCTTCGTAATCGACGAGCAATTTCCTTCTTACTAACACCATCCTGGTGCCAGGTTAGAACTTTACCCCTTTCTATCAAGGATAATTGCTTTTTTCTACCCATATTGCAAACACTTTATAAAATATAATTTCTCGTGGTGAAATGTGTACACTTTACCAGCACAACCACTGCATATAAAGAGAAGTATCAAATTAAAACATTTTTGCTTATATTAATGTGATAAGTGCATAGGGTTTAAATTTTTGTCGCGTTTAAAATTCCTGTTTTGATCTGGAAAAATCTCAATTACCCCTCATAAAGCAATAAATACCCAGAAATATCTATAAATGGACTATCTACACAACAAGTATTAATAACCCCCATTTACATTTTATATAATGTCTATAAACTTTGTTTCGTAAATAGAAACGATACCGCGTCTATGTTTTTGTCGGGTAGTGTATGTCTTTATGATTTATATTATCATGATCATACTTCTCATTATAACCAAATAATAATTTATTTAAAAATATCCTTATTAACAGTGATAATTAACCATATATTCTTTAATAAATAATAAAATTTATTATCCAATTTTCCTCTCAAACTACACTCAGTGTATACGGATTTTCCTCCTTTTATAAAAATAATATAAAAGGAAGAACGACTATCCCAGTTGCCTCCGATGTTTTCCTTTACTTCTCTATTAGTTTTGCTTCGGTCCCAAACCTATTTACCACACCAAGAAAGGGCAAAACATGTTTATATATCCAACTTCGAAGCTAATACATTTATCGTTTATTGGCTTCTTACGTACACTCCGGAACTTGTTCCTTCATTTCGTCATATTCGTAGTGTTTATTATCATTTTGCTAAATACTGTCTTAGATAAGGAGAACATGAAATATATTAATTAGTTCTAGCATTCTAAAAATTCTTTACGAAAAATATGTTTACAACTACATCTGACAGTAAAATCACCAAATAATCACTGATAACATTCCCTTCCCTTTATTTATTATAATCTGGTCATTAAACACCTTTTAAAGAACAATTCGTTTTATCGGTTAACGAGCAATGCAGTAATCGTTATAATACTTTTTGCCTGTTTGTCGCTATAACCTAAAACCTAAAAAATTAAAATACTATAACTTCTAGAGCTCTTTTATATTTTAAAACTAGGAAGTGTGCGGTGCGCAATAACTTCGCGTATATGCGTTTTGCAACATTCACCTCCTAATCGCAATTATTACCCGATCTCCGTTAACGTTCGGCGTTCCTGGCCCAGCACCTCCCGTTCCACTGCCACCGGTTACGTTAACAAGCGTGGTAACGAGACCCGCTACCCTCACGGCTTCCACGTTGGCTTTCGTCAAGTCTCTGTGGAGCTTTCGTAAGTGGAACAACGTCAAGAGGACACACACTATATTTACGGCTATCCAAAGCGCGTTTAGAATGTAGTGTCTCAGCGGGCCGTGGATGAGGGGACACGACGGAGCCCGGTGACCTAATTCGCCCGGTGCTGCCAATGCGCCTACGAAAATAAAGAAGGTGTTATTAGTCTTCTACTTCTTAATTTAATCTGGGTAATTATTTCTAAAAAATGTCTCAGTCAAGCCGGCGCGAGGACTTCAACCGAGGCGAAACTCTGTGAATGACGGGCCATCCGAAGATATTAATGGAACTAGAAATGAGTCGGCGGCGGCATAAAAAAATCTACTTTCGTGGCATTATGTTGTTACAATGCCTCCATATTTTGTTATGTGGCTTTTATTACGTTTTCTGCTAGATGTCTAGAGTACGAAAAAGTATTCCGATGATAAAAGAGATTCTTTGTTTGTTCCGTAATGAGTGCGAAAAAGTGTTCCCGTAATAAAGAGATTCTTTACTTGTTCCATAACGAGTACGAAAGATGCCCGAATATATAACCTTCCTGCCTATTTGAAATTGCTTAACACGTATGAAACATTAACGATAAAGAGCTTTGCCGGTATATCCGTTAATCCTATTTGCTTTCCGTGAATAGGTAATTTGACGCATTTTAGAGCTTGTTTAGTGTAATTATCACTCGCTTGCTATTATAAATACTTAATGCGTATTAATTACGCAAAAGCGGGAATAACGTGTTGGGTTTCCATATCATGCCCATCCTTATCTATCGGGCTTTACAAAAGTATTGTTTTTTTCAAAGATTTTTCAAGTTTGAAATAAAAACTTTTTGTTGATTTTATTTATGTAAGCATAAATTAGGGGCAATATTTGAACGTTAGATGTAACTGCTGACATATAAATTGTCGCCCAACGTTACCTAAATTATAATTGGTTTATGCGATACGTAAACATGAAATGCATTATATTAAGCTAGAAACAAAATTGGATCTAGGCTAGATTACAACATATTGAATTATAAAAAAAAGGCAGATGTTATAGGTTTAATTAATTATATTGATTTTGAACAATACGAACGTTGATGCTTCCGATCAAGCACTGGCAGCAGAGTTATCGGGATCGGGATAATTCTTCTGAACTTAATAATGAATAATCTATTACGTGGATGAAAGTATATCCGTTGAACATGGACTAGAAAGTTCAGAGTTAATAAAATTCGGAACTGGACTTTGCACAGCCAACTTGCTTGGGTACTAACAAATATAAGCAACACGCCCTTGTACTCTTCCAAGAGGTAGGTGCATTTTCATATCTAATAAGCGGAGCTATTCCTGAAAGTATTCTTAATATTCCATCTGTTACCCACAAAAGAAGAATTGCTTAATATTTAAAACAAAATTGCCACTGTAGATTTTTCTTAAAAAAAAATGTAACAAAAGAAGAAAAAAGTCCGGGATCGCTTGCGTTCGAAATCTGGCAAAATTATTTTAACCCGGACCCCAAAATTTGCCAAGTTTATTGTACCGCGTAGCGTATATCAAAACATTCCTTTCAATATTCCACATACCTGGATAAGTTATGTGAATATGACTACCTGTTGAAAGGGAATGTTTATGTTCCATTACCTGACAGAAATGTGGGTCCTAAATTGATGGTGATCGAAGCAAACCATATCATAAACGTCCCGAAAAGCACGCACTGTGGAGAGTCCATCAAAAGGGGCGCGTCGGTGAGATCGGAATCGTTCTCGTCGTCTGGGAAGACCGGTGAGTCGTTAAGAACAGTCGTGAGCATATTAACCGTGGCGACGGTGACCAGTAATAAGAAGGCTGTTTCTACTAGCGAGCACTTGTGCACAGGCTGACAATGTAATATGGACATCCCTAGGGGCATCAGTAGCGCTGCTCTTGCACAATCTACCGCACCCTGATGAAATAACAGACCCTGTGACCACCTGTAAACAAAGTTTCGTTTAAGCTAAGTTTGAAGCTCAAGTATTTATGACGGAGGCGAATGGAGGTTATAGTAGGGTCATGTTATATACATTGTACAAGCACATACTTGTAATAATAACTGGTGTTGCGTTGTTTTAGATTAATTGGGACGAAATTTAGTAAATATTGATTCTCTACCCGCTATAAATTGGGCATGTAATTGTAGAATACACACTTTCATGTTCACAATTAATTAAGCTCGGAATATCCTGGAATAATTATAGTTTGTAGTTTATTGGCTGAAAGCAGCGAATCAAAATAAAATTGAATACGCATGGAAACATGTGAATTTTGGTATTTCCAAGTACACTAATATGTGAAAAATACGCCAAGGAAGATGATAGCTTCCTATTTAACTGGTATAATAACATATCCATAGAATACATCAATGCCCAATATTGTTAGTCAAATAGATATTAAAGCTAACGGATTTCCTACATGCTCCATAGGATCATGGTGTTTGAGCCGTAGAGCATTCGAGTCTGTCGATTCTCTTTATACTAATATGCCTATTTTTTAATGCGTGCTGTGTTATGTTAAACCTCAAATTTATGTAAGATTTCTTATACCTACATATACGCGGGTAGTCTGAAAAGTTTCAAGTCTTAGGCATTACTCGTGAAAATTTTAGCCGTATTGCACGCACAATTGTTTGCGGAAAAATGGAAAAAAATCAAATATCGAGCCGTTTCCAAATTCTTATATTTGAAAGGCAATACGCCGAGGACTCTGCACCGTAATTTGGCAAAGTGAAATTTTGGGCGGTTGAATTTAAACGTGTCCAAATCAGCTTGGTTGTGAACGTTCGGGGGGGTTAAAAATTGCAACTGCTACTAATAACATCGGAAAACTTCACTAAATAGTGCTAGACGACCGTCGAACTAAGGTTAGAGAGATAGAGGGGGGCTGGGTGCATCTCCAAAGAACGTGTTTGTCGTATATTTACTGAATATTTGGGCATGAAAAAGCTAACAGTGTTTGGGTGCCGAACTTATTTACTCAGAACCAAAAACGCTTTCAAATGAACATTTTTCAAGATTTGTTGAAGTCGTTTAAGCGAAATTGTCGATTAATAATTGTAGATGACTCTAATATATTCCTGAAGCCAAGGCACAATCGAAACAGTGGACTGTTAAAGGTGAGTCAGCTCCGAAAAGGCAAATACTAATCCATCGGCCGGAAAATCGACTATGTATTGCTTAAAATTTGAACGAAATCGAACCAGTGTGAATTGGAAAAAAGGTCATTAAATATTGCAGTATTGTAAAAAGCACACAGATAAGAATACGGTGTCAGAGCTAACACCATCTGGTTGTTCCCTCGCGTCTGTCTCCACAAATAGTTAGAATCGACGGAATTAAAATTTTACGGTGTTGCTTGAACACTGTCGCGTGGTAAGCGGAGTCGAATAGGAACAAAAACTTTCAGTAGTACATATGTTCCGTTTCGGTGGAAACTTTCTCCGTTTCAGTAAAAAATGTCTCCATTTTGGTGAAAAATTTCTCCGTTTGGCTGAAAAATTTTTCCGTTTACGTAAAAAAATGTCTCCGTTTTTGGTATTAATAATTTCTCCCTACAGTGAAACAATTCCCCGTTTCGGTGTTAATCTTGCTTCCCGCTGTGGGACCATTGCGGTGTTAACAACACCCCGTTTCGACGGTACTCTCTTTCCTCCGCCGTGAAAAAATTCTCCGATTTGTTGTTGAAACATTTACCTCAACGCTTAAGAATTTCTCCATTTCCAGTGAGGAAAACCTTCGAATAGGTGTTGTAATGTTTCCTATGTGGCGAAAAAATTTTTCTCTGTGGAGTTCGATGTTAAAATGCTTCACAATTAACCAAATATACCTATTTAGGTATTAAGATTTACCGTAAAATATTTTTGTTTTTATTTGTGTTATTCTTACACCCTCCCTCACTATTAAATAAATACTTACCCGGCAGTTTCATCCAGAAAAAAAGCAACAAAATGTACAATGTTAACAGTTGAGTTGAGGTGTTATTTTAATTCTGTTTCGGTGAATTGATAACTAAGAAATAATGTTGGCAGATTACTAACTGCACAAAGTATAAAATATTCAAGCGTTATAGATATAAAATTATACCTTTTGCGATGTTAAAATCATTTTAACTCCATAAGTATAAGCTAAAATGAAACTTTTCACCGCTTGGGACATTAAAAAATGCAATTATTTGCTAGTTTGTTATGTTTCATCACAACATAAAATAGTGACCGATTTAACTAAACTGCGGAGTACATTTACTCCGAGAAATTTTTATCTGAAATATTTCAATATAATAGATTGCATACTTCTTTGAAACGGTTTACCGTCCCAATTGCTCTTTCTGCATTTTCAAACTTCCTTGCGGTTTGTAACTTTTCAATAGGCAGAGAATTTAGCTAAAGAAGAAAAATCATGCGGAGCCGTAAGTACAAAAACGATGGCATACCATTTATTACAGCGGGAGCTTTGATAAATGGTTTGTATGAGGCAATTTATCCTCTCTATTTCTGCTTATATATTTTTTATTCAACGTTGTCTGCCCATTTCGTACCGAGATAAATTGAGATACTTAGAAGCTTCCTTAGTTAACTAACTAAACTTGACATATGGATAGATAAACATGCATGATGTATAAATTACGTAATGCAAGGATAGATGGGAGAGGAAGTTGTTTGTAGTCTGGAAGATAAAAGTGCATTTCCCTTGAAACGTAGATTTTATCTTATTGTAGTTGTTAAGAATCTGTTATCTGTTCCAGTTTTGTCACAAAGAGATCCCCTTTTGTAAATATAAATTTAATCTCGGCGGGCAAAAAACGTATTTGCTTCTTCTGCATATGAAAAAGGTATAAACATTCACTGTTGTTGCTGTATAGTAAATAACCCGCAATATATTTTGCTTTATACGTAGGTATGTATTATCGGAAAATAATGTCTTAAATTTTTTGTTTGTTGGTCCTATTTTGACATTTTCAAATACCCAAGAGGTTGTTAACAGTAAACAAATTGCAATTATGTTAAATATTGCAGATAGAAAAACCATCTGATTTTTATTGCGCTCGAGAGTAAACGTTATCTGGAAATGACAACGGTTTCGGTAGGTAATAACGTGAAAAGTTGTAGTAATCTCGTTTATTTCTGTGCGCACATCTCTTCGCGCTCTGCTTTCTTTTATTTTCTCCGATGACATTTATGATGTCATAAAATTTATTGTCCCTTGTAGATTCGACGATACGATACGTAGATGTAGGTACATATGTTAGAAACCTCGAAAAACCCGAAGAGAAAATTTTCCTAAAATATTCTTTAATCAATAAATTGTCCAAGTTTGATAGTGGATGATATTCGAAGCGTATGCATATAATTTATACCGTCATATTTGACTGATTTATACGGCTGTTATGCCCGCTTACTGCGGTTCTTCTACTCAGAAAGCTTCTTTAAGACGCACATCTGTTTCAGATAAATGTCTTCGTTTTGAGATTTCTTATGAGTTTGGAATTTTATTCTTCGCTTTCATATTGGTAGTGTAGAGGGAATAGTATAAAGCGATTTGCCTTGTTAAGTCAATTTTATAAATCCCTCAATGTTCACTTCACACTAGCGTAATTTCTTCTAAATCCTTGTTATTGTCTAAGCGGGGATCTATTTCTGCAATACGACCTTAGCTATTACCAAAATGTAAATCGAGACCAAACATGAAGAAACTATAGCCCGCAAGTTAACTTCGCTTCGTAGCCTTTCTTTGCTAGATCTGTGACCCCTTTTCATCTTGCCAGCGACCCTTCTTGTTCAGACCCGCCACCCTTCTTAATCCTGTCCTTTATCAACCCGATTTATGCCTTGGCATGTTTAACACAAAAATAGTACGTCGTAAAACATGAACATGAACATGAACAAGAAACTTAAAAACAATTTTTTTCAACAATTTGTACTAACTTGCAAATTTGTTTAAAAGTAATCGTGTCTATTGCAAAGTAGTATCAAATATGATATAATCTTGTTTGTTGGCATTTTTTACATTGTTTATTATTGAAGTGTTGACTTACTGGCACTTACACTAAAGCAAAAAGAACTTTTAATTATCTCATTTGACAGCAAATCCCAAGGTAAAAAGTTCGTGGAATTCGTGGTAACCATATTATTAATTAAAAAATTTGAAAATTCGGTAATGAACAAACTCTAAGAATTATGGACTGGAGATTTAATGAGAACGTTTTAACTAACTCTTAACACATATGAGCATGACTGTAGATATAGCATAGTTTTGATAATTTTGCGAAATGAAATCGAAAGGAAATTTACTTGACTACTTTTACGCTATTTTACGACTCGCTGCCAAATGCTAAAATTAATGGTTTAATCTCAAAAATCAATAAGGACTCTATTCTGTTTATTGAGGCTTTGTAACGGAGAAACCCGTCCCTCTTCAGTTGAGAGATTACAGTACAAACAGCACAGCCTCAGTACTTCAATCTAGGTTATCATTATTTATCGTTGTTGCGTAATCTCTAATTGAATTAAGAAACTACGTCGATTTAATCCGAAGCTAGATTTCATCACAGGTCAATTGCTAAGGGATATCGTACTCCGGCGGTAAACGTCAAGCTTATTTGTTTGTACCAATTTATACTGTTTGCAGCTAAGAAAGTACGTACAATATACAAGTGTCTCATTGACTTTCTGTACCGTTGTAACTTTACACGGAGTATGTTCCATACATACGAGATATGCACAAAAGTGACGGAAGAAGTAGAAGAATTTAATGGAACATCCCGTATAGAATTATGTTTTTAGTTTCCTTACCCAGAAATAAGCCCAATATATTACCAGTTCCATATGTCTATTTCTAACAGATTTTCAGATATTTTTGATTTTATTATCAATCGCCTAAATTAATATTCAAATGCGTAATCCGCACCGCGTGTTGTAAAGTGAATTAAACAAAAATAGCTAAAAACATATTTTGATGCAACTGACTGTGCTACTGGATAATACTTAGGTATTTATTTATCATCGATACGTATGTTACATATTATGCCAACGCAGAGTTGGATTTAATGTAAAATATTGCTGAACGGTGGAGGTCAGGTTTTTTTGTTTTATTTTTTAGTTAATAATATTCGTGTATTTAATATTCAGCTAGTTACTTTTAGCCAAAAGAAAGATATTAACTCTTAAACAAGAACTAGAAATTTTCGAAAAGGTGGAAAAAGGCAAAAAAAAAACATTCGGCTTAAGTTACAGCAGTTTGCTCTTTGGATAGTGATGCAAGATCGTTCAAAAGTAAAATCATGAAATTTGTCATGAATCCAGCGTTAGACGACGCTATGTTACGATGGCAGCTTAGGACGCTCTGTTGCAAATGTAAAACAAAAATAAACAAATGAATGATCAGTAATGCGTAGATCCTCCCTTGTTTTTAATCACTTCCAATAGTCTGTTATTAATACATTTATATAAATTTAACACATAATTTCTATGGATATTCTGCCATTCAGTCACTGTTGAAATTTTCAGTTCCTGTACCGTGAAATATTGACGGCCTCCGCCATAAACGCGACGTGCCAATTCACCCCACATGTTTTCAATAATGTTTAAGTCTGGTGACCGTACTGGCCACTGTAAAATTTTAATCTTTTTCCCTTTAAACCATTCAGTAATGGTTTTTGCTTTATGAATTGGCGCGTTATCTTGTTGAAAAACAAAATTGCGCCCGGCCTATTGGTTTCCAGAACGTAGAAGATTGTCACGCAATAAGTCTTTGTACGTCACAGATGTCATTTTGTTTGTGCAAAACACTATCCCACTTTTATCGCGAAATCCAATCGCTACCCATATCATCACAAATCCACACCCTAATTGTCTGATCATTTTCACTTTTGGTTCCTTTCTCAGATCATGATAATAATGCGAGTACCCGAGTACCGGTCCGTCCAAATTAAAACGTTTCTCATCGGAAAATAGAACTTTTTCCCATTGTTTCTTCCAAGATACGTGTTCTTCAGCAAATCTCAACCTCGCTTCTTTGTGTTTCGCCGAAAGTGGCGGTTTTCTCAACATTTTCTTCCATGATACTGCCGGTGACGCCTTTAAAATCCTTTGAACATTACGCACGTGCGTTTGTACCCCCGCCTGTTCTGCAATAACTCTCGCCGACGCAGAAGAATTGGATGCACACCGCAATATCATGGGTTTATCCCGCTCACTTACAGCTTTCGGTCGCCCTTGGCCTTTTGGTTTGCCGTAATTTTCCGGATCTTTTATAAAATTTCTAACGCAATGATCGCTTCTTCGTAACCGACGAGCAATTTCCTTCTTACTAACACCATCCTGGTGTCAGGCTAGAACTTTACCCCTTTCTATCAAGGATAATTGTTTTTTTCTACCCATATTGCAAACACTTTATAAAATATAATTTCTCGTTGTGAAATGTGTACACTTTACCAGCACAACCGCTGCATATAAAGAGAAGTATCAAATTAAAACATTTTTGCTTATATTAATGTAATAAATGCACAGGGTCTAAATTTTTGTCGCATTTAAAATTCCTATTTTGATCTGGGAAAATCTCAATTACCCCTCATCAAGCAATAAATACCCAGAAATATCTATAAATGGACTATTTACATAACAAGTATTAATAACCCTCATTTACATTTTATATAAAGTCTATAAACTTTGTTTCGTAAATAAAAACGATACCCCGTCTACATTTTTGTCGGGTAGTGTATATCGATCATCCTGTATACTCGGAAATATTTTTGAAAGATATTCTATGATGTTTATTATACATCAGAAAATTTACATTTTTACTATTTACACATAAAGAGCAATTTTATAAGAAGGATACCTGCATAATTTGCTTTGAAAATACAATAAATACTACGCATCATGAGGTATTTTAGAAGATGCGTCTTTGTTGTAAATATGCGTATTGTAAGTGTATTTTTTTTTTTGTAAAGCCCCCGAGTTCGTTAAAATTAATTATGTTTTATTACATAAACTATTCTCAAACAAGTATCTGGCGGATTTATCTCTTCCGACGAAGCAGACGGTTAAAAGCATCTCAAAGAAAATTTTCCTTTAGAGAAGTATCGTAACGCGTTTCCTTTACTGCGATGTTGTTGAGCCATTGCACTTCCGCAGACAGCCCTTTCTTTTTATAGCTGGGAAAATCCGTATTGCTTCTAGAAGAAGTCTATCGAAATGAAATTTTATTATTCGGATCTACGTGTATCCGTATCTTTATTGTGCTCTACTGCAATTGTAAATGGCTTAATATGTGGGTCGTTTAACGCTGCAGAATTGAAAAAAAAATCTATGTATTCTCGAAATTCGTTCATTGTAAGTAATAGAGAAACTCCTATAGTGAAATGATGAAGGAAGGTTAAATATATGTGATGTTTAATGAGGATATAAGGAACTATGTTACTGTAGTAGAGGTTAACTGTTTGACTTCATTATTTGGTTCATCTGACATGGATTAATAATACAATAATATTTGTATACAATTGTACAGCTTCTCTCAATAGTTTTCATGCAAAATATAATAAATAACGGCGAGCAGTTTTAAGGTGGGCAACGACGATTTTTAAAAAACCTTCGCTAGTGGTAAATTTTCCGATTAAAAAATAATTGTGACGTGATTATATGTTGTTATATAATGCTTGGCATAATGTATAATGCTTGTAAGCTTTCTTAGAAATTATACACACACAAACAACAAAATAAAAACAAATAAATAAATAAAGGCAAAATCGAAAATAGCTTTACATCTACCTGTGATGTAACTGATAATATTCGGTTTTTCCTGTAAGGCATTTTCATTTCTTTTGCTTTCATCTACCTCAAATTGAATAAAAAATTTACTGTTCTCATTATACCTCCATATTTTTTCCCAGAAACTGCTAGAATTAATGGACCCAGATAATATTCTCTTTCACGGCACGTTTTAATTAAATTTTAAATTAACTGTCATATTTGCCGATGGGGACAGTACGAAAGAAATATCTTCCAAAAATTATCTGCTTCTAAGTTTACATCGCTTCAAGGTTACTTCCTCCAAACTAATCAAGCAAAAGAGACGAGCATGCCGTTTAAAACAATTGCAGTTATTTCCTTCTTCTTTTAAACTCAATTAAACTTTTTAATGTTTCTCATTGTTTTCATCGCTACGGTTTCTACTAGTATCTACGATCTAAATTAAATCCTTCCCCTATTTCCACCGAGATTCAAACATTTTCTTTTTTATTATTATTATTACTATTATGCAAATGCGGTCGCAAAGGTCGTGTTTGTATATTTTCCGCTGAAAGTTACAGAAGTGAAAATTTAAGTGCGTGCATGGTCGTGGCAACAAAAGTTATTACGGGTTGAAAAGGAAACGCAATGGGATGGAGAGCGCAATAAATACAGGGTATAATAACGCAGGACGGAAAGGAAGTCGCTGGGCCTATTCATTGCTACGTTTCCCGAACACCTTCGTAATAATTTGAAACATAATTTATATCTATCGTACAGTACGCTCGTAATTTTCAATAATTTGTTGGTGGTAGGTTTTAATAAGTGTTATTGTTTCTTAATTGAGATTCGGAATGATGGTATTGTTTAAAAATGATGGATTAAAGTATTTTAATTTGTTTGTATTAGGGGGGTCCGTTTTATATTCTCACGCTGGACAATTTTCCGCTATGCTTTTGGTATCTTTCCTGCTTATGTTTAAAATAATTGTAAAATTATCAATCAAACTATCGGCTAGTGAGGTCGCGCATTAATTTACTGACACGGATTAAATTGAAAAACACGGAACGATTATAAAATTCATAGTAGACATGTCTTTCGGGTGATGTCGTGTAGTTAATTTTTTTTTTTTTTTACTTGACGTTTCGCTGACCATGCTGTCAGCTTCTTCAGAGGATTTCTAAAGACTGAAAAAAAAAAATATTAACTACACGACATCACCCGAAAGACATTTCTACTATGGATTACGATCGTGAAAGCCTACACCCGATTATAAAATTCGTTGCAAAATAAGAAAGACCTTCCTTCTAAATCAATCATGCGGTTATAGTCAAAGCAGTTTCCAAACACAGTGTCGAGGATCAAAGAATCTACCTGATTTTCTGCTTCATTACCACTGGCGCATAAATTTCAGCGCATTTGCAAAGAGAAACTTATTTGAGCTGCCGGGAGTTGCAAACTATTCTAATTGGACCTATCCCTACAGTGCAAATTAGGAAAGTTATACCTCTTTCCTGATGTTGCTCGATACGCCAACCATTAATGTTGCATATCCTTAAACATGCAATAGAATAACTAAAAGTTTAGTCATCAAAACAGTGAATACATATTGCGGTTTAGTGAATAGATTGCATTGTCCTGTTTATTGTTTTTTTTTTTTCATATTATATGTGCGGCAACGTATAAAAAGTTCTGTTTCTGAATAACCATCCAAACGGCATGTTTCAATATTGATGGCATCTCAAAAGAAACGTCTATTCCATGCATCTTATATCGCTTGACATTTAATATGATAGACAGAGATCTTTTCCCTTCGTTTTTTTTTCTTCTTCTTCATCCATGTTAAACGTTTCATAAAATAAAAGTATTGGTTCAGCGACGATTTCCGAAAAGGGAATCAATTTTCTGTTATTATTTGTGTTTAAAAGAATAATCGTCTAACGACATTATAAACTTTTTAAATCTGCCAGATGTAATAGAATTGCCGCAAATACTTCTTAAACTTCACTAAATTTAATTTCCGGAGTGAGTCGTCAGAAGCAAAATGTACGACGGTTAACTATTTGCTGTATACACAGCATTTCACATTGCACTTTTATACATGAGATTCTTTTCAATATGTTGAAGTGATATTCCCGCTTTCAAATATTTGTTTTGAGCTACCGCAAGGGGAAAAAGCGAGGACGACCGATGAGGAACTGAAATCAAAGAATTGGGAGAATGAGCGAAAAACGCATGAATGACGGCGAAAGGAGGAATAAACGACAGTGGATAAATTCGCAAAGCGTACAATTCTATGGATTGAATTAGTATATTGTAATTTTAAATATATTACGTTAAGATTGCAGACTCCTTTAATTTTTGGCTTTGAAGGCGATAATAATTGCATATTTTTCATATTTCCCATAGAATACGTCATTTATGCTCTCGTATTCTTAAAAGATTTTCTGATATTTCTGTACAAGTATTGTAAACAATCATTTTAACTATTTGCTTTGGCATTTATCAAGAACACGAGAAAAAGGTAAAAAGAATACATTTTAACAAAATAATATGTACACTGCCGTTCAGTGAAGTTCGGTCATACAATAAAAATCTATTATATCACACTGTATACAATTATTAAGACATAAAATTAGAAAAATATTAAGCATACACTCTTTTCTAAGGGATTAAAGCCATAAATTATTATGTAAAGTAGAAATATTGCGACAACCACAATAAAGTCCCTTTTATTATCATTCCAAGAATTTCTCGGAAGTACCGATCTTTTGAAACGGGTCGTTTGGGGATTATTAACGAACAATACATTTAGGAAAGATACCGCAGTATCACTCGAGTTTATTTATCACAGGCGTAAAGATATAAATTTGCTTCGTTTTACTGTTGAACGTGTGTTGGTGTGCATCTGTCGTTTTTGCACAAAAGTTTTAAGAAAATTTACTTCAAAATGGCACGTGGCAAGCCTACCAGTGTAGAAAAACGTTCACGCATTATTACGCTGTTTGAATAAGGATATTCGGGGCAACAAATTGCTGAAAAAATAAATATGAGAAGTTCAACAGTAAATGACATCATAAAGCGATATCGGACAACTGGAACTATAGAAAATTGTGTTCGTTCCGGAGCATCTAGGAAAACAACAAAAGCTGAAGATTTGAGAATTGTATTATTAAGCAAACGCAATAGAAAATTAACAGCGCCACAAATAGCAGCCGAAGTCAATCGCGGTCGTGAAGAACAAGTTTCGGCGAGTACGGTAAAACGTTGACTTCAACAAGCGGAACTTCATGGACGCATTGCCATTCGAAAACCCTTATTACGTCGGGGCAACAGAGCAAAACGGCTACAGTAGGCCCGTTCTCATATAGATTGGTCGTTAGATGATTGGAAACACGCGCTTTGGAGTGACGAGTGAAAGTTTGAGGTTTTTGGGCAAAATCGACAAGTTTATGTCCGAAGATCTAAAACCGAAAAGTGATCCCGAAGTGCATTGTGCCAACAGTGAAGCAAGGGCGTAGTTCTGTGTTAGTGTGAGGATGTTTCTCCTTTGCTGGGACGGAAGATTTATGCAGAGTGCAGGGTGTAATGAGGAAGGAAAATTATTTTGCAATACTCCAGAATCATGCAGTGCCATCAGGATTGCGTATAATAGGCCGTAACTTTACATTCATGCATGACAACGACCCAAAACACACTGCGTTAGTGTGTAAGAACTATCTAAAGGAGCAAGAGAGCAGCACACCCTGAAAGTAATGACATGGCCCCCACATAGCCCAGATTTGAACCCGATAGAGTTGCCGTGGGATGAACTGGACAGGAGGATCCGAAAAATATACCCGACTTCACAAGAACATTTACGGAATATTCCGCAACAGAAATGGATTAATATTCCACAATCCGTTTTAACAAAACTTATCGAAAGAATGCCTAGAATAGTTCGAGCGGTGATTAACAGCAAAAGAGGTTTTTTCGATGAAAAAAAAATAATGTTCAGTATGTTATATTAGGCCAGAATAACTTTTTATTTATTTATTTTTGTCTTTTTTACCTGTACATACAATAAAATTGCATTTTGTTTTTAGTTTGGTTTGTTTCTGTAACCTTTTCATGTTTTTTACTAACTGACCGAACTTCTCTCAACGGCAGTGTACAAATAATGTTGTATACTGGGAAAATATCTCGTTTAAATTTTTAAAATACTGTACACCATTTATATTTTACCGTTCTTATTTTTCTTAATCCAGGATGTCATTCGTGCAGAGAATCCTAAGAAGCTATGGTTGTACAGTTTGCCACTGTTATAAAATATTTGTTTCGCGGAGTATTCTCGTAGAAATCCTCCGATGTGTTATTTTTACTACCTACGTATGCTTCCAACTAGGTAAATTTGCATTCCACCAACTCCGAACTGCATATTTTTATACGTTTTCCTTTCCCGGTTTCCATTACTTGCTAACCCACGAGAGCTATCGCTACTCCGTATCTGTTTTCGGCGATCTCCACTGGATATGTTGCGGTGTCGACAGGAGTTCTTTATGGCAAAGTCTGTAAATCTAATTTAAATTGGGAAATGAGCGGCACATACCGCGGATTTACGGGAGATAAAGTAGCAATATTTGGGTAAAGCACGCATATGTGTACAGTAATGGCCGTCTCAGATGTCGGGACTCCTCTACGCCTTTCATTCGCACCATATCTGACTTTGTGAGGCGCGAGTGAGCGAGAGTTCTGACATCTGAGATGGACGTTGCTGCACATTTGTCTTGAGCCAATGAATGTTTAATCAGTGGTAAGGAATTGGTGAAAAGGTACACGTGAAATATTCAAAAGTATACGTAATGCAGACGAGTATAAAATTCCGCAAGGAATTCTATTACTGTAATGAAAAATACGTTCCCAAAACGGTACAGAGGAAATTAGGCAAGTTTCCAATCGAAAGACTAGTAAAATATTCTGTTTGTAGACAGAAAACGTATATTTATGAGCTTGAGCAATAGTATTTTGTTCGAATAAAGTTTTACGTTGCTGCTTGTGTAATACGGAATTACTGGGTTAATCACAAAGGATCTGGTTTATTTCTATTTGCCATTGACAGTTTTCTGATCAATATTTATACGCTGTGCACATATTCAACGATCCCAGAGATTTTCCCATTTTTGAAAGCGCTACCATTTGGATACCTTCAGTATTGTTAAATATCGCCTTTTCAAATTGATTTTCACTTTAAGGATGATGTAGAAGTTACAAGGGGTTAGGTCGTGAAAGTGTGGGAGACCATTGTCGTGTTGTTTTTCGCCAGGAATTCTTCACAACGAACGAAGCGTGTGCGGGCGCGTTTTGATGGTGCAGCAACCACTTTTCCACAAATCGAGTCGTTTGTGCCGAAGGTTTTCCCTCAGTCTCTTCAAAACTTCGCAATGACAAGTTTTGATCATTTCGAACTACTTCTTGCAGCTCAGTGCATAACTGAATCCGAAGGTCTTGTTGGTTGCTGTTCAGAAGGTGCAATTCATCTCATGTTCAGCTCATCCGCTAGAATTCGTCAGTCCCAATTTGTGACAAACATCGTGAATTGTCTGTCTTTTGTCTTCGTGAATTACATACACGTACTTTCGTGATCATTTTATAAGTTGAGAATGGTGACGGTCAACCGGAATGTTTGTCATCCCCCACAGATTCTTGGCTTCCTTGAAACACGCGAAATACTCAATTGTTTTTGCTTGGCTTAAGCATTCTCACCAAAAACCTTCTTCAGCAGGCAGTTCTTTTGACTTTGAAACAGAATTTGATGCAAATCCGTGGCTCCTTTGCCATTTGTAAATTCCCAGAAGCTCAAGAAGACATTGCAACACAAACAGCAATAACTCACAAATTAATGCGTCTACGACGACGAAACTTGACAGAGGAGCAGCTAAAAGGTGCACCAAGAAGTATCAAGCGGCGAGACCTCGTATACGCTTCTTTAATTCTTAAAGCAAGTAGCTATAATTGCTATATCTAATATACCTTATTTGCAGTGTTAATCTTCCAAAAAATTTGATAGTGATAACCTTTTTTATCATAAAAAGTATGGCATTAATTGCGTATTACAGGATTAGCTTAGAAGCTGTTCACAGAACCGCTAACAAACAACTGCTATCGAACAAATCTCTTGTCCATGATACATCGCCTGCGGAAGAGTCTTTATTGGATCCTGTCTAGTAAAATACAGTGTTTTGGGGCATTTTTGTTAATGTAGATTTGAAATGGAATAAGCATATTAATTCATAGCCTGCCCAACGAATTGTCTACTGTTTGCAAAATTTGTTGCTTTTTAATGATAATGTAATAAAGCAGGTAACAAAAATAGCTTACTAGGCCCCAAGGAGAGTTATTTAAATATTTCACCGCAATGGAGATGTAAATACCTTTTTTATGGCTAATCTAATTATGTATATTTTTCACTTAAAGTATAATTTACTTAACATAACGTCCTTTACGTACGTATTATACGCTTTTATGGAGCACTTCATTTTTAAAGAACATCCCTCTACTTCCATTCACTTGATATTTTATTCTCCTGTACGTCGTCTTAAATATAAATGAGGTTCTTCGGCAAAATTAAATCTAATCGAGTTAAACTTTAGAACCTGAAACTAGCTCATATTTTCTGTTTTTACTGAACAAGTTACTTTTGTATCTAAAGAAACTCCAATTCGATATTCTTTATATTAAAATTAATGGTCACATTCTAATGATAATTTGTCATGAACCCACAGCCAGATTATTGTTTTAATGTGTCGCGCATAAATCTCTTTAATTAATTGTGCCGTGGCAGATTGCTGGCCGTAACATATTATTTACTGTTGCGGTATTTACTGTGGTAATGGGCTTACACAAACGCAATTAGAAATTATAATTGGGAAGGTAGTAAGGGGGTGCATATTTCGATTTAATATCTCAATTTTCTATCATATAATAAAACTGTTTGTAAAAATGGAGTACAACTAATTGCTGAACATGAGAATTAATGCATAACGCTTAATGGTGGATATTATGTACTTTGGTCATAAATAATATTCGGCATGGATATCGCCGGATTATTTTTTCTGGGGAACGGCTGTTATGCTCCTTTTGAATTTATTGTTTTGTTTGAACTTCTTACAGTTGTGTCTTTACAATAATTCAACGTATAATTTCCGCAATAATCGAAATTAGTGTGGAACTGTAGGACACGATGTTACGAAACTCACAAGATCCTACTATACACCGTCGACAAACTTTGTAGAACCGCACAGAGATATAAAATCAAGCCCGTTGTTTTTTTGCAGTTATATTTCCTCTACTTCAGTGTTAAACAGCATTAAATCTATTTTCTTGGTTTTCGGGCTGGAACCGCGTCGTTATCGTAGCTTCTGTGTAGGTTCCGTGGGGATATGGGAGATATTCACGGCTTCCATTGCTGCAGCTGCCACTGCAACTGCACATTGATTGAGGACTAGTCGCTCTGGAGGAGTATTTAAAGGTCTCTATAGATCTACGGATTTTTCTACTATAATAGCGAGGGTTGCGAGACAAGGTGCAGGTAGAGTCAAATGAATCTCGATAACCAGCTTCCAGTCTATGCTCAGCCAACGCGGACCCGGCTATACGGAATAACCGCATACAACGTCTTTGGTAACACGCGTACTGACCGATCGCTTCGCTTCACCGATGTATGCACCACCGCACCAACAGGGAATTTGGTAGATCAAGGGTTTCCAGATAATTGGGTTATTTTAGTAGCGTGAGAGTTTGGGATAGGGTTTGCAGGTTTTTCTGTTGTCCCTGAAGAGAATCTTCTTGCTGATGCTGATGCTGATGCTGAATTAGGGTTTGATGAATATTACTTCCGGTCAAGGGTTAATTATGAACATTCTAAATAAACAGGAAACTCGTCAAAATGTCGTAAAATCAATTTTAAATATGCTCATACTTTAAAAGCATTTGTTGTCAACATTCAATTAGATTGGGGGAGAATTTTACGGCCTACACGAATAAATATTACTATTATTATGAAAAATGTGTGTTTTTCAAGTTGCATTTCCAAATTTAGTCTTTAATTGCAGTTCAATTAATGACATCATTTATTGATCAAGGTTTTCATCATCATATCTTCAAAAAAAAAAGAAAAAAAAACAAAAAAAACAAAAGGGATAAAATATCTCAATCAAATTCAGTTGTAGAGACAACTGAATATAAATATTCTGATATGAACTAACCGTTACATCTGTTTTATTATTATTTCTTCTTTTGATTCTTTTGCAATTGCAAGTTTAATAATTTAATTTCAACGTTGTTACACCCCAATTAAATCTTATGTCAAGTAAATGCACAGAATGCTAAATCGCAGCGAAGATTCCCTTTTTGCCGTAAAATAAATTGTACTAGTTAACCCAGCGCTCGAATTTAAACTACGTTACTCACACAGATCCATGTATGCGGCGCCAATATTGCTGTCGTTAAACGATTCGCTAGCAACCGCCTTTATGCTCTTAACAATACGATCCTGTTATAGCATTTTCAGACTGAAGAACTACTAAACTAACAGTAAAGACTTTAAAAGCAAGCAACATCTGCAATCTGAATATTATAATTTAAAAAAATGCTTGCTTTCGAAGATTTTGTGTAGGGAAAGGGAAGAACCTAGTATTTTGTTTCATCCTAGTGCCAGTTTTTTTTTGTTATATTACTCCCTATGATAATCTTTCAAATTCTTAACTTTTAATCTAAGTATTGCGTTTTATTATTCTACAGCTTAGATCTGTAGGTTGCTAAATTAAAATTACGAAAATGCGGCAATTGCTCACGGCTTTAAAGAGTATAAGGTGCGCAAACTTGTCCCCTTACATTAAGGATTTACAACTTCTCGAACATGATACATTTATGCATGGTTCATGTTTTATTTCGCTCCTCTCCTTCAAGATTTACACATTTTTTGGAGGCGATATAACAGTTTTACGATATATGGACGAGATGATTAAATGAAATCCTTCAGCGACTGATGCGGAACCATTTTTTACATATATTGCATATCGATCCGTGCGAGATTTTATTCAGCGCGCTTTATTTGCTGCTTTTATTGAAGAAATGCTTCTCCGAATAAAGAAATTTCGAATAGTAGTCACGTTACGTTTTTATTTTGTAATTTTGGCGATATTCATGGCATGCAGCCGCAATTCTTTCTGAAACATTTAGTCATTTCGAACATAACGGCGCTGTATGTTTCTCGTACAGATGAATAATTTAGAAAAAAAAGCACATCCAACTCGAAGTGAATTATGTACATCCGAATATGGAGGATTCGGTTTTGTAACTAAACTTATCGATACGTACTGGCTACATTTATACACGTTGAGTGAGAGTGAGTGTATGAATGTCTGGTGCGTGTAATAATACTGCTGGAAAATGTATAACATCATTATAAGCCATTCTAAATTTATGGAGGAATTTCAAAGGACTTGTTTAACTAAACTAGGGTTGTTCCTAAATCCTCAAGAGAACAGAGCAATTCGTGGAGAATAATTTGGAAATAAAGCGAGGAGCAAAATGTTCATAAGCATTCTAATGCTTACATTATATTTATTAGTACCGTCTCAGTTGAACTTGAATTTTAATGAAAGAAAGAATGCATTTTCAATTAACAATATTTCATATTTTTAATGTACTGTAAAGTACGGCGTAGGAGGTGAAACATGGAGTAATATGCCGCCCATGTGGCCGTCAGGGTTTTGTCGGCAGGCGTCCACTCTTTTAATAACATTTTCGGACTTTTAAAAATCCGTAAATCAAATAATTTTATCGGGACACCGATTAGACCAGTTACGGATGTGAGAATTGAACTTTTTTCCATTTATCTTTAAAATAAAAAAAAAACAAGTGAAGAACGAAATTTGTTACTTATTATATGGAACATCTTGTATATTTTTCTAAAGCTTGAAAATTAATTCAATGTCTGTTATAAAAAGCATCACACAAACATTTTTAATTGTTTTCCCTCAATTTAATAAAATAATTGATATGGTGTAGAGCGCGCTGAGACTTTAGTATTTGCCATACTACCCCGCAGTACTTGCTATCATTATTGAAACTAAAAAAAAAAGTGCATTTAGCAATTAAATGAGGGAAGAAATTAACGTTACATACGTTTTAACGACGTGAACTATTATTGGTTTCGCATAGAATTACAACAACTTACTGTAAATTCTAAACTATCGGTACCTTTAATGGAAACTGTAAACCACTGCTCCTTTTTTTATTGTTCATTGCCGAACAAAAGTCTATAAAGCTTTTGTAGCATTAATAATAATGAAGGTAATAATAGTGACGCATTAATTTGGATCACCCTGTGTACAATTTTTGACTATAATGGCGTATAATTTCGATTCAAATTATATTTTCTATTTTTGCAATGTGGAAAATTCCAGTCCAAACTAGCACTACAATTGATTTTTATTTTTATTATTATTTTTATCGACGATATTGAAATTATTCGTATGCGTACAATTACTTTTTGTTAATCACTGTTGTTTGGTTTACGATTTTTAATACAATTTCTCTTCCGTAAATACGCCTGTATTTGGATACAGCCGTAAACGCAAACCAAACAAAACATTCTACTAATTCGATAGATAAGTTTTATTTATTGCTCGCGAATAAATTTCGCCGGTATAATCAGCTGTAACCAGCAGTCGTTTTCCGCATTTATTGTTAGAACTGAAGCGGATGAAAAAGGATTTCGAAGCGTGTAATTTAGACGATTTTAACAAAGGAATTTCGTTAAAGAAGTACTTATAACCGCCATTAATTTTAATAAAGTGTACGGTTTGAAATGTAGCAGCCTCTTGTAAACGCCATAATTTCGGAAGGTTGTTAAATGTGTACAAAATAAGGGTATCATTAGAAGTAAACGATAATTTCCTTTTCATTTTTCGCCTCGCTGGTAGCAAAAAAATAATTCCTGAAACTGCCGGTTCACTGGCGTGATGTTCTTAAAAATTATCACTTCATTTATGCGTGAAGTTTCATAACTGAAATATGCTGAAAATTACGATAATTTTGTCGATTTTCTAATAATTTAATAAATTTAATTATATGCTAAATTTCGTAATTAGCGTGAAGTGGTTTCTTCAATCGATCCAGAGTAGGTTCTTCTTCTATTTCTTTACATTAACTTTAAAAAAGAATATCTCTAACATACTTTAACACTAGTTCCAAAAAGTTGTTGAATAACAATGGTTGACAGAAGGCTCAGATTAATTACTTAACAAAGGGTACATTTGAAAGGTCTATTCATTGTGGAGTAACATTGAAATGAGTTATAAAGTATTTCATTGTTTTCTTTTAAAAATAAGTTTTCATTTGCCATCCGCAAAAAGCTAGTTGATTAAGCCAAGAAACCCTGAGAAAAATTAAAATTACCCGGCTAAAAATTCCGAACAATTAATTCATTCCAACAATTTTTCTCTAAAGTGGCTAACATCACGATCTGTGAGGGTTGCGAGAATCAACTAACAGGTTATTTTTATTATTTATAGTATGGTAATACTTTACACTTATTTGGGACGTTCTGTTGCTGAATCATTTTTTGCATCGCTAATTTTAGTTCCGTTACCAACGTTTCTCCTCCGCACTTAAGTTGTTCATTTATCATGCCGTCTACACCCGGAGCCTTTCAATTCTTCAACGTCCCAACAAACAAAATGTAAACAATCCTCACTATCTTTCAATTCCCGCAAAACACAAACATTAGTATATAAATTTATATAATTTATACTTTCATTTGTAGCTGTAGAAATACTTTCTGAGTACCATTAAGTGTAATATTCTTTACAAATTTTCTCAGGAGAATTTCCATTTCAAAATAATTTAATTTTTTGTGAAGACGGATAAGAGAACTTCAGATTAAATTTAGTAATTACTTTGAAATTTTAGCGCTGGGAATTTTTGAGCTTTCTGTGCTTATTAATGTACATGGTGAAGCAAAAATCTACTTCGCGTGCTCCTAATTTACTTTTGTTAATTATTAGAAACGCAATTTGCTGGATCAACGTTTTGGGGCATGGAAAGGTTGTACAAGAGTATCTTTTTTTTTGAGAAATTATACATATTCGTGAAATTTGTAAAATTTGAGTTTAATGGAATAAAATTGATATACGGATTTGGTGCAAACTTATACAACAGTGAACGTTTTTTAAACCATTTTTTTTTAGTTTTTTTATATATAAAATATTTAATAATATTCTGCTTAACTAAAATAAATTCTTTATTATATTCTAATGTATGTATATAAATTCGAATGTGATAAAAAAACAACAAATAACTTATTCAACCGTAACCTCCATCTACTTCCACACACTTTTCGACCCTGTACCTATATTCTCTGTAAACGTGATAAATGTTCTTATATCAATCTCACTAATTACTGTTCGTATTTTATCGTTTAATGCTCCCAAATTCGCATCAAAATGATTATTTTCGTACACTCTTTGTTTAACGTGTCCCCAAAAATAAAAATCCATCGGCGTTAAATCGGACGAGCGAGCTGGTCCAAAACGACCGATCCATCATTCAGAAAAGTGGTCGTCAAGCCAGTTTCTAATTAAATTAGTTGAATGCGCAGGATTTCCATCCTGCCGAAAGTAGACTGCCTCTATGTTAATATCCTCCAACGATGGTAAAACAAAATTTTGTAACATATCGAAATAATTATGTTGATTTAAATTGTTTTCGAAGAAAAAGGGGCCAATAATTTTATTGAATGAAATTCCACACTACACATTTACTTTCTTATAACGCTGGTTTTTTCGATTAATACGAAAATTTGGATTCTCTTCTGCCCAATATCTGCAATTTTGGGATGACATATAACCACTAGTGGTAAAAATAGCTTCATCTGAAAACAAAATTTTATGATGGAAAAATTGAGCCCCCATATTTTCTCCAACCCAAGTAGTAAATTCTAATCTAAACGCATCGTCCCGGGGTTCCAAAGTATGAATAAATTGCAACTACGCCTCTCTCTTACGTAGTGATTTTTTTTGATTTTCTAATAGAAATCCAATGCATCAACTTCATTGTATTGTTTCTTTGTTTTCTTCTTTCTAACAACAGAGCCAGTTTCATCAAATTTCTTAACAAGCTTTTTTTTTTGCAAATCTGACTTTACTTTACTTACTTTCTTGTTACGTTCGATTTGTTTGATTATGAAGATTTTTCGGATATCAACTTGTTCAAATTAGATTTACAAAGGAATGCTGAAATGCCATTTTATATTAAACCTGAACGCACAAAGGAGCTTAACGACCATCAAGGATTTTATCAATGCGTAATAAATATGAATGAATTCCTTTCCAAACAAATTAATGGGGCCCTTTATTCTCATGATTAGGGTTGAAGAAAAAAGGCGAAAGACAATAGGCTTGACGAAACGATCCGTCTTTATCTTTGAAACTCGATGTTCATTTGAATGAGAAAAGCTTTCCGTACGGTGTACTGGTCCGTCAATGAATAATTTATTCTGAAGTGTACACATGGGACCAGGAAAACGATTTTTTTATAAGGGCATGACAGATCGAATGAATAAGACTAATGCGTGATGATGTACATTTCTTCTTTTATAAAGAATTTTCTTTGAAGCAATGTTCTATTGTAAAGTAGTAACAAATAAAATTATTAAAAAAAATTAAAATTTAACAAACATTTATATGTTGTTTAATTTTTATAAATTAAAGAATTAAAATAGTCGAAGTTTTACCATTATTGTTTCATGTGCATTGCCTGAAACTCGCATATGCTAAGCGTGTTTTAGTATTGATTTTCTCATATTATTATGTTCAACTTATCCCAAGTCCCGAGAATTATCATTGCACGTACTGTTAATTCAATTACAATTAATTCTATTATTTTCCATACATACTAATCGTATTTCTAACTTTAGAGTTTCTATTTTAGTTTCTAACAGTTTAATGCTATTAATTATCGTCACTTGCGGCTTACCACTGGTAAATATCCATAAATGGTAGTTGTAAGCTACTACTATCTGTGCTACAATCTTGTCCGATATCAAGTAACAAGGTTCAAAACAAAGTATTAATTTCTTAGACTCCTGTTATCAGTTTTTGGAAATAAATAAATTACGAACCGAAATTCATTAACGAAGAGTTTGGTCTTTCTTGGCGATGCATCTGGCAACATTCATTTCAAGTTTTTGAGCAAATTCTGTCGTTTAAAGATAAACATTTTTTTTATAATATAAATAATAATAAAACAAACAGGTCAAAGTGCGATATACATACGATAAATCCAATCCTCTCCCTTTATCAATTCATACGCAAAACATCGACGCTATTATATCCGGCGACGTCAACCCTTGGGAGCTTTGTCAATAGGTGTAAGATTTATTTCGTTTTAATTCCGTAGAGCTCGCGTATCGAGTTAATTGCGTGATTTCCAATGAAAATGGCCTTTTGTTAGCTTTCGTTGAAAAAGTAGATGACAAGGCCCAGACAGTGATGGATGGCTTCACCTTTGTGTAATTACGGGAGCATTTCTGTCCCCTGATGATTATTTGCCTTCCAACGTTGACGTTTTCAATAGGCTAATATTTGTTCGCGTAAGTGCCATTTTGTATTTCACGCACCAATATAAAAATTAAACTTTATTGTAGGCAGGTATTTAATAAATAAGTAACCAGAATGTAAAATAACCTTAATACAAAGTAATTAAAGAGAAAAAACGATTAAAAAGAATGTCAGGAAAATTTATGTAAAATTTCATAAAATTCATTTTCACGATTGCAATCAAAGTTGTGCTTTGTTTTTAAATAGACGGAGCATTTTTAACGTTTGTATAAGTAGTAGCTAAAAACGCAACGTTCAAACTAGCAAAATTTAGACAACATCGACACCTGCTACAAGCAATTGGAACTATTGCTGCTGCCAAATGGAAAAAATTGAACATGTTATTAAGAAGAAACAAAGAATGTGATGGTTTAATTGATTATGAGTATTAAAAAAAAAATGAAAACAATAAAGAGGGTATACACTACGCGATTACTCGACAAGCTACGGCTAGAAATTGCCGCATTTGCAGAAGTTTTATTCTTGAATTGGGGTCGGACCACCTACGCTATTCATCATATCTGACCCCCAACCAGCCATTCCTTAGGCTCAAAGTTTCGCTGGGAAAAGTGTGTAGATCTGTAAAGAGACGTTGAGAAGAAAAACATTTGATTCCGTGTCTGGTTAGAAAGTTTTCAGAGCACCCTCGCCTAACCTAATCTTATTTAAAAATAAGGAATTTTGAGGTAGCTATTGGATGTTTTATTTGCCGAAAACTATTTGCATAGCTTTGTCTAAAGTTTTTGATTAATTTTGCACTTTTTTCATTAACAAGAGAGAAGCTCATCAAGTGTTAATTCTCGACTTTGATGAAATTTGGCAGGATAGCAACCGAAAATACCCGAGTCGGGTTTTCATAGTTCCAGACCAGAACCTCAAGAACGTAGAAGCGGCTCCCCAGAATCAATACTTTTTTGGGCGGTTATCACCTTTACGTTATTCAAGTCCATTTTATGTCCAGTCTCGTGTATATGTTTTGTCACCGTTAATTGCTCGATTCTTTTAAATCTTGCGTCCCTTTCGTGTTCCTTTATTCTTACCGCGATAGCTCTTCCTGTTTATCCGACGTAGCACGTTGATATATTATCTTGTAGATACCTTCTGTGCGATTTTTGTCTATCCTGTCCTTAGTGGTCGGAGGATGCTGCTGGATTGACTTTGCAGTTCCGAAACGACATACTAGTATGTCGTGTTCCCTCAGGATTCGTCTTATCTTTTCGGTAACTCCCGCTACGTATGGTCCTTCTCTGTGGTTCTGTAGTCGTCTGTGGAGGCATCTTCTTCTTAGTGGCTTTTGTTATGTCAATGTCAATGTAACCATTCTTCTTCATTGCTTTCTCCAGATGTATCTTCTCACTGATTAGTTGTATCTCATCACTGATGGTTTCGGCTGTGGATAGTAAAGTTTTACTTACTGTCGTTTCGGATGATGGTGATTTGTTCAAAAATATCTAGTAGGTATCAAATATGACGACATAAAAATTGAACGGTATTTAACTTACAAGAAGGTATAATACGGTTTTCATTCTGGGTATGGGGCCCCATGAAACCAGCAATCAAATTAATCTGAAGCATCTGTCATCATCTTAATTGTGCGTTCGAATTACGTATCTATTATAAATCATGCTTCTATATTATGTTATTACGTCCATCACGTTTTGTTCAACCTCTTATCTGATAGCGCTATCGCCATTAAATTCAATTTACCAGCGCCGGTTGACGTCTAATTATACGGTGTTACGTGAGAATACTAATTGCCCAACAGATTGTAATGAAATGTATAGATTACTCTGCATCACGCTCAACACATATCGAATTAATTTTTCAGTTATAAAGATCATCTTCCTGAGTACCAATTATGAAAGAGGATTTTTATTTAACCAGCGAGGGCTCTTCTCGAGCAATGCATCTTTATATTAATTCTAAGGTTAATCGAATTAATTCTAATTTAATTTACTTTTCAATTATGTTCCTCTGCGACCTCACCGTTTATATAATTTCGGTTTGGCTTCAGCAGTTAAATAATTTATCATGCTATTTTGCTAATTAGCAAACGAAGGGATCTTAGAAGCTGTTCTGTCATAGACATTGAATTAGCGGTGCTCATCATGTTAGCGTTAGTAATGAAAGATAGCACAGCTTTGACGGTAATTCCACAGGATGCTCAGTAATTTAATAGAATTGATGTTGGTGAATAGTCAGTGAATATCATCGACCGGACACGGAAACAGTATAAGCTGTATAAAAATAGTATGATGGATACCATGTTCACGTTATCAATATTTAAATATAAAATTATCTTACCTACGCCAACATTATTGAAGTAGAATGACAAGGCAGAATATAAATTTGCTTGTCTCCTCTAATAAAATCATCCATATTTCACGGAAGATTTATATTTGCAGCGGTAATCTTCATATTTCTTCCACGTTGTGCTTTTTATAGGAACATATTTTTAACTTCTGCCGGCGTATGGATTTGCAGAAAGGCTTCTGTATTTACCGTCGTACTTATACATTTTTCTTTTGCGGTGTTTCTGTTTGCTCTTCGTTAAATCGGAAAACCTTTCATCTTATTCGATTGCAGATGACACGAGGGCTTTTTCATATTTCTCTGATCGGTGATACCACACTTAAGGAGAAAAGTGCTAAATCTTCCCAGAAAATAAAAATGGCAAGAACACAGTACTTAAAAGTTCACAAAACAATTTATAACGACACCTTTTCCAAGTACCCTCTGCGTCCATTGCAGATTTCAACATCTTGTTGCAAATTAGCCCTTTAAAATGCGCAGATGTAAAAGGCATGAGGAGTTTTTAGATTTGAATGTATATTTTGAATTAATGTACGTTCAAGGTATAGATAAAAATAAAAAAGAATTAAGCCACAGATTACTTAGTTACTAGCAATAATTCCTAACTGCAGAAAAAACGAAATGCATTTTCCTTTGGGAAAATATAAGACAAATTGTTGTAATTCTTGCCGGATATAAACATTCTTTTCTACTAACGTTTTGCCATACGTTACAGTTTTACGACAGCTACGGCTTTAAAGAATTGACTATTATTTTATGCTTTCCTTCTTCAACTCATTCTGAGTATCGTAAGATTGTAACATTCATCAATACTAAGCGGAAACACAACACAGGAATGCAAGCTGGAATGAAATTTTGCGGTTGGTATTTGGCTTGCTATATTTTGGTATTCCATTTATGCACACATAGAGCTTCACGTGTGCGAAGTTTAAATATATAAACAAAGAGGTACGGACGATTTTCCTTAAAATTATGCGAATAGAACTAACATTGCTGGGTGAGTTGAGGTTTCATCTGTTACATAATTAAACGAACGCCGGAATAATTTACTATAATGTTATAGCTTGCACTTGGACGAATGAGATAGCATTTGTTAATTTTCGAGCAATAATTACGAGGTCTATCTGCAAATATTTATTGTTTTTAGAATAAAATTACTTATAACAATATAATGATTTCAAATTATTTACTTTGCAGTCCGTAATATTATGTTAGGGTTTACCATCTAACGTCATAGCGAAGTGTCATCCGTGAATATTTGCTACGTTGAATTATCCACGTTACTAATAATTCCTAATAATTTCATTAAATTCGTCATGTGCCTAACGCTTACAAATATTGCACTGCAGGTACCCGTCTCCTTTACGGGACTTTAGAAAACAAATAAAACTTTCTACGTCTTCTTCTACTTAGTGTGACCGTCAAGGATTAAGAGGACAGGGTCCTCCGCTGATGGCTTAACGAAAGACACAAAATGATCAAACCAATCGGTAAACACGTCGATATTCATCCACCCGGATTATTTACATCTGAAGCTCCTTTCATTGCTTACGTACATGCAGATGGATGTATTCTATTAAAGATAAATTGAAGCGATACACAAGATGAATGGGAACGAAGTCAATTTAATTTCCTTTTTATCAAACTTCACAAAAACCTCCATTTCAGGTACGGCGATGATACACCTGTAGCGATCCAATCTCCATCCATTAACGAAGTTAATTTCGAACACTTGATCTATTACCGTCCGTATTAGAAAAAAGGTGTTTCTGCCAGCGCATCGATTCAGTTCCCATCTTTAATTCAACCGGAACACGGACGCATTAATTACGATTGTCGATTCTCAGTTAATGTGAGATTCGATGTCGTTTTTTTGTCGAAAAAGCGACGCTGCACCTCGATTACCTGCCGACGAAGTGATGACGTTGCGAATCGATGTTCATTATTTCTCTTCAATACAGAGCGTTTTTTTTTTTTATTAGAAAAAAGTTATGAAATAATAATAAATTTAAGATGGCGTAGGGCTTAAAATCCAAATGCTACATGCTAACTATAGTTTCTAATGCTTCTCATAAAATGTATGAAATAATGAGATATTGGACAAATTATTACCTAACTAATTACAAAATTTAAGGTGTTCATAGTATTGCATCACATTGCTCCTTGGGCGCAAGCATAATCATAACTCATGGTCGGCCAATACTCACTGGAATTGGCGAAATCTGTTGCGGGATACTAAGGCATGGATTGTTATTATTATTACTATCTCTACAACAACTATTTCTTGGTAAAAGCGACTTTATTTTTGATAAATAAAGAAAAAGAAATTGTAACAGAAATAGGAGGTACGAGATACCCGGTTCTTCGTTTCTAATCATCTTCGAGACTATGTAATTAACACATTTGAAATTAGCCGCTAGCCACTCTTTCAATCTGCAGAATTTCATCGAAATCTGCCGGTATCCCTTTAAAACACAACAAGGGCGATTAAATAAATTTAAATGAGAAATGAAAAATTCTACAAGAAACAATTTTTTTTTATTTATTTGAACTAGCGCTTACTTTGACGTATATTCTTTGTATGTATATAAATTTTCATATATCAGATCCTCTTCAGAAATTCGCGACCAACATACGAAATATGTAGCAACAATAGATTTGTTTAAAATATGTCTCCGCAGCTGACTTCCATTGTGTTCTAAATTTAGAAGGAAATCGCGGTCGGAGACGTACGAAACTTTTTAACTTGCAGACAGGGTGAAAAATTGCCTTGAAAAGCGTCCAAATTCGAATCGATACCTGATTATCGCATAAGCTGCGGGATTCGGTCGGTCATCTCTCGCATTCATTTCTCGGAAGAGTCGCATTCCAGCGCAGAGGATGCATCGCTTATATTGAAAATTGCTCCGGATTACCCGAAATTCACAATCAAAATCACTTTTCTGCTTCGGTGGTCTTTTAACTTTGTCATAAAAGTTCTCTCCTTCGCATTCGATAATAATTTATTCGGAGCAAGTTTTCAGGTTTTATTCGAAAAATTTAATTTTCTACCAACAAAGTTAAAAGTGACTGATAATTGCTGACGTCAACTCAGACGTGCAAATGCTCGAGTACGTTTTCTTTAAAAAATTAGTAAAATATCTCGTTATCTAACAGGAAACGAGGTTTGTGTAGAAGGAAGTAGTGTGAAATTTGCTCATGCATTCATTAATAGTAGTAGCTCACTTCATGTTAGCATTATAGATTGATGTTTATTATAATAAATAAACAATATTAGTCTGAGAATCGGTAAGGAACTGCTCAGGACGGTAAGAAATAATTGTACACTGAATATTCTTTAGTAATTCTTGCTAGATGTTTTGCTTTTTATGGTAAATGTTTTATGTTTAATGGTGTCAGTCTTTTGATAAAATATTATTCTGTTTATCGAAAACCCATACGCACAGATAGATATCTCATTGGCCTTCCAGCCCAATGGTGCCCAGGTGTTATCAACCCTTCTCCGCAGTAACTACCCTTATCTAATCCTGATTTTCCTAAGCAAGCCTATCTATCCTACATTCAAGGCGACACCGATCGCACTAGTAAGATCGTCTTCAGGAACAACGTAAAAACCATCTTCAGTCTCAATTTCAAACTCTGAAACTACTTTCCTGGCAAAGGCTTTGTTGTCTACCAGATTCCATGTTCGTACATTAATATGTATGTATATCGATAAAACAAAACGATCGTCAGCATTCGTGTTACTGAGCACGAGCGTTGTACGCGGTTGTTACCTGTAGCCCAATCAGTATGCTGTAACAGCCCTGAAAATGTCCGAACGAAACGTCGGCAGAAGCTTCTACAATGACGTGGTTCCAACCCGGAAACCAAAAATATAAATTGTTACTTAGTTCCGTAATCGCTAAAAATCGAACTTAAATGTATGGGTTTATATTACTTATTGTGGCCTTCTCAAGGTGCTTCCCTTTCCTCCTGAAACACCTTTTAATTATTGTTAATTTAATTTAACGTAGAAGTTCGTCAATATTTTCATGAAAATATGAAAAATTAATCGCGTACAAACACATACTTTGAAACTTATATCTTAAGATAGCAGAGATCTAAATTACTCCACACGAACCTGACCTGAGACGATTGCATTTTGGGTTTGAAAATATCGATGCGCATTGGCCTTAATATCTACGTTCCCGACGATTTGGTACGCTTGAAGTTAAATCCGCGTATAATTTACGTCGGCATTATTGAGGGCTGTGCACCTCCCGGAGTAATTTGAATTATTGGCCGTATGCGATATCCATGGTCGTCTGAATTCAAATGCGAAACTGCAACGACACAGTGATTTATATCTTTGCAATATAAAACAAAAAATCAATGAAACGCGTTGAAATCGTAGCAAACAGAATTTCGAATGGCTGTCATCGCGGATCATAGATTAAAACGTAACTAATAAATGTTCCAAACTGATGGGTAAACCATATCAAATATCTGCCATTGTTCTATTATATCAGCGATCTATTATCTATCTCTATCAGTAGCAGGGGTAAACTCATTAAATGAAATTTGGACCTTGTTCTGCGCGATTGATATTTTTACTTTAGTTAAGTTGGGTGGCATTGGGCTAGTGTTCATTTTTCCTTGCCGAAACACGTTTATGGCGTTAAATATGGCCAGAAATAATCTTCTTATTAGGAGCATTTATTAGCAATAAAATTCTGAATTCAAGTTTAATATTTTTCATATTTCATAGCAAAAAATGTTAACAATTCGTTTGTCTATTCTAGCGGCCATGCAGGGGTGTTTTAAAAGGGTAATTTTTTGTCATAAAATTGACATCTGGTATCGCATTTCCTTCTTATGTGTAGCTTCCCTCCTGAAAATTTTAAGTAGAGTTACGACGTAAGTGATACATCACTATTTTTTCCTTATTGAAGATAAGATCTTTTCTTTTAATGTTGGCACATTCGTATTCAAGCTACGCGGGAATGAAAAAAAATTAAACCAACATTCGTGACCATGCCCTAAGAAAGGGTATTAGTATTGAAAAATCGATTGTCTGGTTTTCACCTTTTCCGATCGTAACAGAAACTTTACACGCGTTTTTTCGTTTTTTTTTTTTACAGTGTCCTTACTTATGGCACGGTCACATTCACCACTCCACCTTTATTGAAAATTTCCGCAAACATTTGTTCTAGCAACAAACTTTCATTAACCCTTAATTCGCGCAAAAACCATCAGATCTAGAAACTCCATTTGCTACGTGTTCTTTCTAGTTACTAAATATTTCTGGCTGCTATATTAATCACATGTAACTTTTTATTTTGAGAAAATAGCAAAAAAACTTAATTTTTAGATTAATTCATCTTAAACGCCTCAAAAAATAAATATATTTTCGTAAGACGAAACGTAATAGTTGGAATATTTTATTTCCATTCACACGACCCAACGTAAATATTTATGGAGAAAACAACATCGCAGAGCAAACATCCCGCCGATGTTAATACAAGGATACAGACATTTTTGCCACACGCACTTGAATTTTCTAGAGAGGCGTGCAAAAAATAAGGTGAAACGAATAGCGAGGAGTTTTTCCACTAACCATACGAAAATTCTCCTTCCATCCCTCGAATTAAACCAATATTTTGCTTCCGCTATGTTTCAAAAACGTTTCTAAAAGGCCCAGCAATATAATATCTATAATTGTACCGTATAGCCCCTATGCCCTAGAGGATTTATAACTTTTATTATTACGTACGCCCGTTAAAATATTTTGGCAATTTGGGATATTTTTAATGGTTCAACTTCCATAAATGATTTGTTTGTATTTCTAATTATGTCTAGAAATGTATATCGTCTAATGTAAAAATTACAGAATCTATTATCTCAATTTAATAGATATCTATCTACACAGTTTAATAAGAGGTGATCCCCGGTCTCCCACGGCAACCTTTTCAGATCCACTGTGCTTCCTCAATTGCCTAATCGTTATATTAACTCTGCCTCTTTCACAAACCTTGCCAGGCTTATAAGTAAAGTTCGCCACTTTCCGTGCGCTTCACGAAATTAGCAGAGATTAAACAGACCCGTGTTTTGTCGACGACTCTCGGATTAAAGACGAGTCTGTCTAGTCTTTGCTGGAAAGTGGCGAACTTTGCTTATGGTGGACCCCTGTTCTGTGAGCCGTGTTCCTGTAGATCTTATGAAATCGCACCACAGCATGTGGACGACAGTTTCTTCGTTCGCCTGTTAGAACCCGCGTGTTGTTCGCTCTCACAATCCTAGGTTGCTCGGATGCTTTTTGAACATAGAATGTCCTACAAGCAAGCATACTATTGTTTTAACAGACTTTCTGTTTTTCCCTAGTAATTCTGCTATAAATTTAGGCCAGTGTCCAGTTAGAAATTGGGCCTCTGACCTGGAATATTTTTGTATGTTTCTTGAGATTTCTTTTCTCTCCATCGTTTAGCAGTTGCTTCAATTACGTGTATATGCAATGCTTGTAGAGAGAGGTCTTTTTTTGTCAGCAATTTACAAGCTTACTTGACTAGTTCGTCCTGGTATCCAGACCAGGGCCACTTTGAGTTAGTCCAGTTAATCTCTTGATTATCTATTTCTTTAACATACTCTAGCGCTGCTGCTATTCCTCTTTGCAATACTTGAACATTTTGAATTAGGCGACTTAACTAATCTTGATTAATTTCGTAGATTTCGGCACTGACTCCAATCTCTGTCTTTGAACCATCTGTGTACCATATAGATTTGGCTTTCTTGACAAATTCTTCATTAATAAATCGCAGAGACAGAGTTAATCTCGCCAGGATATATTTGGATGTTTCCTCATGGACAAATAGTGCAGATTCTGCATTAACGGGCACAATTTACATCCATTTTATATCCATCGCACTTTTGCCCTGAATGTCGAATTGGAAACGCGGTATTTAAACAAACTAAATCCGGAAGTATTTGTTGTATGTTTTTTTAATGATACGGCTTATATATTCTTGTAGTATAATATCTAATTTAATTTAATTAAAACTTTTATTTAATTCAGAATTTATACATTTATTTTTTATTTTAGAAAGTTTCGTAAGTAAACTGCATATTTAAATTTTAATAGTGTAGGCTGTGGAATTCGGTGCCATTGAATTTAATTTCCTGAAACTGAAATTGCAATTGAAAAAGTACGAAGAGGAATTTGCATTTCAAGTAGATTGGTAATGGATTGTACGTAGAAAGGGATAGCTCGCGCAGTTGGACATGACGAGACTGAATTGTTTTTTAATTAGTTTGGCCCGAATCCTCGAGCAGTTGTTAATAATGTCAGTGACAAAGAAAGCGATTTGTGATTTTCTATTATCTATTTTGAAAATGCCGTTAGGAAGGAAGCCGAACACCTTTTATCTCTTGACCTCTTGATACATACAAATAATACCTGCCTAAGACGAAAATAGGAATAATTTGTTTCTAAGGTAGAAAGTAATTTAAGAAAAAGGAAAAGTAACCAACTTTTTATAGGTTGATTCCGTTTCCCGAAGGGATTTGTCGACTCGAAAGGAAAAGCTTTGGTTGTTTAAGTAAGTTTTCAATTGTATCAAACTCCATTAAAGCTGCTGACTTAGTCCCTACGTAAAAAATTAACTTAAACAAAGTGAATCCAAATACTTTGCAGAACTCTCTTGTAGTAATCTAATATTACAGCAACGAATCTGATGTCTGTGCATGAAAACTGAAAACCCTATCAGTTTACGTAAAATACATTCAGAAAAGTCTTTGGGATTTTCCTCTCATGCTATTATACTTTCACGTCGGAAGAAAAATAATCTTGAAAACCAAGTACAATAGTGAAACAGGATCAGTTAGCACTTTAAATTGAAATGCTAACCACGAGGGAATTAGAAAGAAATTCGATATAAAACAAATACAATCTTGTTCGACTGCTGGATGCAAATCCTTGTTCAATATTCCCGCAGGACGCCGCTCTCCCACGGGGACCATTCGTTACCTTAAAGCTTGCGTTTGTTCCCGGTGACTTAATCGCTCGTGGGTTGTCGTTCTGCGTCCATTGTGGTAAATCCATGTTGGGTCGTGTAGGTTTAATAAATTAGACCACGTTTTATTAGTGATAGTATTGATTGGATTTACGAGATATAATCTTAATGTTCTCAGCATTCGTACAATGTTTCTGTGTACTTACACCAATTTAAACGAATGCCTTTTATAAAGCACACAATTGTAAAAATTTAATGGTAATAGAGTAAATGTAAATAGTTAGCGTGAGATACAATAACAATACCGACGTTTATGGCTACTGTGCACCAAAATGCAGAAAATGAATTTCGCTCGCCGAATTGCATTAACAGGGAAGATTAAAAGAGGAAATTTAATTTACTTTTTTCTATGTGGAGGAGCAGAGTCTCCATAATTTTTTTTTCTACATCTCTTCGATTAGCGTGATGGTTTTCCCACAAAAAAAGTTGTTTAATTTAAAAAATTAATTTTCTCCTTTATTGCAAACATGTTTACAAATCATCGCACCATCATCTATTGAAAATATGTGTACTTTTATTATTACCGAGTTAATCTGCTTCATACGGCTAAAGCGTTTGAAGTTGGTAAAAAATTGGTGAACACGAACGATGAACGTGACAAGAGGGAAGATGAGTTCGGGCAACTACTGCCGCTTGCACTTCCTAACAAGTGAATAATAGCTTTAATACCAAATGTATTTATTTATTTTTTTAATTATTAACATGTTTGAATACTTTTATCTAATTATAATGAATGAATTAATTTCATAAACGCGCCGAAACGTGGCGTTATGTAACATCGTTAATATCCTTACACCAACAATAAGAAGACCCTGACGTTATAATAAAGTGCAGCTGGAATTTAACAAACAAGATGGCTAAACGCTAATCACAGCACGATTTAGTCCATTAGGGAGCTTTGCGGTTACCACAACGGAAAGTTTACATTGCAAAGATGTATGCGAAAGAGGGCGAGATTAATGCGAAATACAACGATTTTCCATCAAGAAAATGATACTACAACATCTAATGCTGGGGTTAAGAGCCCCTCATTTCCGAGTTCCAACGGTATTAAATTTTACTTTAACTACGAAGGAAAAAATCCTAATACATTACTTCATTTAGCCCGTTTATTAATGCCGTGTTAATGGTAATACGAACAGTTACATATAGATGCTCGCACATTTATAGCATAGATAGAACATTTAAAATTCACATTCGCGTCCGTTTAATAATTTATGGTATTCCACAATATGGTAATCCGGGCCGTACACGGAATTTCGCAGTCCGGTTCTAATAACATTAGTAGGTCACTAATTACTCATTCAAATGAGTACTACTATTTGCACACCGCAAAATTAACATTACAATGCCCAGCACAATGGTCCACCGTTAACATCGACAATAAAAACATTAATAGCTTAGAAATGCGGCAAATGCAGTCAGTCATAACGATTCTCTAAAAGTAAATAAAATATCTTTTTGAAATTTTAAGGGTCGAAAATATTGATAATGATTTATTTTTTAAAATTATTTTTTAGTTTCGTTACACTCTCGTTTAAATCGAAAGCGAATTTTGATTTTCAAATTTTGCAGACTCATTCTCTTAGATGTTACGATAACATATAATCTAGCAATTTTGGGAAATTATTTTTTTTTCTGGTAATGTTGATAGATACAAACTTCAATATCTGTTTTTTTGGCATCATCTGGATCTGTGAAAATCATTTTTGAAATTCTAATAAACTATTTGATAACGTTTTCACAATATTTTATTAACACTCTATGTACAGCATTTCGCCTTGCGGCATCATGCGGGAGATTCACAAGAAGCACTGAATTGAATAAAATTTGAATCGCCACCCTAGCGTTTAAGCTATCGTTTGTTAGAGAAACAGCGACATTTCTCGAAAATCTGAAATTATATAAGTTATCTCAAAAAGCAAACCAGCTATAGGGAATATATAGTTAAAGATTTCCGCAGTCACTGATTTCTTTTAAAGAATTCCGGTTTCCGGGTTGAAACCTGAATTCTTGTTGTTTGCGTTTTGCAGCGTTTATCCGTGAATACTTTTTATTTGATTTTTTTTACTCATAACTCATATGTTTATATTAAAAGAAGTGCAATTTTAGATATTTTTACGAAGCTACACTTTTTCAAGACCCAGTTCATTCCATATATTTTCTACCTACAAAGAAACCAATGTCATATATCGCGTTAGGGCATTAACCAAAGCTTTTATGACACAGCTGTATATGGCCTTATGATACGCTAACAAATTTATTTCCGGACAGATTGTACGAAATATTCCCCACTCATTTTATGAATCGTAAACTTTATGGAGCATTATCATGATTTCGTTATTTTTATAAATGTGGTAAATTTCTTGGCAACTTTAATGATAACAATCTTGACGTAGTCTATTCGGATCTTATAGAGTATTTTATGTTAGCCAGAAATGTTCGACGCTACGATTACATGTTACAGCCTGTTGCAGTTCTTGATATATTTATTTATAGGCAAGGGTATTAATTAATTGGATAAATATTTGAAGTATTTAGAATTTGCGTAAATAATTATACCATTAGACTTTTCTAGTTCACCCTTTTTCAGATGCCAATAGTTGCAGATCCCTGTATTATTTTAAGCAAATCTCTTTTGCATTCTGCTTGTTCGACGTTTCGTTCTTCCACCAGCTTGTGCTACTAAACTTCAAAATTTTCGTTACCGTAATTTCGAAATATCTTTTAATATATTGCACGGAGTTGCTATCGAAAAGCTTGAATCTTTTGTCATTTGCAGATAACTTACAATATTGGCCGCATTGCTTCTTTCACAAATCAAAATTCAAAATTGTAATAATATATAAGTTGTTCCATTTAAAATAATAAAGTTGACAACTATTTCCGGTATAATCGGAAGTATCAGATTGTTAAAAATATTTTAATTCAATAGTACATTTAGGTTTTAGTGTACTATCAAGTTTTCAAAATTTTCCAATGTATACTCTCTCATATATCGATCGATGCAGTTCCCGGGAGATACCCTGTATACATCTACAGTAAAATATTGATTCAGTACTTCTGGTACTAGCGACTTTTAGCTTAGTAATAAAACATCGTAGATTATAATAAATAGGGAAATCAGGGCAGGAAAGCTAATTATACTATCGTATTTTATTACGTTGGTATTAACTGTTATGGACCACTTAAACTTCGGGTAACTTGGGAAAAGTGTGCATTCATTAAAGCTAGTAGAAACGTCGTTTAATATTTCAATTCTAAGAGATACGATTAATTTATGTTCATGATTTTTTTTTTACAAAAAATCAAAGTTGTCGGTTTGAATTTAAGCAAAATTATATCTTCTAATGCCACTAAATTTTGTTAAAATCTAGGAAAATCTAGGTTTTCTTCAAAAATAAATATTTTCCTAGTAGGACAAGTGCCCCCTGCCCAAAGAAATCTAAAATAATTATAGCTATATAACTTCATTTAAATGGGCGCAGTTACGAGATACGCAGGTGGTCAGATATACCAAAAAGATTTTCGAATACGTTAGTGATTTTTATTACAAAACAATTTTTATTATGTCCCGCTATTTTAATCTAATTTTTTTATCATCTAGCAAGTCTCTCCTCATTCATTAAAGTTACAGGTTCATTAATTCGTTTGTATAAAGCAGCGCATTCATTTTCGAAGCGACATCTAAAAATACCCACTCCTGTAATTAAATTTCTCGTGAAGCTTGTTAACTTACCGTCTGAGTTGACGGTTGGCTAAAATTACGGCCATGAGAGCAACATTAGCTGCCATCCCCATCGAGCCCAAGGCAAATATGAGGGCTGCCTCTGCAGTACCACCCGGATGACATTGGAACACCTTCGTGGCGTTCGAGCTGGCGTTGCCTGTGATGCTCCCGAAACGTAGGTTGGCGCCTATCATCGCCACAGCCGAACCTGTCAAGAACAATACCAACATCATTTACAATTAAGCTCACTACAAACAGTTCACGTTTTAAAACTCAAATTCTCTTAATTTGCGAATCTGAGATTACATGCGGCGGGTTATTTACTTCGTTCGTTTTTTTTCAGTACGAGATTCTAATATACGCGCACGTTTGCCATTGACTAATAACGTGGGTCTGACAAAAGTTTCTGACGCCACATGAGACCTAATGAGAAATTCCATTTTAACACCGAATCTCATTTCAAGCAACGTGATGGAAATTTAATTTATAATGTCCATTTGGATTTAATATTCCATAACAACTGTCATATCTGTTATGGAAATTTCATGTATGCAAGCCGTGTTAGCATTCGTGGGAAGTAAATTTCCTAAAACTTTAATTAAAGTATATATAGACATAGTAAAACATGGAAAATTTAAAGCCACTACCTGTACAATTTAATAACAATTTAAAGAACCTGTAAGAAACAAAGTATCCTGCTTATATAATGTAAGGTTTTTTGGTGCCTTCTATTGGCACGAATTATTAAGACATTGGTTAGCTGTTGAGAAATATGAGGTGGATGCTGACGCCTCCCAACACGCCTGTTTAATACCAAAGATGTCGAATTAGGTTCATATCGGGACTTAGTGAAGGCCGATCCATGGTTTGAATTCCATTGTGCTAAATTAAATCAACGTATCGTTAAACGGTTAGTTTCCTCGGAAATACCACGAGATCTGTTCATTCATGTAATTCTGCCTAAACCATCGCAGATCCACCACCAAATTTTTCGAGAAATTTAAACAACACTTGATATGCTTCGGATATAAAGCAGGTTTTCGCAATGATCTTCTTGGTCTCTGATTTGCTTCTCCCAACATATTTTTAACTGTTTGGTCGGAAACCTCCGATCTATGAGTGACTTTGAACTCGATTAGAAGATCTTTTGCTGTGGATGTGCGAGAACGCAAGGAAGATCCAACGCATGTCTTTTTATATCTACCAATTTTCATTTAATCTGAATCTCTAAGTCTAAGTTTGATTTATCCGATTTCATGGCGCTGTTAGCGTTAAAGGTTGTCTGAAGTTCTTAATAAAGGATATTGCAGAGTAAGGTTTATCTTTTCGTGTTTTAGACGTTGTTTGGTGCGATTGTAAAAAGGCAATCATTCCAGAGCAATAATCGCTCGCTAACTATAAATCCTTGTTACCGTAATAAAAAGTTCGAAGCAGATTAATGGGAAACCGGTATCACTACTTCTTGCGATAAAGCGAGACCGCCGACTAATTAATTGATCAAACTACTTTACAATAATTTCCGCAAGTTTCGATCGCAGTAAACGTTGTAGCGCTAATTGGAAATCCGCAAATTTAATTATGTATGCATAAACCGGGTAATTTCATTTCATACATCAACATCCATTATGCATGACATATAGAAAAGGATGCGATGTCGTACCGGATGCTAATTTGAATTTTATAACGTTAAACGGCTTATAATTAAAATCATCAATGCATACACGTGTAAATTTCACAGCTTGGGAGATTTATATTAATTTTCCACATCTTCAGTTAGGAACTGAACAATATACCGGGCTACGCTGCCTTCCATATACAATCTTAAGCTGATCGGGTGCCTTGGGCAGCCGTAAAGCGATTATTTTCCGTAATCCGGTCCCTTTCATACTTTACATAACTAAGAGTAACCCTTTTCGACTAACGATAAACATTTATCTAACCCCCGCAGACAATAAACAAACACGGTCCCCAATTCAAACTCCTAACAAGATCTGAAAAACGAAATACGCGAAATAAAAGATGAGCTCTATGAGTCCACTGAATGACTTCACTCCAACGTAATTTATGTGCGTTCTATTTAGATTCGCTGATTGTAAATTTGGGAGCTAAATAATGCAAATAATTGGAGGTAGATTTAACTACATAAATGCCAAATGATTCTATAAACCTTAAAATTCTTGTTTTTATGAAAATAACTTTAGATCAAGTAATGCAACGATCGTAAAAATTTTCGTTTTCTACTGTAACAGTCGCGATTGCTGACAATTGATCATTTCTGGCGACGATTCATAATTGATGATGAAAAATGGATTCATCACAGCACACCAGAGATCGAAGAGCAGCCCAAACAGTGGATTTTTCGTGGCTAACCGGTGCCAAAGGAGGCCAAAGCCAACAAGATTATGACCATAGTGTTTTGGAAAGTACGTAGTATAATCAACGTTGATTACCTAGAAAGCTTATTTAATATTTTCAACAATGCTGTGAAGACAATCCACGTGCGCACACTTACCTCGTCGCTATGGCAACATTTCTTGAGTTAGGATACGAATTGTTTCCGCACTAACCACATTCGCCAGATTTAACCCTCAGCGATTATTTATTTCTTTATTTATTATTTTCGAATATGAAGAAATGACTCATTGGAAAAAGATTTGGCTCAAACGATGTAGTTGCCCATTTTGCAGGGTTAGAGAAATCGTATTTTTAGCCCTTTCGCTGCTCAGGGCGAATAAATTCGCACAGGCCATCACGTATTCTAAATAGCGATTGAAATATCGCCGCAGCGAAAGGGTTAGATGGGATACCAAAGAAAAACGTTGGACTAAGTGTATCTACGTCAAAGGAGACGATGTTGAAAAATAAAACGAATTTTTCACATAAAAATGTCTTTTACTTGGCGTAAATGCATAAAATTCGGAATTAACACGATGGAACAGAATTTATACAAAAAGGAACGATAATAGATTTCAAAAATCGCCGTGGGTTTTCCCGGGATCCACTTAATTTTGAATCTAATCTTTCAAATAATCGTAATGATAGTTGCTACTGATAATTTATTGTTCAACAAATATGATGAATTTAATACAGAATAAGGACAAACTAGAGTTACGTAACAAAAGTAACTATTTCTAACCTGGTCCTAATAAAAATTAGACTACTCTGGTTTATTCTATTTAAAAATTTAATTGTTGATTTAATAATTCTCGAATATACATCATTAATGGGTTCGTAAAAACAACGAAACCATAAAATAAAAGTTGCCACTACCATTAACAAAATATGTTATCGTTGATGTTCCAAAATTAATATTCATGATGGAGTTTCTTGCTGTTAGCACAGAGGCGTCTGCTCTAAACAATCTCAGCAGAAAGCTTGCTAATGGAGTAATAAAATGTCATGGAAATTTCCTCAGAATTGTGTTTAATTTCATTTCACATTAAGTTTTGATAACAAATATTAACAAAAATCCTAATCATTTGCTTCCTATTTTGCAGGTAAGTGAACGGGTAACATTTGCAAGTGAGTTACATATTCATTTAAATATTTATGTGCATTATTTTCTTTCCGTATTTATTCTTCATACAAAATATAACACATGAGAGAATTCTAAAAGAACACTAGAAAACTTTCCGCTTTCGAGTATCATTTCTAAATGTACCGCAGATTTGGGAAAAAGGATGACGTGCAATTTAAAAACCCGGTTATCAGTTCGCTTTCCGGGAAAGTTGTTCCAAGCTGTGTTATTTTTACCGTTTATGAGAACTGCAAACGGCTATTAATCAAAACTCCGAAATTGAAGAATGCCGTTCAAAAAAGGAAGGTTTAGACTAAATCACCAAACGAAACATTGCCAAATTTTAAAATTTTGCTCGAGTTTTTAAAGGATTTAAAAACTAGAATTTAAAACTAATTTCAATCACTACAGTATGTATTGTCTCTAACAGATTAATCAACATTATTTTTTTGTGTACTCGAAGACGCTTATTCCACCTTCGTTTTAACATATTTTGATTAAAGAAAAGTTCTTGAACTGCTGTCATAATGTCGTCGCCGCTATTAAATTTGACTTCCCGAAAACTTTCTTTTAATTTTGTAAATAAATAAAGATCACTAAGATCTAGGTCGTAAAAGTGTGGTAGATGCTGCATCAGATCAAAGCGTGCATTTTAAGGAAAGCAGGCTTTTGTACACTAAGGCATTAAACTGTGCATGTGGCAATTTTTCTATTTTATTTTCTTTAATGAATTTACGAAGATGATTAATTAATGTGACATTAAACCCGTCATTGTCTGATTATCTGATCACATTCCGGATATTTAATTAATGAAATTAAGGGTTGGACCCGAAAGTGGCGATCGTCGAAGTAGTTAACCCGCTTTTTATTAAGTGTAACAAACCGATCCAGAAAATTTTTTGGATCGTTGTTAAAGAAGGTCAAATTCGTTTGTTAATTAGCGACTCTCGTTTACTTTTGCTCGAGCGATTGATTATTGTCGGAAAATCTTGTTTAATCGAGTCACGATCAATAATGTTGGCCTTCTGTTTAGCGAATAAATAATGTGTTGTGTCGCTATTGAAACTTGATGTCAACGCCTACTATATTAGAGATAATAAATGCTGCACAACCCTCGTACCTAAAATTAAGTAAATGAAGATTAATGTCCATCTCGTAAGTCGTTGCTGCGACCTATTTAATTTAAGTGAATGGTGGCAATATAGAATTGATGAAATGACTAGGTCTCCCAGCCGAAATACGGACAATTCGATAGTTGAAGGATCCCGTGCGTGGGTATTTGTAACACAAAACAATATACCTTCTATTTACTATAAATTTGCTATGACTAATGGACGAACGGTGTTTGTAAACTTTCGCGTTTTACACCGGTTGTACAATTTACGCCAACCCTGGCGATTGTATTCCACAATAGATGTGGTTCCGTGCACAATTTTTATACATTAAGTGTAACCGATCAATATTACATACGAGTTTTCTCTATGGTTAGATTTCTGTATAAAATATATATTTATTAAAATACAATTTTCATACGTTTGAGAAATCCCTGTTAATTACGGGATACTTATACAAATAATCGAAAGTAATTCTTGTTTCGTAAACCGCTTTGTTGCCAAATTGTCTTAAACTCTCTACGTATACGAAAATCCGCAAAATGCGTTGAAAATATCGTGCTTTGGAAAAATCTGAGGTCCCTGTCTTTATAATGTCGCTATGCGATTTTTTTTATCGTCAGTAAAAATCGAACCCCACGCATAGGGTTTATCACTAAAATTGGACAAACTTATTGTTCGCGTTTTATTCACCCATAAAGTGGGCCGCTCATATTTCCAACGTAGTCGTTTATCGCCGTTTCTTGCGTTGCCATTCATCTACGATTGAATGGAACACATTACTAGGGTCAAAGAATTTCTTCATTGCACGCTCACTATCTATATCTGTAGTATATACATATGTTGTACAAACAAACCGGTAAGTACTTCCATCGACAATGCCAGCGTTAGGTTATTACAATAAGAAGGGAAATGCGTTTGAAAATTTTATATTCGTAACTGCAGCAATGAATAATATGCAAATTTAATTAATTTCTCCGTTTGAACGCCAAATTTATTATGACATTTATGTTGAACTCCGTTCCTAGGATAACCATCAATTATTCGTATAACTAGAGGTATATATCGAAAGAATTAGGTAATAAATTACGTATGGCCGATGTTATGTGTTAAAGATTGTTTCTACGTAACAAATGAATTGAAATTAATTTAACGGCTGCAACGTTTAACATAGAAGTTCTTTTATTTTTACCGGTGTTCAAAATTATTAAAGGCTGTAGTAATATGATCAGATTAAGTTTTCAAGGCTCTGTTTGATCTTTTTTTTAATTGCCTTTTTTTATTGTAATAGTAGAAAATATACACAAAAATGCATTAATTTTAGGATAAATTACTGATTTCGAATATCTTTTTGTTACTACCCTTCCGGTCTTATCGGAAGTACCCTCAACCTTTTTATTTAAATGAAACACCCTGTGTATTTTTAATAAAGCACTTCACGTTTACTGAACAACTAATTTTATTTATTGTAAATTAATGACAAAATAAGAATTATCCATTATAAACAAAATTATTTCAAACGTTGAATTTGCTCGTCATTTATCTCCTGCCAATAGAAGAACTTCCCGGGTTACCTTTTCCAAGACTTGACTAGTGATTAATTCATATTTAACGACTATTCTTTGTCTCGACTCCTTCAAAGTCGTCTGGCGTAAACATTTGAGATGACCCCGAAGGAAAAAAATCCAATGGACTAAGGTCGGGAGAACGCGCAGGCCAATAATTCCTCAACTTCCGATCTATCGATTTGGAAAAGTTACATCCAAAATTTTTTGACGTAACTACTGTGTTGAAATGCAGAAATAATTTGAGTACTCAATAGATCCAAGCTTCCGTCTATAAGAAATGGGCCTTCAGATCTGTTTTGTACAATTTCCATCCAAACATTTTGTAAATGTTTAGTATGGGATACATGAATCCTCATTTGATAAATAAAAAAAACGGCCTCGTCAGAAAAACCCATTTAAATAAAAAAAAGGAATTTGGTTAGCTTTTGTTGCATGAGATTTTCCGTTACGTTTTAGCCAATTTTTTCTACATGCCCTAATTACATCAACATTCTATGACTTTATGGAAGCTATAACAATGTCTGATAAGTTCTTCAGTTCTTCATTGGTTCTTAATTTGCCTTCTTTTGTTGCCCTTTCACATTGTATTCGTCTAAGCGAACTTGTCTCACTCTTTGGTAGTCCTTTGACGACTTTAACTGCAATCTCTTGTTCTTCATGACATTCTAACCACTTTTACGCACTCGAAACTCATTTTTACTCTATTGCGATGGTTGATTTTTGATTGTTTCTATCTTTCTTTGTTTTCTTTTTGTAGTTTTTCTTATCATCATATACTTCGTGTTTCGTACGTTTATTTCTAGATTTATGGCCACTACTTTTGTTATCATCATCCTTATGGTGTATGACAAAGAGTTGATGTTCATTATCGCATGTTATTCTATTTGTCTGCAGTTTATATCTCCTAAATGCCGCTTCCAACACTAGATTGATACATATTGTAGAAAAAAATATTTTCATACTAAAAATTTTGTATTTTTTTTAAAACTAAAAATATACAACTGAAATAAGTAATGCACAAGTAAGCACAGCTACATTGTTTCATCTAAAAATCAATTGTTTATTTAAATGTTTGAATTTGAGTGCCCGAAATGGAAGCTATTTGTCGTCATGTTTAGCATAATTCACAAAGCACAACTTTCAACAATGCATGTTTAGAAAATGGAATGCCGTCTGTGAAATACACATAATATCACGGCAACTGTAAACTTTACTGGTGAATGCATACGTATAATTACCGCTAAAAATACATACACGCTTGACCAAGGTTTCGCGTAATGAAGTTTCCACTTAAGAAACTTGGTAATTTAATAAATCCCCAACCGAACTTTGTTGGTTATTAAGTTTCGAAATCATACGAAGTTTCGCGTACATAAATAAATCACCCGCAAGGCTTGCTTTGTTTCGTTTTAAAAGTGTTAACTAAATAACACCATTAATCATTTTTGAAAATTATCAATCACTTTTTTCTTGGCTAAACGAGATGGCGATGGATAATCAGATTAATTCTATAGTTTACGAGTATATAGCAACAAGGCTTTTGTTAGGTTATGTGCTTTAATTTATAGGACAATATTAACGCGATTTACCTGCCAATTTTGCGCTCGATATCCGTGAAAATTAGGTGCTTGCGATTGCGAACTATTTATAATAGGGAAACGTGCAACGAGAATTTACCGTTGAAAAGCTATCGGTTAAATGCATGAAGTTGAAAACTTTATAATCCCTAAAGTGATTTAATATTGACGAAACTTCTCAAAATCTCGCAATCTAATACAATAAAACTTTTAAAAGGCATTACGGTGTTTTCTGTTTTTAACGTGATTTTATTGTTTTCTATAAATGTAGTAATGTTCACAAGCTTCATAATAATAACACGGGTCAACAAAAAAAAATCTAAATCTAATTTTTTGCGCTAATTTCAAAAATGCATGTCAAATTTTTCTGTCAAATAGGGAATTTGAAGCAGTAAGTCATTCAAGTATTTGAAATCGTATTTCATCTCTATGATTTCATATAACATTAAAGTGAAAAATCTTGCTGTCTTACATATGAACAATACGAAATAGAGATTTTACCGTGGATAACAGTTTGGTGGTCGGTGATTCGCCTATCACGTACAGGGACGATCCTTTGATGCCGTACACATCCTAACGCCGCCCTTATCCTGTCTTGTCCGCTCGAGTGTATTTTTCAACCGTAGGATTTCGCATATGTTTGTCGCTTTCCTCCGATTTTTCAGGTTCAGATGTTTCGTTCCGATGAGATTATTTTCAATGTTTATTTTGCGGAATCCAGCGCAACGCAATTCAGAACCCCGAGACAAGGAAATTGCGTGTTGGCTGCTGTAGCGTACGTTTTATCCGCGTGTTAACTCTGTATCTATATTTCTCATTTTTACGTATTGTGTAAACCAGATGTACAATACTTAGGGATGTATTCGTAGAATATTTTTCAACTTATACGGGCGACTTAACGCCCAACACGATTGATAATGCGATGATAAAACCATGAAAGTGGATATTACATACGCTGATGAAAACAAGATATCCATCATTTATATTGGCATTGATATCTTACGTCAAAACCAATAATACAAGCTTACAGCGGTTGTACTCGTTCCTATCATTAAGTGATAAATCATCTCGTCGCGTCGAGCTTTTAGTGAAAGTGGCAGGTAGTTGAAACTGAACAATAACCTGCCGCAAGCTGTTTTAATAATAATAATAATAATAGAACTTTATTGTTTAATAGATTACTACAATTGCAGACATCACAATATGTAAATACAATTGCGGTAAACAATTACTAAGACGCTACAATATTAACAATAATAATTGCCACTGCTGGCAGAGCTATATGTGGTGCACAGTAGGGATGACGTTTACTTGAAAATGCCTAGAAACAACAACCAAAAAAATAATGCCGAAATATGGTACTCATGGAATCGTTTACGGCAAAAGCAATACAAGAAGAGAAAAAACACACTACCCAAACATGTTGCTGTCTACCCGGCGTCATCAGTGTGGTTCCGAGAGTGTTTTTACTCCACCTTGTATCGCTGTTTGCCTCCCAGTTAATAACACAACATTCGAGACGACAAGCCAGACATCTCTTGGCGCTCTGTGGCGTAAAGAAACATGCCTGCCGTTTAGAAAGCAGCGGGTACTGTTTCCCAAGCCGTTCCTGGAACAGTTTTTGGACTGCTTACAGAAAGGTTTTGGGAAACTGCACATGTAAACGATCCCTACAGGTTTACCATGATGTATAATAAAACACATCAGAAAATGCCTAGAAACAATAACCAAAAAAATAATGCTAAAATGTTGCTGCTTTCTAAACGGTAAGTTTGCGTTTGCGCTGATGCCCTTAGCTCGGGAAGATGCTGTGCACTATCCACCGTTGTTAATTGATTTTGATTTTAAATAAAACGCTTATTCAGATTTTCTTGTAAATTGCATTGGTGATAGGTACCTGTAGGCCAATTATCCTGCGCTCTATAGTATTTGTTTGGAAATGAGGAAAAGTCAGAGATGCACAACTAAGTTTCCTTTAAATTTTCCGAGTTCTGTCTCACTATTGTTTATTGATAATCAGAAATGTTTGGAAATTCTTATTTTTAGAATCACATTAGCATAGAAGATCAGCGTAAGTTCATTTAGATTTCACTAATCTCTCTTCGGTCCTGCTCGGAAGACATTTCCGCCCGTTATAATGCAAATCCAGAAAAACATGAATTATAAAACAATACGATTCGCACAATTCACTCAGGCATGAAAAGTGTTTGGTTCTTTGTCTTGAAAATAATGCATGGCTTACTTGGTATTCCGACAAAATAATTTACGACGAGGAAACCTGAGAGCAGTGACTGACCCTACCGTAACTTTAAGGATTACCCCAGCGAACAATACGTACTTTCACGGGAAACGGAAATACTTCCACAGTTCATTTATTTTCACTCGTGAGATAGGGTCGAAATTTCAATAACTTCTTGGACTTGTGAGAACATGTGTATTTCGTTTTAAGAAATGTCTTATTCAAATATTTTAAGCTCTAAGTACGGTTACTGTTAAATTAGGTAAGTTCTTCACGGAATACATGTTAAACTAAAATTTTGGCGCAGACACGTTAATCGATGTAGAAGAAAATTTTTTCAATAACCATTTATATTGTTATACGAAATTTTATTCGGACAAATCGGGCATTTTTAAATTTGATTCAATGGAAACTTTACATTTTCATGCTTAGGAAACAAGCTATTTTTATTAAATTTATAAATAAAAAAAAGCTATTAAAAGAGGGTGGTGCGTGTGAACTTTCGAAGACCAGTAGGAGGACGAGTTATTCTGGCGGAGAAGTATTTTTTTTCTAAGATAAATGTAGACGTTTTAGATTGATTTCTCCCTTTAATAAACATAATGACAACAGTCAGGTCATTGCCGCCTGATTTGTACTGGTGTGTCTTCAACATGAGGCTTCTGATGTTCTGATATCCTTGCTTATATAATGTTTTTCAAAATTCACATTTTGAACTAGCATTTCCCAATAAGACCGGAAATGTTGACAACGTATATGGTGAACGCTTCCATAAAAACATATTGAACATGGGAAGTACGATTCCGGTAATAAGACCATAAAACAATTTTTCTTCACAACATTTCTTCCAAAACTACAACGCAGGTAGTATAAATCACTTCATGGATTTGCAAAGCTTGATAATTTATTAGTTGACAATTGTCAATACTCTTAACAGTTCCCTTAAATATATCTTTCCTATTTTCCACGAATTGCTGTTGCTACTTTTCCGGTATAAAAGTAGAAGTTCATCAGTTTTCGTAATTAAAAATATTGATCGTAGTAGCTACAAATAGGTGCATTAATGGATGCAGCCTAATGGATTCTGGCATGTAGTTATTTTAAGAAGCTGTAGTTTATGTAATCGCGCATCTCGATGCTCCCTTATCGGAACGATTTAGCGCTCAATAACCGGGCGACGGAAAAGTTATCTACCACGAGCTAAGGAGCAGTGCTAATGGAACTCCTTCTGCCCACGCTACTAAAACGTGGATACTTAGGAATGATTATGTGGATTTAGATTTTCGTGGAACTTTTGCCAATGACAGTACGCAGAGATGTACAGCTACATCGATGCGACAAAATATTAATCTGTGATGTTATAACGACAACGACATACGCCGAATCGAAAAATTTGTAAGAGGTACAGATTAATGATGTATTTTTTATTAACTCTATCGCTGCTAGTCTATTTTACCTTTATTTTTACCACTCCTCTCGTTCCAAAATCTAATATACCTTCTCGTCTATTGCACTTGCTTGATTATCGCAAATTTGTTATTTGATCATTTTTAACTCATTGCGAATTTCAAAACAAATTGTACCATAAATATTTATAGCGTTTTCGAAATTAAAAAATTAAAGAATGGTTCCTCTAACAACTAACGCATTCCACTGCAAACAAAAACTGCACTGTAAGTAGTGATATTTTCACGAAAAAGCTTTGAATCAGTTGTTGATACTTACACCTCAAAGGAAAACTTTCCTTAAGAAAGGAACACCGTAGCTTATAGTGATAAATTGTAGAAGTTTGCACTTTTATGTGCCGCATTGTGAAAGAAATTACCAATAGAAGCATCAATCTCGTCTATACGCTCTCCACACTGTGTTTAAGCAAAAAAACTTTGGAACCTTATGTGTGAGTTGACAAGTTGAATAATTACTTCCATTCCCTCCCTGTTTCGGGACATTAACAGAGGATTGTACTTTTCATAGCGATTCGAATGAATTGTCAGTCGTTTACGTTTCACTAACCTTGACGGGCTCCTCGAAATGCTTCAACGATAATTTATTACCAAACGTCCTTAGGCCGATATGTTAGAGACCGCAGCCGTCTGGAGATAATATTATTGCAAATCAAATTACAAGTTAAAAATTGCAGTCGGGTGGGCAGTTTGCTGAAAGTGAACGATTGGCTAGTTTAGGTGTTTTGAACAAAACTTGAATGGAAAAATTGTGACGGTCGAGGGATGTTTGGACAATTATTCGTAAGTTAGCCAATTCTAAAATAGCTCCTTAAGCCGTTTAGACGACATACGCAGAAAAGTAATAAACCGTCCTCAGAATATTTTTAATAACACAAAACGCTGAATAAACATAAACTTAAATCTGTTATGGTCTCGCTGACGAAGCGTTATACAAGATATAAATTTCATTGTAACCCTCTTCAATCGCCCTTACAACTTTGCTGATATATACGGCTTAACTTGGAAAGCAACGGTTAGAAAGATATTGAAGCTTAATCGATTCCAAAACCGCGTAATGGTCACCAGTACGCAACATTATAAAATAATATAACATAGTAGAATAAATATACTTCATGACATGGAAATCGTAACACTTAAGGGTAATAAATAAGTGGTGATAGCACCACCATACTTTTGTTTAACGTTCGATTATACCTAGGGTACGGCAACATTGAAACTACCGCTAGTTGAGCGTATTCGGTAGAGGTAACATTTTTGGTTTGCGCGAAGGTGGTTTTTCCTTCAGGGAAATCGCTTTAACCGGAACCAATCCATCATTATGTCAGTCACTGGGGAGGGCCAGGAAAGTTGCCGAAAAGGAACCGAAGCCCGAAGAAGAACTAATAAGATGCATGACCATCGCCTTCACCTAATGAGTCAATTGTTGATCTAGGATTAGGAAGGTCGTCCTGTGACCCTACGAACCGTCTATTGCCGAATAGGGGCTTTAGGCTTGCAATTATGTCGATCACCTCTTGTGTTGCCACTTACGGCTCAATACCAACCATTTGGAATGGTGTTGATTGCGAGTACACTGGAACCTGGAGTGGCATAGGGTGGCGTTCAGTGAATCTCGATTTTGTATAGGATTGGCTAATGGCTGCATGAAGGTCAAACTAAAACGTTGGGAACGTTGCGATATTTATTTTCCTTTTGAAAGACGTACGCACTCAGTTGTAGGCGTTATGGTATGGGGCGCTATAGCATATGCTCAATTGCTGTTCATTCGGGATACAATGAACGCCCAACGTTGATGAAGTGGTGGAAGCTCGTATATTAAACTTGTCACTGTTAAATGCTCTTTAAACTTTACTCGATCGTAAGAATTTCAACATTTGCATTGCATTAATTGCGACAAGGACGAAACTTCACGTGAACTCGATTAAAACTTTCGCTATCGTTGAAAATTTAGAACAGAATTAGTAATTTACGCTGTAGGATGTGGAGGCATAATAATCGATAATTACACCTGGCGTATAAAGAATAGAGCTTCTGCGGTAGATACGTTGCGGATCGAGTTACATGAGCTGGAAACTGTATCTTTATCTAATACAATACAAAATTTCCCATATGACCAATGTATAAAAACCAAAACACCGTACAAGCCGCCTTTTGTAATTCTAGATTGATAAATGTCCTCGAAGAGAAAAGGAAGCTTTTTACGCTACAGCGCAACACTGTCGACTTTTGTAAAGCATTCTTTCTTGTGCACATACGTAGAAGTTATACAGATATACAACATAAGAAGGAACAAAACAAGAAATTAATGAGAGTGCAAGTTTTTCTGTATACGAACGTTGCTTTAATTGTGTTCGTTTGTTTGGAAGTGAAACTCTCTTCGTTTAATTGAAAGTTACAATCTCAATTAAAAATACAATTGCGCAATACGAGAAAAAAATTTAAAAACAAAATTATGGGCAATTTTTACTGCGTTCAAGACGTAGTATATGTATATGATGCTGAATCTTTCTAATATCCATAAATTACATGTATCCATCTTACAGGAGAGAACTGCACAAATTTGACAAGGAAATATTTAAGATATTAAACTTTAAATGAACAAGCGTAACCGTGAAATAACATTGCTGTACCGTTTATGACGTCATAAATGTTTCTAGAGCAAAATGGGTTTACCCAATGTTAACGTTATTTCTCGAGACCTTCGCAGCATAAATTCGCTTCAGTAATATTTTTATAAATTTATTAAGGCAAAGAACGGAAATCCATAGATAAAGAAATTTACGAACCATAATGAACTGAACAGCCTTAATATAATCGTGACTCGAATTGAAACAGAAGAATACATGCTAAGCGGCAATTTTCCAGCTAGTTGGGGAGAGACACTCTAGCATGGTACACGGACGGCTCGAGAATAGAAGGTGTTGGAACAGGTATAGGCGTTAGTGGATCTAACTACCACTTAAAAACGCCTTCAGGACTCCATGCCAACATATTTCAAGCAGAGATTTCTGCTTCCTTCAATCCCTCTCCAAAGTATTGAAGGAAATGAAAAGGCAGATAAGTTAACCAAAGAAATAGCGGTTGGTTCTAACCCCTTTTGTGGAGCAACATAAAGCAGCACGTGTCATCTGAATATATCGCACCATTGTGGCAGCAGCATCCATCAGAAAAAGAAATACTAACACATAGAAATCCACACCAACAATAACTTAACTTAATAATTCAGAGATTAAAGGTAACCATAATTAGAGTGACTGTATTAATATTACGAATCTGTTATAAGCATTTTTCTTTATTTATTTAATTGCTAAATTATGATTTTCAAGATTTTACAAAGTGATTATTCGTTAACTTTATTATGACTTTAATAGCCAAGTCTAGCGAGTAAATAATTAACGTGTTAGTATTGCTGTCGTTTTTGTATTATGCTGCAAAATTTTCAGCGTGTAACAATTTTGATGTGGTGAACAAATTAAAAATGCAGCGAAAGCTGCTGCAATTTTATAGATAAAGAGGAACATTTTCCTAATTAGCAAAGTTATCTCGTTCGAGAAACGTTAAGTTTTGAAGTTATAAATTATTGTGTTACGCATGACAGACTTCTAGCTGCTTACGAACTTTTATTCTAATCTGATTATTGCACAGATTAATAAACTTTACACTCTAGTAAACCAGTAAGCGTAATTACATATTACACACGTTGAATTTTAGGGGTTACGAGTTACTAGATTTGCATTAAATCACTTTACGCTGCAATGTAAGCTTTCAAATATTTGCTTACCGTTTAAAATGTCAAAATATCAATTTTTGTTGTATTGCAAGCGGATGTTGTAAATCTAGAATAAGATCTAACAGGATGTCCCTGCCAGAGATGTGACAGTGCATTCCTGAAATGATTTTAATGAGAATTAATGTTAACCAATGAACTATCAAGAAGAAAGTTTACCAACAATAGCTATTAGCGAATTGCTAAACTGAGTATTTAATGCCGTAAGCCAATCAAAATTTAGGAAGAATGCGGTAGCAAATTAGAATTCGCTTTCGCAGGTGTTTGGAATGATACCTTGACTGGAAGCAGAAATGAAAGGCAATAAGACATTGATAGAAACGTAGAAAGCCGACCACGCGATGAACAATATCTTGAGTAACCAAAAAATAATGCTAAGATAGCTCAGCTTCCTCATGGTATTGATGGAATAATTCACGGCAAACGCAATAAAAGGAGAGAGAAAAAATACACTAACACATGGACATGTTTCTGCCTACCCGGCGTCATCAGCGTGGTTTCGAGAGTATTTTTCATATCTCTACCTTCTATCGTTGTTGCCTCACAGTTAATACCACAACTTTCAAAACGACAAACTCGACATTTCTTGGCGCCCTCTTGGCCATCTCGTGTTTAGCAGTCATGTGAACTGGTCGAGGGATGGTTTGGGGAACAGTACCCGGTTTATGTCGCTGCTTCCTGAACGGCAGGCGTGTGTTTCTGCGCCAAGAAATGTCGAGTTTGTCATTTTGAAAGTTGTGGTATTAACTGTGAGGCAACAGCGACACAGGGTAGAGATAAAAATACTCTCGAAACCACGCTGATGGCGCCGGGTAGGCAGAAACATGTCCGTGTGTTGGTGTATTTTTTGTCTCTCCTTTTATTGCGTTTGCCGTGAATTATTCCATCAATACCATGAGGAAACTAAGCTATCTTAGCATTATTTTTTGGTTATTGTTTCTAAGCATTTTCTGATGTGTTCTGTTAATATCTTGAGCGCTGAAAAACAACCAGTACTAAATGAAATGCAAAACTATAAATGATGTATCGAGAAATGTAAAAGTAAGAATCACCATGAAGTATAGTCAGCACAAAATATACGTCAAGACTAGTCAAACGGGTATAAATAAATCTGATGAGATTTCGGATAGCATATCCGAATCAAAGTTTTCCGCCAACACATCTGCATCCCAGTTACCGAATAACGGATCCAGATCCGAGGTTTCGAACAACGGATCCGGATAATAACACGAAAATCCGGATCTTGCTCTAGTATTTATTAAAATAAAATATATTCTAATGACTTGTAAATCGAAAGTAATCGCTTTCACATTGAATCGAACAGTTTAGCGCCGAAGATACTTGTGGAAAATTTAGAGATTTTGAAAATATCCCAAATACTAGAAAAGCACTGTTAAGCTTCCCGTAAAGGACAAGATTAATACATATACGGCTCTTAATTCTGAATCTTGGAAAAATTCGCTGCGGAAAGTCACAATGGCTAAAACATGGAAATAAAAACGTCACTCCTTAGGGTATCCACACGTTAACGATCCATCTTAAGCCCGTCCCGTGATATGACGTCACTTCTCGCGTTCCTTCCTATACAAAAGACAGAGAACCAACGTCATTTATCTTTACAATAGCTGCATGTGCTAGGCCATAGCCTTAAGGCAAACTGTTAATATGTGGAAACAAAAGAGTTGCAACTGCGTGGTCACACTGTGCATATCCGACGGATGCAGTTGTAAATTGTAGATTTTCTGGAATTACAACATTAATTTTACAACGGCGATTATGAAGATTTTACGTATGTTCAACGTAATTAAAAATACACGTACGTTAATTGAAATATTTTCAGATATTAAAGATATTAAAAAAACATAGATCAATCAATACACTCAGGTTAGGGAATATTTACGTTCATCGAATATTCCCCAAAAATAACTGTTGGTACTTACCAGCAGCCATATTTTCGTGAACAATGCTGTTACGTCTTGCTATAAAAGTTCTTCTTGTTGGCAATAAAGTTCTTCGTTTACGTCTGTTTGAGCATATGGGAAGTACAATAAACATAAATTCATATTATTTTCGTTTGCGATTTTATTTGATTCCGTTTAACGCTTTTGATATTTGGTGACGTTTATTTAACGTTTACGATATTTAGCATCTGCACAGGTCGTACGGAAAGAAAAATAGTTTTCCAACTTGCAGCTGTAATTACGTAGATGTTATATGGCATGTCCGTCCAAGAAATGACGTTGCGGTCGCTGCTTGATAATGTGTATGTGTTAGTCTGGTTATCTCGTTGCAGCACTCACCATTAAATTTTAACTATGTTTTATATTCTTTACACTTGAATGGCAATTATGTGGATTTGTGGTAAATAATAAATGGGAAACCGAACTGAAATACCTGAGGTCATATATGTTCCTTATAGAGATGCTTTGGTGGTACTCAGAAAGAATACGTGATGGGAAGGGTTTTGCTGTTAACATTTGCATAAACCAAATGCTGTCATTTTATTTTGTAATTGGACGTTTTTGTCATAAGTATATTGTTTATTCCTTTAAGAGAAAATATAAAAACAATAATTTAGTAAAGTATATCTTCATACATACATTCAAATCTAGGCTGTTTATTTCTCTTTTGTTTTTTTTTGAACTGACACCATTACACTTGGAAAAACAATAGAATGTTTATTTGTAATTTGTTTCTAATTTTCTTATTTCTATTTGTGCGATGAAAAATTAACTCTGTTGCACAAATCTTGATCTAAATGATTTTCCAAGCCATCGTTTAGATTGAATCTTTCAAAAATATCACCAAAGGGATGTAATACACCAACAATTCATATTATCAGACCATAAACATACTGGGGACCATTTTCCAATTACGAAATTTCAAATTTGTCCAAAAGATTCCCACTTCCTATTTCAGTCGGTGTTGACAGGCAGAAACACGAAGCAGATGTTAACGTTTTCTAATAATTATAAGGGAGTTGGGATAATATACGTTTTGGGTACTTCTTTCTGCGAGGAAGAGAATATGATCCGATAGAGATCTCTAATATAGGAACACCGGCGACTCAAAAATTGCGACGAAACTCTAGACTTTGATACAAGAACAAAAAAAATTGTATCTCTTATAGTTCCCGAGATATTTGCAAGAATAAAAAATTCGTGCAAATTTTCACAAAGATCGTTTCTGCTTGTACGAAATCGTCTTACTATCAATAATAGATATATTCGATCTTTTTAATTTTTACATTCTGAAATTTTACAAGTATTACTTAATAACACGTGGCTGTTCTTCCAGAGTAAAATTAATTTTGAACTAAGTACCAAGACAATAGCGATTACCATTATTATGTATTTTTAAAGTATACAATTTTACTATTTTAAAAATCATGACACGGCGCATGACTCCAGTAGTCGGCAACACTATAAAAAGGGTCCCAAGTTCCACAGAACTGCAGTATAATCAGTAATTTTGTAAAGAATGATAAAGTGTTAAGTTTAATGCTGTGAGCAAAATCGGAAGTCACGAAGAAAAAAATTAAATTTAAAAGAATTTATCAAAAGGTGAAAATCTAATTCAAATCGTAAAAGGGTTATTTACTGACTTTATTTTTTTTTATAGTTATCCGAATTAACTTTTGGAAGGCGTCATATTTATTTGAAAATATGGAGATATACATACGTGACACATACACATTATCTTGTCGACGGTTGAACTAAATGTGTTATACTTATCTTCCTTCATCTTTAAACACGATTTAATCTACATCTTTAAAGTTGTATTAAAGTTTTGGAAACTTTGTCATATGTTTGAATAGAAATATTAAGTTGTATGCCAACGTATATTCTAAGACGTAGTTAAGTTTGTTTTCCGTTAGCTTAGCCGTATCATCACCTCTTGGGTGAATATTTCGTTATCATGTTGAAAACTTTCCCGAAAGCTTTGCGATTTCCGTCCGCGCAATGATCTGTCTGACGACGGCGCCGCGTGTATTTAGGTCGGTGATCGCGAGGATACTGCAGGGATGCTGTAATCTGTACGCTATCGTACACTCTTGCGTCTCAGGGGGTGAATTAGAAGGTTCGCTCGTAGTCTCGAGATCAACGATTTTTTGCCTTTTCTGATCATTCAACAAATAAATGTTGAGACGAAATGAGAACTAGTGAACGTTTATGATATACATTCCAATAATAATGATGCGCTAAACTATTGAAAATGTTGTATTCAATGAAAGATATTTGTCTCTGCGTAGCATTTAGTACCTTTATATGATATTTGGTGCTTTAAAATTGGAAGTAATCAGCGGGTTTCCCGAACGTTTAAGGTGGAGGCGCCAGTTGTGGCCATTTCGAAGCAAAATTGGCAGTGGTCCATTTTTGTTACTCGTAATTAGTCATTCGTGATTTGAAGCCAGATTTAACCACGAAAGTTCCAGCTACAAGTTACATGTTAAAAATAATGAGGCGTACTACATTTGCTGTTAAAAGATAACAGAAGTGAAAATCTAAATAAACGTAAACGGAAGTTTAAAGACAACATAAGTATCATCTTCCATTTCAGGAATATTAAATGCTCCTTGCCTGAATGCTTAATTATTCCGCAAATTTTCCATTTTACTGCGCATTATCGTTTTTATGGGAAATTTTAGCTCTGTGGTAGGAATTGTTATATAGCAATTTCGTATGTTCCAACCATCAGTTCAGTTTTGTTATCAGAATAACCTGTGATTTTTTGGCTCCTTCAACTCGTTTCTATGTTATATATATTTAATTGATTAATTGATTTTGCCATAAACAAAATAAGGTCATTTGCATCGCTGTCCAACAAATATTTATCCCATTTTGGTTTCAATTTTACTCAAATACGTTAGTTCCCTTGATCAAGTTCATGTATTCAATAGGTTATTTCGCCAACGATGGATCAAATGCGCGTCGCAAAGGATATTTGCGCTGTCTCAACGCTACGTCTTCAAAAATAATTTGGGGGACTGCGTTACAACATCTGCATCTTTATAGATCCCCATCTTATGCAGGTGTCAACTCTCAAACAGCCATGTTCTATCATTGTACATATTGCCGCCTGAAGTTGAATCCTGTTTAAGGACGTCAACATATGTTTTATTTCCAAGGCAATGAATAGTAAATGCAAAGAAAACACATAGACAAGAGGAGATTTGCCTAAAGATGCCTCTATCTCATGGTCTCTTCAATCAATTTCCGCGCAACATCGATGTTTTTTAGAGCAACAGGATTTTGGTCGACTTTCACGAAATTCATCAGTGGCGGAAGCAATTCTGCAAACCAGATGGAGACATTGTTTTCTGATGGTGCTTCATTACAAAGAATTGAGCGATGCAATTCGAGGCATTGTTGTCGAGTAAATGCAAATATTTTGGTTCTTTGTTACGATATTTGTGAGCGTCTACGTTCCATTTTTTTGCAATATCGTATATACGTTTTATTCCGTAACCTAAATTACTCTTCTAACTAATTTAATATCGTATTCCTTATTTTATGAGCGCTAGTTTCCAATGGCTTTTACAAGTCTGTTAGCTTTTATTAGCAAGTGTATACTTGCCCGTGTGAAGTTTATTTTTCAGATCCCTTGGGGAGAAATTAATTAGATGGAAATCTTCAAGGTAAGATAACGTTAATATTTATTTTTCTCGGTGGAGTATTTACGTTATAAAATTTCAAAAGGTATAATTTATTTTGCAGAATTTCAAAAAATTATGTGCCGTGACTTGCAATCAGATTAGTAATGTACTTTTTTAATTTTCCAACTTAAGAACTTAAGAAGCACTCACAATCGGAGTTAACAATAAAAATTGTTGCTAGTCTAAATTTGTACAGGTATGAGTATTTTGGCGATACAGTTATGGAATTGATTAAAGAGGTAAAACTAAAAAACTGCAAATTGTACAGAAAGATAAACAATAGCCTTAGTTGAGTAAAATACTGAGATACCAAATTAAAATTTGTTTGCTAAAGATAACAAAAGAATCTACGCCTTTGTAGTGGAAAAATCAAACGAACAAAGAAAAGCAAAAATATATCCCGTGTAGGTACTCCTTCAATCATTTTTTCATTTATTTAAGCGTACATAAATATATACACCGTGATCAGGAATTCACGGAATATCGACAGTTAGGGCGATTCTGTAATTAATTCTGAGTCGTCAGTCCTAATTCAGAAAAGTTGTATGGTCATTCATTATGGCACGCAATGCCATCAATGTTGAAAATACGCGACTAAAAAATTATTTAAATTTTTTCATCTTCTGCAGTAAAGTCATGTTTTTTTTGCGTGGTGGTGTAATTAATCATTTTTTACCTTAAAATTGATGTATTATCGATATGTGAAGAATTTCATCAGGTAAACATATTGATTGCAGATGCTAAAGTTCAATGCATTGACACCCTAGAGTTATATCAACATTTGCGATATCATTAATCTTGTTTACGGCCTAATTTTGCGATTTTAACATTTCCTTTAAGTATAGCAAGTTGCCATAAGTAAAATACTTATGACAACATTCTAAAAAATCGTTTTTGGTTTCGTTTTTTTTTTTTTCGAATTTTGTCATATCTTCCCCACAGATTAATTTAATAATAACTGGTTTTATATGATGTTGCCGAATCTCCGCTTTTAAGTAAGCCGTATTACTTAAGTAACGACCATACCTATGTATAGCTTAATTTATTTAAGCGATAGGGTTTACCGTCAAGCGTCACCGCAAAGTGTCGCCGTTAAGTATCTGCACGCATCTCATATTAGGCAAAATCTAATGTACAGCATGAACCTCGAAAAAGCATTTAACATTAGAAACTTTTTTATGAAGGTCACACTGGCGTATGCGTATCCATACGTGTTTACGTAAGACATACACTCCACATAATAGCGATATTCACTAACCACTCATAATTGTAAAACGTGGGTTTTATTCGCTATGTATAATAGCGAATTCTGAACGCTAAGATTGAAAGGAAAACAAATAGATTTACGTTCTATAATGTTTCACAGCATTTAAAATTTTTTTTTCGACCCTACCTGCCTTGCTTCTCGGTTATAGTGACAAGATGCGTTAAACAGGGAGTTAGTTGATGTTTGGAAAAGGACGTAGGTATGAGAAACATGAGTTTTAGACTAATTTTGGACTATTTATTATTGACTGAAATCAATGAAATACATCACTTGCGAAACAACCAAAAAAATTGAACGCTACCCAAAGTTTACGGCAGCAAAGTATTGCAGCTGTTCTACAAGAAGCTACAACGTTCTCCAAAAGACAAATATTTAAAAAGCGTGATTACTTTCACATATGCAAATTGCCCGTCAGACTAGCCGAAAAACAGACATCATATAATAAGTTTACCAAGAACTATACGTGTAAATTCGGCAAGAAACGAAAGCACCTAACGCAGATAACTACTCTCCATATTATCTATTTTTACAAGGTAAAAAACGGCGCTATCTAGAAAATCTCAAAGTTACTGAAACAAGAATTGCAGAAAGGTTAGGGAACATTATATTCGAAAATCTTCGAGACTACATACAATGGAATATTTGATACTCATGTTGGTTATTACTTCCAACCCACTAATATAAAATGAGACTAGTTATTACATTGTTGTCTGTTCCAACCCTAATGCAAAGGAATGAACTCAATGATAAAACGTTATCAGAAGACGAAGAAAAGAAACGAAGAAGAAGAAGCAGAAACGAGCGATGAAGACGATGTATAGACTGTATTAGAATGCAGTAGTGTCTAGATCTAAAGCTCGCGTATTGCCAGATTTAAAAGCACCATTATGTAACCCAACGAACTAAAGGGTGATCCACTAGGCTAAAGAAAAAAAAATACTTCCACCCTAAAGAAGCTCGTTACTACTTAGGATAGACGATAATCATAAAAATAAACGGGATACCTTTAAAACGGAGTAACTATTATATATCCCTGACCAGGTGACTACCACATGCTCGATAAAGGGAACGGAAAATTATATTTACGTTCGCAAATGCTAATATTCATAAAGTAATTAACTTTACGAAGCTGGAAGAAACGTAGGTAGAATAACAATTATTAATTAAGCACTTCGTTAAGTCCGATTCTCTCCTCGTAATCACGTAAAAGCACTTACGTAGTGTATTTTTGTAAAAACTAAATTCGTTAAAACTGATAAAATTATTGAAGTGGTAATTATTGCTATTATCGAAAGGAGCATATTGCTTTTTTTTTTTAATTAACTGAAGGTGTTGCAATTAAAGTGGTTAGGATTAATTGAAAGATTAGGAAATACAATGTCGGCTTAGCAAAAGGGTAATTAAAGCTGGAGATGTAATAAAATAACTGGCGTACTTGTACTCTTGAGTATCCTTCTAGGAGGAACAGGTTGGGTTAAAGGCTGATGAAAAAATTGAACCTTAATCATGACCACCATATTGTGATTCGATTAATCTTAGGTATATCGTATAAATTACAGTAGGTTGAATAATCAATTGCGTCTATTATAGAAGCACGTTAAATCGTTGAATATCAATAGTTCTTGTTAATAAGATCGCCGTATTGACTGACTTAATTGGGTCTGCTGTACTTTATTTACGCATTGTACAATTAAGAACAGGCTCTATTATTAATTAAGACTTTCGTGGTATTGACTTTGCTTTAATTGGTACTATACAATAGATACAATATCTACGGTCTTTTGTTCGAAAGACCTAAATTAATGGCAGCGTGTCGTTTTTATGCTCGCTTAAAGTACGTGGGTGGTTTGAAAAGTTTCCAGGCTAACACGGAAAAAAGTATTTTATTGTCAAATTTCGCTTTTTTTTTTTTAACGCTGTTTCCGTCTTTTTAATCCGTCCAAATAGTAGTTTGCATGTTATTTCTAAAAGTAGACATTTACGAAGGTGATGGCCTCCTGATTCGATAAAAATCTCTGTCCTACTAATTAAAATTTGAGGCTAGCAAACCGGAAAAGGTTACTGGAGGCCAGATCTGGTGAATTTTTTACAAGGTGACCACTGAAGTGTGAAACGGTGCGTCGTCTTCGTAGAACAACAGTTTTCTTTTCTCCAAATGCAGTTTTGGCTTCAGCTTGTCAAGTAATGATGCCAAATATGTCCCCAGTTATTGTTTTTACTTTTCTAAAGCAGTCATTTAACATAACTCAATGACTATACAAAAAAAACTGTCGCCATCGCTTTCGTCTTCGTTTTTTTCGATGCCGATTCACCTTCCACAGTTCACTCTTTCAGGAGCGGATTTGTGTGTTCACATTTCATCTACAGTTACTAATCGTTGCCAAGCCGATTAATTTCGCAAAAACTGCTTCAACAGAGCTTCGTAAATGTTCATTCGAATTCGTTTTTAGTCGTTATGCGCGAAACGCGTTCTTTCGAGATACGCACAGCTTCTGTTAATTCCTCTAATTCCTAATTATCGGTAGTGGTTGCAAGCTGGCACGACAACGATTAAATTCACCTGCCCAAAATTTCACCGTGACAAATAATGGTGCAGAGGCCTCGTAAAAGCTCCCATCTCGGCTTTAATTTGCATAGTTGTATTGCCTTTTAAATCCAAGAATTTAATGACAATTGTCAACAAATTGTCAGCATGTGTACCGACGCCGCTATACACTCCTAAAACTAGCATAATAGACTCATTCGACGAATCTAGCGCTCGAAACGGGTATGACATCATCAAATTGAGACCACTTTACCTACCCGTTATAAATTCCATATTGTATTTTCATATGTTCCCAAACCTTCTTCTCCGAATGTTTTAAGACGTGTAATTTTTTCAGTTTCTTTTATTGTTGACGTAAGCCCCTACTTATTTCTTTTAAACGTCATTTAATCTAATGGATGGAATCATTCGAACAATTTTATAATTTCATATTTTGAAAATTGTGTAAAAAAAATTATCTAAACTTTCTTTAATTATATTTGAATACCTAATTTGCGCTTGAAAAGGCAAGAAATACCAATTCACCTAAAATGTTGATTTGGAAAGATCGACACAATAATTATTTAAAGCCAAGTTACTTTTAAATTTAATCTGTCTATTGCGGTTCCCTTTCAACAATCACTCGAAAATTTCAGATGTAAATCGACAGGATAAATACGCCCGAATATAATCACGTCGAACAGCGCTACTGAATTTGGCAGAAGCGTGATGAACGAATTATTCGCGAATATTCAAAATTAAACGGGCTGCCCATTAAATCATTTCTATTCAATCAAATAAAATGATTAAATTACGCTATTCTAGGCGGTAAATTTTGTTCGTTGTTACCTCGGCCGAGAAATTGTAAATTTCGAATAACTTAGAAATTTACAAATAAAGCTATAAGGATAATGTAAGGAGTCAGCTGGACTAAGGCATTCTATAAAATAAGAATGTGTATATGTGTGTATGCCAAAGTCACCGAGAAGTCGTCTTAAATTTTCTAACAATTCCATGTACTTGATTACAAGGGTTACTTTCCCAATGGAATTTTGATGAACCTTCTAAGATGGTCATGGGTTCTACTGAGTGGACAGCTGTCGGTCCTTGACCCAAAATACTGGTAGTTAGACCTAATTATTGTTTAAAATTACCTGTGTTGCTGTGCCAATTGCTTGCGTAAGAAGGAGGGATAACATAAAAAGTACTAGATAAACCCATTAAATAATTTATTTAGTAAATAGTACACCTGTAGAGCGTCCTTTCTCTAGCTTGGCGTGTAATCTCTACTTGAGACAGCATGATACGTGAATGGCAGCCTCAGACGCTGGTGCACGTAACTATTTTGCAGGAAGCCCAGAGATCATATTCGCCGCGACGCGACGTGGCAAAAATCTAACAAGTTTTATAATAGCTACATTCCTTTATGTACAAAAATCTATAATTATTTTCCGACGGAGATGAGGCGGGCGATTTAGGTCAACGATTTTTTTTTTGTTCTCCTGATGTTGTTCATTTTAAATTGACATGGACGATATCAGACAGAGACAAGTAAAATATCAGCTACACAAATAAGATTTTTGAGCAGAATCGAAAATAAAATAAAAACAGACAAGATTAAAAACAACGTTTAGACAAAATTCGATATATAATTATAGTGGAAAAAAAATAGAAGAAACACAATTGAGGTGTTATGGACATATGAGTGGAAAGCCAGGGTAGCTAGGCGAGTGTTCGAAGTTAAAACAAGCAAGAGGGCGACCAAAAAGAACGTGGTTAGAAGGAGTAAGGGCATAAGCGGTTAGGAGAGGAATCAAATTGGAGGAAATATACACAAGATAAAAAGCCATGAAGAGATATTTTTAAAAGACCACAACCGCCATACGCCCTGTAGAAGGGTAGAATGGCTTAATCGCCCGTTACTTACCATAAACATTTAATTCATTACATAGCCGTGGACCCATAGATTAAATTCCCCTTCAACTACAGTTTCTCTAACAATGAGTAAAACTTTCAGACATTAACACTTCCACACAAGTCCATTGTAGCTGCAATAAATCATAAAGAACGGATTTTTTGAGTTTATTTATACGTCAATCGTGGATACTGAAAGCCATGTACTTTCTCGTGTTCTGAGAAAAATAATATAAATAGCTTTTGAAAGCTATTTCAAGAGGACGTATTTTATATTGTACATATAATGGTGACGCTGGTATTCTAGTACAGTATACGTATTATGTGGCGTGAATTGCTGGTATTGACACCCCGAACTTAACAAAATTTGTTGCTATGCTATTCTGGAATCTATGTTAGACGACTATCCTTTTAAAGCTTTAATATTGGGATCGTATAAAGTGAAAAATATTACTCTGTATCGACAGCGTTTTAAAATGTTGTAAATTTTATAATAAAATTGGTTCTAGCGACCTTAATAAAATTATATAGTGTAAAATCTCCATTTACAGCAAATTATGTACTATGGCTCTAGCTCCTACTGTACGATCTTCGGTATACAGCGTTAAATACATTAAATACGAGTAATAAAGAGGCATTAATGTTGATACCTGCTTCACGATCTTTTGTAAATTATATTTTGAGCTTCAAAGTTGTTAAAAACACCATTTCTGAATTTTGCATAGGTATATATTACGGATATCAATTTCGCTTTCATCTGTAAATTTAATTTGAAATGTGTGTACAGTGAATTGTCAATTAAAGCGATACCTACCCACCACGTAGTTTAGTGGTACTGATATGAGGAAGCGAAGCTGAAGCCATAGGTTCACTCAAGAACGCAAACCCTAAAATTCGAAATTCAAGCCAATCCTACTATACCGCGGATGACATTTGAATATTTTATGCAAACATGGAAAATTAATAACTTACGCATATACGTACGGTACAATAGAGGAATAGCTAAGATGTAATGGAGAACAATACAACATCATTAATGGAATGTGTGTATACGGTGTTCAGAGCTCCGAAATTGACATGATTGTTTTTTTTTTACCAATAAAAATGGTGATTTTTTTCATTTATGTACAAAAAATTTATTCAAAAAAGGTTTTCGGTGATATCCACACAAAGCAACGTAGTGACCGTTGCTCATCGTGATTAGGGATAGTGGTCGTTAAAAATTCTAAGGAAGAAGCGATAGCATACACATAAATTTTAATAAACAACAATTAAAGTGAAATTAGTCGAAGTTGGTTGAATATTGAAAAATTATCTGCGATTCCACCCTTACAAAATTCAAGTACATCAAAAACTGAAGGAAGAGGACCAAGCCGATCGAGTTCAGTTTTGAAAATGGTTTCTGGAAATGTTCAGTAATAACGCAACCGTTGAGGGATAAGGTTCATTTTGGTTTAGACGGCTTAATAAGCAGAACTTCAGATACTAGGCTGCCGAAAATTGTATGTAATTGCACGAGAAACCGCAGTGCACCGGGAGCAATCGTACCTTCCTCTTTGAGATTAAAAAAAAAATGCGGTCCCATAATTCGGAAAATAATGAATTATGATGGAAGAAGTGAAGGGTCTTATTTTTGTTTTTTGAACTGATATTAAGAAATTAATTAATTATTAAGAATCATTAAGAAATTAAATGCCAAGTTGAAAATGTTCATGTTTGGACTGGATTTTAGGAACACCTTGTACACTTTTAGTTGGCAAGTTTCTTAAAGCATCTTGCAGTTTGAGGACTTGTGTCTTTTGATGCCAAACCCTCGAATTCCTGCACCTCTTCAATTTGTAATTGTTATGTCGTTAAAATAATACCAATCCCGGTCCAAATATTATTCTTGTATTCACGCAAGCGCCCGTAGCAAAAAAATAAATCTGTAATTCTACAAATATTATCACGTTACTTGATTCAAACGAACCGATTTATATTCCAATTATATTATTTATGAATGTGATGTATTGTTAAATATACCTCATTGGTAGGGGCGGTTTAAGTGGAGAATAAAATGTAGCTGGAAGGTGGTTAGATAAATATCAAATCAACCGAAAGCTTGGTCGCTTAAAGATATGCTGGTGTTTTGTTTTCTTTCATAGCGTTGTACATATTAGAATTTCTTTAAATTCGTGATGCATCAACATTTCTTTGCTATCACATTTATACGACTTTTTTCTGCTCGTGATGCATCAACATTTCTTTACTATTATGCATTACCATCACATTTGTACGACTTTTTTCTGTTAACATTTCGCTATTACAATAGGTTAGCCTTACTTAAAGTTTTGTTCATAGTATTACTGCTAGTGATAGTGTAGACTAGTCGTCTAGTGAACACCGATACCCGCTTGAAAGCCAGGAATATTGAAAAGCGCTGAAGTATTATAGCTTGTAGAAAGCCCTTATGTTTGAAAATATGAACTTAAATCTAAAATCATCGCCAAATCGATGAAAATAAGAGCCAGAAGCGAGAAGAATGGAGAAAGACGACGTAGTGTAGGACGTAGTGTAAATGACGTATAGTATAGAATGCAATACAAGAGGTAGAAGACGTATAGTAGCAGACGAAAACACATTAAATTTTTTCTCTTTTATAGCTTGACTTATATTTTCGATTTTAATATTTAACATTCCAATAATAAAATATCTATTAAAATAAATTTAATCCGCGAGGTTTGTCAAATTTTAATATTTATAATTTTGAGTATGTTATATAATATTATATGAAATGTATCTATATTCCGCCTTTCTTTAACTTAACTTTAACCAAATTTACTCGCTTTGAACTCTCATTTTACATAAACTACCCGCATATGTTTCACCTTTTAAATTAACATTATCCCATAAGCGACGCTGTTAAACCAAATTGCAATTTTAAATTAAAATGCTAAGCATATCTACATGTAAATCTACCATCCTGTTATTTCTGTAGTGGAGATGCACATACTTGCTAGTCCATTATTTAAATTGGAGTTTCTGCAACAGACATAAAACTCGTCCGTCGTGAATTTTCCTAAAACGTACTTGTAAGCACATACATACAGATCATATAACCAACTTTATAATGAGCCTTTTTTTAACATGACCTTATAAAATAACAGAGTCTGTAAGAACTTGGAAGTTGCACCGAACGATGCAAATTAAAGAACTTTACAAAAGTTGGCTGTTCGATTCTTAACAGCACGCCCAAGTCTCTCACAGTATTAACCCTTTTAAGAGCAGAATTATGTCAAATCAGTGTAGTTACATTTTCTGGTGTAAATTTACAATAAAGTGGATAATGCAATATTTTAAAACAGCTGTAACTTAACGTAGGTATAATTCTCAAGAATTAATCTTCAAAAGGACGACTACCTGTACATCTGCGTACATTATTTGATCAATCCATCATCCACCTTCTGAAAGGATCGTACATCTTTTATAGGCGAAGATATCTACGTACCGACGAAGCTTTTATGGAAAACGTTCTAGATAAAACATTTACTTATGAAATGTTTAGAGACAGTAAGTGGTTGACGCTTAAAATGTCTCACTGAATTGTATTTCTTCCTTCAGGGCATAAATTTTTAATTCATTGGCTTGCGCCGCTTCCTAACCTTACACGGGGCTTTTGTCGAAAAGGTAATATATAGCTATAAAAAGCTCTCTATAGAAATGCTTTTCGCGCGAGCAAGTATGTTCGCAACCGCCATAGGCAAACGGGATTTTTAAGGGTATTGCACTTATGAATATATTTATGGAAAAACGTGCCTTGTTATTAACTTCTTTTTACGCGACCAACACAACATGGCTTTGCTTTTTTAATGGAACACCCTATATACTTTTTGGATAGCCTCTCATCTCCTAATTCCAAATATATTTGATTATGTGAGAGTATTTTAGGTAATTAGAGGCGTGCAAAAGCGCGGGCGCTGAAACGCTGAAAGTTTTGTTTTTATTTAACGACACCAAGTTTCTGTAGCGTGAACCCTATTATTACTCTAGAAAAATGTCCCAACAGTTTCAATAGAAACATTTTCAGTGGAAATCTCTCCTATCCGCCAAAGTATTAAAAGTATAAAAGTATAAAAGTATAAAAACATTGCTATATTTACACTTAATTTCACGCTAATGAACTAGAACGTAAATAAAAGCTCTATCTGTTCATGGGTTATTACATTTACTAACCGAAATGCGGATTATTACAATGGTTTGGAGCGCAGGATTCGGTCATTGTGTAACGATTAATTAACTTAGTCATTGATAACGTTGATTGGAACACGATTAAGTGGTTAGTTAGGTTCCAATTACGAAGAGAATGTCGAGGCACTTATGCAGCTTGTATTGCTTGTACAAGATTAGCCAACGAGAATCACGATACGAATATTTTGCCGTTAAAATCGTTAATTCGATTTTACATATTCCTTATGAGAGAAACGATGTCTCCTTACAGAGGACGTCATTTCTGTTAATCGCAGTGTTCTTATTATGTTCGGAATCAGAGAAATTTTCACTTAAATCAGAATATGGAAAATTACTAAACGATAGCTACGCCCTGATTTTTATAAAACTTATCTCTAAACTTGAAATCAGTTACAAAAACAAAGCGCTATGCCCTAATGAATAACAATGCAACCCGTGTTAGGTACGCGCCCCCATTCTTTAGTTTCCCTATGCAACTCCACACCGCTATAAATTACGATCAGTCGATTAATGTACGCGCTTGACGTCAATGCAGATTTTAGAAAATACGCAATGCTTCCCAATTAATAATTTTTATCCCATTGATAGACTGAACTCAAACGATCGTTGATTATTTTTAAATAAATGCTTAAATATTATATTGTCGCTTTTTATATGTAAAAATTTAACTGAACCTATTATTATAGTCCGTTTAGAAAGTATCCGGAAAACAAAAAGCACAGCTATAATTTTACGGAATATATTTTTTTACTTGAATAATAAAATCACAACAAATAATTCATCTCATTTACTAATACAATCTCCATTTAATTGTAAACATTTAACTGAACGTTTCGGTAATTCCGAAACAAGGTCAACGCTATACTTTTCGGTGATAGTGGTCCAGGCTTGTAAAACTGACCGAATCAAATCTTCTTTATTTCGTGGTGCTGCTCGTTCTACTTCAATTTTCATTAGTCCCCGTATGTTTTCGATGGGACTAAGATCTGGGGAAGCTGCTGGCCATGGAATTGTTGCCAAGTTTTGTTCTAGCATCCAAGCTTTAGTGTAAGCAGAAGTATGGCATCTTGCATTATCCTGTTGCAAACGCCACCCTTCGGGATATAAAGCACGAGCCGTTTCAAGAAGAATTTCACAATACTTTGGCACTATTAGCGGTGCCGTCAATTATACAGAGAGGTGTAGCACCACGCTGAGAAATTGCTCCCCCAACCATTATTTTTGTGAGAAATTTGGAAATTTGAACGGTAACATTTTCTCTTCATAGGATTTTGAAGTGATTTGCGCCAAGCTGAAAACAACTTTCGTCAGATATAAAAACATCACTAAAATTATCGTCTCGAAATCGTTGGCAAAAATCTATTCTTCGTGGTTTTTGTAGAGGTGCCATTGCGGGGATTTTTTTTGGTTTCCATGATGAGTAACCTTGTCTTCTCAGTGAAATGCGGACAGTTTCTGGACACACTGTTATTTGACGTTGATTTCCAAATCTGTTAGCCCTAGACGCGGGTTTTGTCGTCCTAAAGTCACTAAAGCGTTTAGATTGTTTCCGCTAATCTTACGCGGTCTTCCAGTAACTGGTCCATGGCTCATATCTCTCTTATTTTTTATCCTCTTTTATTGTCTCATATACCGCACTTTTTCCGAGTTCAGTCAATTACACTAATTTTTTAACGTTTTGAACGCCTTTTCTATACAAATATTCCACCAACTTTCTTCTTGCTACTTGCGACATTATTTCACAAATATTAAGCCAGCAATATTTGGCAACTGATGTTGTTATATGATTCTTGCCATGGCCTACAGTCGGCACAACCTACTTGATGCATTACTTTTGTCTTAGGATGTAACAAAAAAAGAAATATATTAAAATTAAGAAAAACAATAAATTCCGGATACTTTCTAGACGGACAATACATTGTTCAAATGAGTGATCATTTGCTGTATTGTTGCTAGATTAACGTCCTCCTAGTCTATTAAGAACATAATTAAAAAGAAAGCTATCGTAGTATAACTGCGAGCTGCGAACAAAAATAACAAAAGAGCGAAACATCAAGAAAGGCAAGGATAATCCTCTCACAGCAGTTACTAGTACAGTGACATTTTTATGTTTTGTCTGCGCCTGAGACGATGTATCTATACATTCGACCACTCGTAGTTTGGAATCATTGCAGGACGCGCAGGTAGACTTTATTACTCCTATTTTAGTTTATGATGGGAATTCCCAATAAACGCGGTTCTGTGCTTCTACTTACTGAACCTAAGTACTTGATCTTGCCACGCGGAAGATAATATTGATATTTAGTCGTTGCAAGGGGGAGACAAAACATAAATCAACCACTGTACGTCCTTATGTCTACGCACCTTTATAATTGGAAAATTTTGCAACAGAGCAAATGTACGAGAGGAATTCGAAAATACCTGGCCTTCCCAAGAAGAAAACAATATTTGTATAATGACCTTTGAGGTCGATACGCTTAATCGAACGTTTCTCTTTTTTTGTATCTCATCTAAAATATACGATTTCTCCAATCCTGCGAAATAAGCGTTTGCTTCTGCAACCACTTCATCGTTTAAGCCAAATCTTTCTCCATCGAGGTATACTTCCATATTCGTAAACGGAAAATCTGGCGAATGTGGTAATCTACTTCTATTCAAAATTATCTTATAGCCAATAATGCTTAAAAAAACGTATTAGAAATTTCTAGTCGAAATATCTATTAATATAAACCATTCTTTTATGTTTCAGACTGACTATACGAGACGTATAGATGAAATAATTAAAAACACTGAAGTGATTCTACTACAAGCCATCCAAAACCTATTCCTTAACGGACACTACGATCAAGCTATAAAATTATTAAAGCAATGGCGGGATTGTTCCGATTTTCTCACAACAGGTAAGTTAACAAAACTTTATCGATATAAAAGTCTTACATTCTTCGCTAGTCTTATAAATCGCCGCTTTCTGTGCTCTCGTATTAAATCGTAGTAAGATGTGCTGTTCTCTTTTATTTGGGTCATGCGTTCCGCTTTTTGACTGTTCCCATTTCGCTGGATTCCTCTCATGAAGAGGGCACGAGACCGGAATAAATGAAAACTATCTCTTTTTACAGTCAACAAAAATCAAACGATGAAGGAAGAGACCGCGTTGTTCGTAAAAAAATTAGAAAACTTGAACAGCATCTGGAGAGTTTTATGTGATAACGTAACAATTTCGGGGAACATCAGACAGTTCGTCCTGAAGCTCGAGGAAGAAGGTCGAGTATTATTAACCGCGGTTAAAAAAGAAGGCTCTTTGAATGCAGGTGGAAAATTCGAGTGGGTTGATTCGGTGCTCATCAAGGTAAAATTGTGTTACGTAATATAGTGAACTAAATTTTCCAGCTATTTAATGGTGAATTATACTGAATAAAGCACTCGTTAAAAGTATTTACGAGTAAGTTTTAATTTTTATATAAAGTGAAATGCCGATTAGCCAAATTTTAAAAGCACTGAAGATTAAAAAATTTAATGCTAAGATAGCTTAGCTTGCTCATTGTATTAATGGAATAATTCACGGCAAACGCAACAAAAGGAAAGAAAAAAATTTACACTAACACACAGACAGGTTTCTGCCTACCCGGCGTCATCAGCGTGGTTTCGAGAGTAATTTTTTATCTCTACCTTCTATCGCTGTAAAAGTGCTCTCCTGCGAGGCGATTCTCCAAAATGAAAGAACCAATACAATACCACACAACACGTTTACCGAAAACTTCTTGTCTGTCCATACGTGAGAGTTCCGAGTATTGTTAATGCCGTCACGGGTGAATGTTGCTTCAGCCGTAAAAATTATGTGCGATACAACACGACGATTATTATTTATCTGCCGACAAAATGTCAAATAAGCCTTAGTCGTAGAGTATGTTTGTTTCCTTTTTTTTACGGAACGCCCAATTGAATTCCAATTCTTCGTAACCTAATCCATTAAATCCACAATATTTTCTACTTCTTCTAGACCTTGTCGAGTAACTTGTTCAGATGTTATGTTAGCACTGAGAAGTTTTATATATTATTTTCAAACGTGTACGAGATTGCTCCGTTCCTTCCGAGTCATCCTGTATTTTGATTACTGTGATAGAAGTGTTTGCTTATTTTTTTTTGTGTTTCTTCTAGTTTAAAAATACGAACAACCCCAATTTTTTCTTTATATTTTATATTCTAAAATTTACGCTTAATTATGGGTATTTTAGTTATAAATTAGATGATTGCATCAAGGGAAACGAATTATTTGTTTTCAGTGTCTCCAAGATGGTCACTGGTTGGTGATCGATAACGTAAATTTATGCAGCCCCGCGGTGCTCGACAGGCTCAACGCACTATTGGAACCGAATGGTACGCTTGCCATTAGTGAGAGAGGAGTCGGTGAAGATGGAAAGATGATTGAAATTAAGCCGCATAAAAATTTTAGACTCTTCTTAACTATGGATCCCAAAAACGGAGAAATTTCAAGGTACTAATAGACTTTTATACTATTATAATTCCCTTCTATTATAATTTTATACAAAATATTTTCAGAGCAATGAGAAACCGCGGCGTGGAAATTTATTTAACAAACGACTACCAAAACGCGGCAAATCTTGATGTTAAATCCTTAATCAATATCAAAGGCATATCGGATAATAATATAACAGACCTACTACTACACATGCATAATTTTATTACCGGATTAGTAATAGGTACGTATTTTATTTTCGAAATGAAGTTACTCATCTTTATCTGAATTGCGAATTTCCAGCCGATAAACCCAACATCGAAACCATTCTGCAGTCCTCATTTTTGATATGTCAGCAGCTAAAGAGAGGAATTGAGTTGGAAGAAGCTATCACAAGTACAATAGTAGACATCTACTATAAATCACGCTCCGATTACGATTTCAACACCAACGATGCAATAGGTGTCATTAAAAACGAGATACGAAGACGGTTGAACGAAGAAAAGTGTACGACACCGTTGACCAATGTTGATATATACGATTCGCGAATTACGTTAAAATCTTCCGAGTTGAATTCGAATACGGATTTAGCGAGAATAAAGCAGCAAGCTGTGGCTCTTAGGAAATATTTCGAAAAATCTCCGCAAAAATGCTTAACCGTATATTATTTCATGATGCATTTGTATAGCATATCTAATTCGGAAGATGCGGATCTTCGCCATTTATACTTGAATAAAATAATTGCGAATGATAATTGTCCGATGTACCAAGACATCAACAACATATTTTACAACGTATTGTTGAAGTTTAAATGTGGTACCGAAACGATTCATTTTCCTGTAGATCGAAAATGGCTACCAGACACCACTTATCGGAGCAATATCATTTTGCGAAGTAACAGATTTTTGCTTGCGATGTATTATTCACTTCACAGACATTGTAAAGATACGTTTATTCAAGATAGCAACAAAAAAGGAAAATGCGACTTATTGAAGTACTCATCGGATGTTAAATCGGGAAAGATTCAAGATAGAATAGGTGACGTGGTTGTCAGAGAAGCAAGTGCATTGGTGGAAAACTGCGATACATTTTTTGATTCTGTATTTGTAGAAAAAGAGATCGTGATATCTGATAAAGAAGTTATAAAAATTATGTCGCTTCTCCAATGGCAAATTGCTTTCGTAAATCAACTATTAACGCATCATGTTAATAAAAAGGAAATAATAAAGATAAAAGAAATTATTTCTAATTTACACGTCTGTTATAAATGGTTTATTAAAAATTGCCTCAATAAAATAACATCCCTGTTTAATATGGAGAATGATCAAAACATCTTTAAGATTGTTGCTACAATAAACTCCAATTTGACGAGTTACTTTGATCGTTTAAGAAAATTAGGAAGACGCTTTCAAAAACAGTCGTTAAGACCTCCACCTTTAACTAACAGTACACAATTAGCAATAATTCCAGAATATCATAAACTAGTTGAGGTGTTCCATCTAGGAAAAATTGCAAACATCAGCAAAACTCTTACGAAGCTATCAGACGAAGGTTTTGCTTCATTGTTAATTAACTTAAAATCCAAATTGGACTATGATATGCAAGAAATCCCAGAAAATTATAACGAACTAAAAGAAGCAGTGGGGAAATTTGTACATCAAGTAGATCACGATCAATTTGAAAAATTCAATGTAGATTATCTACTTATTACTGATTACTTGTCTTTAATTACAATGTATCAACAACGAAATACCATGGAAGATGCTCCCTGTAGTGTATCTGTCCCATGCACACTACAAGGAGTTATAAAACAGTATCAAGCTACGAAGGACAAGAGATTAATGGACGAAATTACTAGCCAAACTACTCAGTATTTATTAAATAATCCTTCTACAATGCCTTCGAAATATTTGAATTACAAAAGTAATGATGAGAATATTCAGGAAGCAGTATTAAGTTGGCACAATCCAATTTTAACGTATTTATTAACTTCTATTCTAGTAACTCCAAATAGTAGGACACTAAATTTGAAAGTGGACCTGAAAAGCTATCATTACGCAATGGAGCTTTATGATAAATTTAATTGTTTATTATGGAAAAACTCTTATCAATTATCGGATATTGAATGTAACTTCATGTAAGTAAAATTTAATATATATAAGTACTATATTTTAAGTCCATAATACGAAGGTAGTTTGAAAAGATTCCAACCTAAGACTTGATTTGATCTCTTTCAAAGTCTATACGCTCTGCCTCCCATCTCTTTAATCCGTTCAATCTGGCAGCTTGTACTATACAATAAGCGTATCTTCCGAAGTTTTGAACCTAAGAAACAGAAAAAAAAGAGTGCTGAAGGAACAAAACATTCTTTTTTTTCCCATATGGCCGTTTTCTGGCAAATTCTGCCTTCAACTTGCCAAGTAATGGTGCGCAGTATGCCACTGTTATTGTTTTTTTTCTTTTTCAAAATGGTCCACGACTTTTCAAAAAAAAATCGTTGCCATCGCTTTCCCAGCCGACCTTTGCCTTTTTCAGATCTTATTCACTCTTCGCAGCTCACGTTTTCGACTCTGCCTTAGCTTCAGAAGTGTACAGTGGTATTAACAGTTATTAATCGACGCCAAAACTTCCTCTTATTTCGCTTAAAATGCTTCAAAAAGACTTTGGAAATGTTCATTCGAATTCGTTTTTGGTCCTGAGTGAACCCAAATCTTCGATCGACATCTGGCAAACTCACTTTTTCGATATGCCCACAGCCTCTGCAATCTCTAATCTTAATCCCACGGCCATCTGGCACCATTTGGTGAACTTTTCGCGAATGTTAATCGCCAACCAAGCTGGTACGACCAAAGTCCTCGTAAACGACGTCCATCTCGAGCTTTGGTTTGCGTATGCGTATTTTCCAGGATTATCAGGATATTTTTGACGAGTAACGCCATCTTCATGTTGAGGCTTGAAACTTTTCAGACAAGCTTGCAATTTATTTTTGATTGAGTCTGAGCAACGTGACTGCTTTCAATAATTTCTAATTTTTTTATTCCAGGAATCTAGAGAATGAATATATTAAAAACAAACTAAGCAACTTTTTGCAAAGCTTTGGGGCTTCCCTTAATTTAAATGTAAATAACAAAGATACAACAGAGATAACCAATCTGTGCCTGCAACAAATTGAATTAATTGAAACTAATTCACAAGATGAAAAGGAAGTCTGGCGATCCTTCCTTATGCAATGCGGCAAACAACCACTTAACATAAACACTGCTTCCGTTATAACTAACATAAACGCCATTGCAAACTGTTACATTACAACGAGCTATTTAAATGCGTTATTAAACGCAAAATTGCCGCTGATAGACCCCTACACAAAAGTGGTTTTAAGGAAAAATTGCATTGCAACTGAAATAGAAAACTTTGAAACATTGCATTATAGTTTGCAAGTGCAAGGTAGCATCTACAGTAACGTAGAGTATCCTCTTTGTCCCTTAATTAAGCAACATGTTCAAGACCTTCGCCAAAAAACAATGGAACTAAGTAAAGAAGTTGCAATAAGACCGCATTCTCCAGAATATTCTTCTTTAGTAATGGTAAGAATTAAACAAATTTGTTTGTTTTATCAATAAATCGGTCAAAAGGTAAATTTTATTTTTTTTTTAGGATATTAATCATGCATTTCAAACTATCCTATCTCCAGCGAAAATGAATGCTTTATATTTAAAGCTAGAAGACACGTATTCACAATTAGAAAAACGTGCAGGCAATTTTACTACAAACAGCAGTAATAGTTTGCAAGAAGCTACTCTGTGTGCCACCAGCATTGAAAATTTTATCAATATCTTGAATCAGTATAGATATATTTATCCAGATATCATAGAACCGTTGTACTGCAATATTATGGAATTACTGTATGGTATTAAAATGAAGCTTAGTGTCCTTCAAAAATTCATGTGTCAAGAAAATCTTACAAAATCTTATAAAATTAACGTTCAAGCTAAATTATTAAATCTTGCTAAATTTCCTGTGCTAGATGAAGATCAATGTCAGATGCTTCAAGTAATTAACAACTACATGGACAATTCTATGCAAGATGTGATTGCTAACTTTTCACCTGTAAAAAGGGACTCTTATTTCGAACAGCAAATTAAGTTAAAGTAAGTATTTTATGAATTATATTTTATCTGGTTATTAACGATATTCATTGTGTTATACTGTTTGTAAAATAAAGAATCTTGTTGTGAGTTTTCTTTAATACTTTATAGCCTTCTAAAGTGTGCAATCCAAGAAGTCTTCAATGCTTGTACTACAAACGCACGATATTCTCAGGTACCTATTGTTAAACAATACAACGAATTTAATAGACTCATTAAGCAATTCATTACCACTTGGGACGAACAAGTAAAGGAAATAGAACGGAAACAAAGTGAAACGGAGAGCTTGTATATTACCAGGTAAATCAACGTGTTAGATTTTTATATTTTCCGTGATAATGAACAATTTTCTTTCTTTTTAACTTGTTAAATTAAACAATTAAGCATATTTAAAATAATAGACTGGTGATACTTTCGACCTTATTGCTAATTAAGATAAATTTCAGAACTAAATGCGACAATAAATCAGAGGAAGAACAGATTGAAGAAGAATTCGAAAGCCTATTTCCCACGTACTTCATAGAATTTTCCGATATGGAACCGCAAGAACTTAAAGATGACCCGCATGTTACATCACTTAACGGGAGCGAAAACGCCATTACTTCCGATGATATTAACCTAATTTACAATTTACATGCGATATTTCTTTATTCTCACACTAAATCGCCTTGGCTAAATTTGAACGGGACACATACTTATCTCGATCATATCTATCCGCTAATGCAGAAATACAAATTGCTGAAATTATTGCTGGAAAATCGGCAGGTTGTTACGGCCTTAAATTACAGCATGGATACAAATGTTCTCGGAAGTTTGCATGTTCTTATTAACGTCGCACAAAACTATGGTTGCATTAAAGTATTAGGTAAGGTAAACAAATATTCAATTGTTAGTCGTTTTAACGATTTTCTTTTGAACGCCACAGATGAGGTTGGTTCACCTTCTCGCGCATTAAACAAGAAATCGCCCGATTTCTATCGCGATCCGAATATAAATGAAGTGAAGCCTTGCTACTATATATTACAAGAGTTACTTGCTAAAATCCAACAACTTTTATCAGAATGGCCGGAACATCCATCATTACAAAGTGTAAATATTAAAACATCACTATTCTTTAGATTTCTATTACGGCTATTATAAATTTATTTTTTAGATTGTTGTTATCATTGAAAGAATATATAATTTCGATATTGCCAGTCCAGTTTCACGATTCTTGACTGGATTCGACATGTTACTGAATAAATGTCATGAATGGGAGGAAAACGCTCACTCCGGTGTTTCTATTCAAAATCATATAGTAAATATAACAGCGCAAATTATAGTTTGGAGAAAATTGGAGTTGAGTATGTGGAAGGACATACTGAATATTACATTCAAGAGGTACTCTATGAAGTATATATACAGGTTGGCAACCAAGTCTGATTTAATAGCTACAAACATATTTAACGAGGAAGACTATACTTGATAAATATACATCGCATAATATCCAATGTTCGCACCACAATATTTTCTCTGTTAGATGTACAGCTATTAAATCAGATCTGATCGCCAATCGGTACACAATGAATTAAATAAAATCGGGACTAACCTCAGTTAGTACGAGGTGTGGCAGAAAAGTTTTAAGTTTGTAATTTGAAAGCGATGGTATTTCCAGGTTATTATAGATCTCCTTTGAACTAGTCTCCCTTCTAATTAAACACGCCGACCCCGCCGGTGTTTCCACTTTTGAATGCATCCTTGTACATTTTGTTTCTCTCCGTATTTGCCTGGATGTCTTTAACGCCATCAAATCGCTTCCCTTTGACCGAAAATTCCAATTTAAAAAGAAGAAAATTTATCCCCGAAAGCTGTTTTTAAAAGTTCCCGAGTCTCCAAAGCTGATTTTAAAACAAAATTTGACGCAAATTCGTTTCTCCCTTTTTTCATTCATTTGCGAAAAAAAAAAAAGCCACCGAGAACCGATAACTTCAGGCTACCACTTTCTACTAAACAGAAATATCGCGGCGATCTTTTCAGGACGTTTCAAGGACGAAACAAGGTTTCTCCTTCACACTCACGTGCAAACCTACCTACTCCATCCTATCAAACAATGGCGCCTTCCACCTTAAAACTTTCCAATCACTCCACGTACAAGTTCAAGTGAACCTCGGGATGTCTTTGAAAATTAGAAAAATCCCCGCCACACGCGCGCAGTAATAGAAAAATAAAATGTCCATTTTAGATTAAATGAACCCGTTGGCAAGTGGTGGTGCTACATCTACCAAATTGTAGAACAGTTCAAAGAAGATGAATTAGCAACTGCTGATTTAATCTCAGCTTTAACTAAATTTATGACGGAATCAAATTTAGCTGAATTCGAGAATAGACTGGAGTTACTATTTCTATTCCATTGTCATTGTATCCATATTAAGAACTCCGACAAGATAAACATCTTAATCAATGTGTTATGGAATATTTATCAGTATTATAAACAATTCCTGTCTACTGTAATTCTTAAAATTAAAGAGTTCCGTACCCCGATAGAGAAAAAACTTAAAGATTATATAAAAATAGTGACTTGGAAGGATATTAATTATTGGTCTATTAAAGAAACTTTGCGTAAAACGCATAAAGCAATTCATAAGCACGTTAGGGAATATGAGGTAAAACTAAATGATAGTGTTGCTACGGACTCTTCTCTAATCATCTAATGTTAATTCAATTGCAGAAAGTTTTACGTCAATCTGTTTATCCTTTTCTTAACGAAATTAGTCAACAGGGTACTGAGCATCAAAGTATTGGAATATGGGATAGACCTCAACGTAGCTCCCCAAAAAGTTACCATTATACAATGGATTGTCTATCATATATCACTAGAAAGAGCTTAGGCAAGGTACGTATAATGTTATGTTATAAAAAATGACGTCACTCCTAATGATTGTTGTTTTTAGAAATTATCAGAAACAGTCGAAGATGCCTCATCAATTCGAACGGAGAAATATTTTAAGAAGTCTATAATTTTATGCAAAGAAATTATTTCTTCCGCGCAATATCCAAAATATGTGAAATCTTTGGATTTAGTGGTTGGGGAAATTATAGAAACAAGCAGCCATTTACAAAAATTAGAGGTGCGTAAATCTTAAAACTTACGTCAATAATAAGATTTCATACGCTACTAAGTATAGTAAAAAATCTCAAGTACTTAAACAAAGTATTTAAAATATCGAAACCTTCCATAATAAACAATCCATTTTTGTGGATCTTCCTCGTAAAGCTCGTTTACTAAAAAAAAAAAATTAAATTAATGAATTCCTTTCATGTATATAGAATTAATAGCTGTTAGGTTTTAGGTAGACACAACCCTGCCGAAAAATAAGCAAAAAGCACAAGCAAAGAATATTCTCCAACAAAAGCATCGAAGTCTAGCAGATTTGTTTAAGCTCCTTACAAAAATAGGCGTTTCGTTTAAGAAAGGAATTTTAGAAAGTAAACTAAACAAATCTGCAGATACCAAATTTATTCTGGAACCTATCGATTTGGAAGCCCTTTTCGACCATTTAAATCGACAGTACGTAGTATCATTTTTCTACCAATATTTAAAACATTTGCATTAAAAAAGTATTGTAGGCGTAACGACGAGAAAATACTTACCATGTGGGATGGTTGCGAGTTGTACTGTCTAAGATCGGCTCTGAGACTGGACGTTTTAGAGGATGCCCTACAACAACCGTCCAAGGATTTAGGACTTCCGAATATTGAACGTTGCAAAGGATTCGCAAATGATTTGATGGCTTTAATTAATGAGCAGAAGCAAAAACTCATTCACACATCCGAAATATTCTACTATCTACGATATTATTTAAATTATTTTAGAGAACTCTGTAATGAAACGAACTTTATCCACAAAGATACATTTGAGGATCTTAGAAGTACCTTAAGTAACGTACTTATTGTAATGGAGCAATATAAGATTATACTTCAAACTTGTCCGGAGGATGTAAGTGATGCAACTATGTTAAAAACTATTCCAGTATTAAAACCTACAAAACAGAATTTACTGTGCTATAAATATGATACAGTCTGGAATAAATTCAAGGGGATTTTGAATAGTGTAATGATTACAGTGGAAAAAGTATTAGTCATGCTGAGAAAAAATAAGAGTGTAATACCAAGCATGAAAAGCAACTTTTCCATTCCAACATATATTCCACTTCCTGATTTTAAAGGAGTTTTAGAAGATCTGGAGTCAATTAAAATGAAACTTAACGATCTCTTAACGCTACTTGGAAATATTCCAATGTACAATAGCTTAAAATGGGTATTAAATACGATTGATGATATCAGAAATAAATTACTCCATCCAAAACCATCAAACGTAGATGTTGAAAAATATTTGAAAAATATAAGCAAAGACAGTGAAGCGTTATTAGAGAAATTTTTAATATCATTTCAAAATATTTATAAAAAATACAAATGTTCCACTAAAGCAGAATCAACAGAAAAGATTCCAGATTTAGAAGAAGCCGATTGCACAGTGGAAGATGAACATTTACGGCATTTAATAATGGCCAATTTATCCAGCGATTTATCGTGTTTAAACACAGCGAATATATTAAAGTGTATGGAAGATATAATTGAAAATATTAATAACTTGGATCCAGCACATTATTCAGATATTAAGAAACCTATAAGTAATAATTTACAATTACTTGAACGTTTAATTCTATTATTTGAATATTTTATTACTCAGCAAGTGTCTTCCTACAGAGTAACAAGTAAATTAACTTCTGTCGTACTAAACATTTTTATTGAATTAGCTAAGAAGGTTAGTGAAGTGCCATGTTACGAGTTTACCCGTAAATAACAAAAATGTTTTTAGGGCTTTTGCATTCCACCAGAATTTTCAGATGAACTCGGTGATGAAGGACAAACTCGGCAATCTGGAGGTATGGGCCTGGGAGAAGGAGAGGGAGAAAAGGATGTTTCCGACCAAATTGAATCTGAGGATCAACTTGATGACGCTAAACAAGAAGGCCAAACAGAAAGAAAGGAGGAAGATAAAGATTGCAAAGAGGAAGACAATGCAATAGAAATGAGTGAAGATTTTGAAAGTAACCTTCAAGTTAGTATCGATACAATTTAGTCTAAAATTAAACTGAATAAACTTAAACATTCACACCGCATAACAGTTGTTGCGTTTGCTAGGACGTTAATAACCAACCTGATGAAGAAAATGAAGAGCCGGATTCTGATGCAGAAGAACAAATGGGAGATACTGAAAAAGGAGCTGACCGAGTAGATGAACAAATTTGGGGCTCTGATGAGGAGGAAGAAGAAGATAACGGAGCTGATGACAAAGGTTTGTTACAAGGTATAACAGCTCACAATCTTACCAATAAAATTATTCTATTACAGATGACACAAATGAAAGAGGCAATAATGGAGAAAAGGAAAACGATCAAAAAATAGCAGCAAAAGAAAGTCAACCTGCAGATAACCAAGAATCTCCAAATGCGCAAAGTGAACCCGAAGACAAACAATTAACCGATAAGATTAACGAAGAAGATCCAGAATATGATGATGATCAAGTAGATCCATATCATGGTAATCAACCAGAGTTCCCCGAACCAGAACCGATGGATCTACCAGATAACCTTGAGTTAGATGACGATAACGAAAAAACTAACGAAGAAAACCAGGAAGAAAATCCATTCGATATCGATACTATGAAAGGTAAGCTAAAGACCAGATTTTTCGCTTTTAACCTCGAAAATCTGAAATATATTCTGAATTGTTTACAGAACAAGCACCGCCAGATGATAAGGATGAAAAGAAGACAGAAGAAAGCAACGATAACAATATGGACGAAATAGATAAACCAGATGAAAGTGATGATGATGATGATAATATACAACAAGAAAACCAACAAGATGAAACAAAAGTCGATACAGATAAAGTTGAAGAAGAAAAAGAAGCTAGACCAACTGAATCAATACCCGATGATGATAACACGGCAGACATCGACAAAAATGAATCATCGACACTAGACCAGAAAGCCACAAATGAAAATCAGGTTCAACCCATGGATACTGATAGCAACGTTAACGAATCAGCCGATAAGGTATAAAACGTTTCATTCAAAGGAAATTGTGGCATAATCATAATTTCAGGTTAACGCAAATCAGGCGAAAAATCAAGTATCTAATGAAGACGATCCAATTAACCAAGAAGATACTCCTGATAAAGAAGGAGTAGGTCAGTCTCAGATGGAGGAGAGTAGTACTGGACATAAAGGTGCAGCCAATGCACAACAAGAAGCTCAAGACAATAAAGAGGAATTTAGTGAAACACAAGAAAAAAGACAAAAACCAGGGGAATCGGATTCTAAACGTAGTTTGGGTAAGGCAATGTTTTTTTATATGGCGAAAAATCTACTGTGCGTTGCATATGTAGTTGCTATATGTTGTACGTACACTACCACTCGTAAGTTTAATCAAGCAGCTCAAGCATGCAAGAAATGTTCCGTTGATTTTAAACAATTCGGCCAGCTCAAAAGCAACTCCAAACCATAATATTACGACTCCCATGTATAATAGTTTTGGTTCATTCGGCCACTGTATCGTCTTTCACTGGCCCCGCGTCCAATTTTCTTGTTATTCCAAAGCATATTTATTTTAAAATTATTGCTTCAAAACAATCGATTTTACTTCTTCACTAGTTTACCGAACACCGTATTGCGAGACTGCTAAACTCAGCATTTTGTTGTATAATTAAGTGATCATTGTCTTTTGTTCCTTCTGATGCGTCACTCAGCTATCTCCACGTGGTATAATGAATGATTCTATTTACTCTATATTTATAGGTGACACTTCGGAACCAGTAAAGAAAAAATTAAAAACGATGCACACAGCCGATAATCAATCAATGGAAGAAAATAAGCCCCAAGAGTCAAATGCCGAAATGCATCAGCATATAAAAGAAGCTGAAAGTAGCACTGAACAGGTGATAATGTCATATACCGCTTAAAAAGAAATAGGTTGCTAATTTTTCCTTATCAATAGGTTCTTGATGTAGCTACCAAAGAACAAGTTGAACAACAGAAGGAAATCCCCAATACTGATGAAGATGAGCTTGAAAAACCAACAGAATCTTCAGAAAAAATCACTGAAACGCAAGAAGAAGATATTGATATGACGAGCGAGATCAAACAAAAAGCGGAAAAATTGGAAACTGAAAAGAGTGATATGCCTAACAAATCTCAGCATCCTGAAGGTAGCCATTTCTATCAAATATTTTAAAATTGAAAAATCATAAAATTAAACACAAATCCGATGTTTCACTTTTACTTATAACTTTTTCTCCTACGGCCTCTCATTAAGCCAAAATTTATGATAGTTTCCCTAAATTGTTTCAGGTGATATCGTAAAAGATGCAGATGAAATGGAAGTGGAAATAGAAGGTGAAATAATACAAACTTCTACTGTCCCTCGAGGAGATCAGTCCTCACATTACACTCAATCAGCTAACTTTATAGCAGAACCCATCAAATTAACCAATGAAGATGTAAACATTATCCGTAGAGAAATTGAACAACAACTTGCAAATTGGCGTGAGGTAAACGCAATTAGACTAAAATAAGTTAATTTATTAACTGAAAATATATTAAATGTAGGTACCTTCATCAGAAGAAGCACAGCGAACCTGGGAAAAAATATCGTCTCTGACATCTTCGTTAGCTCAAAATCTATCAGAACAATTAAGACTGGTACTCGAACCAACACAAGCTTCACAACTGCGCGGTGATTTCAAAACCGGAAAAAGAATTAACATGAGAAAAATAATTCCTTATATTGCGTCGCAATTCCGGAAGGATAAGATTTGGCTGAGACGGACGAAACCAGCCAAACGTGAATATCAAATAGTTCTAGCCATCGATGACTCATCAAGCATGGCTGATAATCACTCAAAAGAATTGGCATTTGAAAGCGTAGCTTTAATATCAAAAGCTTTGACCTTACTCGAATCTGGACAACTGTCGGTGTTGAGTTTTGGAGAATCTACAGAGTTATTACACAAATTAGACGAATCCTTCACTGATAAAAGTGGTTACAAACTGTTGCAGAAATTTCAATTTGATCAAAAAAAGACATGCGTAGGACAAATGGTAAATTTCGCAACGGAAATGTTAAACGACGCTCATTCTCAGAGTAATGCTTTTAATGCCAAATTGTTAGTCGTTGTAAGTGATGGCAGAGGAATTTTTTCAGAAGGGGAAACTTACGTGCACCAAGCTATCCGAAGGGCAACCTTGACAAACGTATTTATGGTTTTCATAATTATTGATAATCCTCTAAACAATAGTTCAATATTAGATATAAGAACGCCTGTTTTCAATAAAACCTCAACGGAAATACTTTCTATTAAATCTTACATGGATTCATTTCCGTTTCCATTTTATATAATTTTACGTGATATAAACTCGTTGCCAAATGTACTTAGTGATGCTCTAAGGCAATGGTTTGAAATCGTTTCTAGTACTGATAGAATATGAATTAATTATATCCTGATGCCTGTGAAAAATTAATTTTATATCGTGAAAATTTTCAATTTTGTTTTGTACTTCGTCTTGGTATTAATAAACACATTTTATTCTATATTGTTCTGATTATTAAATAAACCCAAATATTACGTCGTGTGTACAGCTTATTTTCCGCTGGTGAGTCCAAGGCCAACTAAGTTCAACAAATTAAAATAAACCTTTGCATGGAATTGTATGTACCGTGGGGTGAAGCGGATGAAATGTTGATGTTTTTGATACTATTGATCTTTGCCTAAAAGAAGTTTTGAAAAAATATATTTATTCTGTAATTATTATCCGTTAATAATGTTCTTGTTTTTGCATCATTGATGCGTTCTTAGGAAATTCCGACACTTTCAATGCATTATTCGCACGCATATTCGTAAGTCAATAAACAACCTCACTCAACAATAGCTGCTCATGTACAACGCGGGGAATTTCCCGCTCGTACACGCCCATGGTAAAGAACCGAAAATGGTCGTCTTTAGTTATCTTTATTTTATGTATGGTTTGCAACATATTTACTGTTCGCTTAGTATATCATGCTCCGAAGCTGCTATATAAATCAATTTATTATCAATATTTTGTTAATTATACTAAATCCAACTTTAATTCAAGCGAACCTCAAATTATGATAAAATAATTCATAGATAAAGAAAAATTAGTATTTACGATCTGCAACCGATAATAATAAGTGTGGCGACGTAGGTAAGAATTGATAGAAATGTGTACGGACAGTTGGTATTTTCCACATCTCATACATTGTAGTGCTTCAATTATCCGCGCTGTATAAGCAACGTTTTTCAAAGCTTTCAAATCCTGATAGTGTCATGAAAGATGGGTAAGGGAATTACAAATTTTACTACATCTAGTTTTACAATTTACAAAGAAACGCCGAACTTATGTAATCGTGCAGAAATTTTATTAGGTAAGAGAGATTCTACTGTTGCTTTATTATAACGCCTACTTCAGTCGAAATTGCAGCGCCTATCTCTTTTGTGCATCTCACCCTGTATCCTTATGATAGCTTTTAATTATTGTAGAGGAAAGTCACTCTTAATGCTAATGTAAATCTAACAATTAGATAATATTAATATCAAACACCTTGCTCCTGCGATAAAAAAATCTGCTTGTTGATTGTGTGGGAGAAGTGAATAATAGGGCTTTATGTATGGAATTCTACTTCTTACTTAAGAAATTATTTTTTTTAATTAGGTAGGATAACATCTATTTCAGAATTTCAGAATTCTTAAAACTGCATCTCTTCTTAAATAAATACCGTATGAGATTGTAACGTAAGAAGTGTACATATACACGATGTTAAAAATTGGCTGTCTCCGAGCGCTAAAACATCAAAACCAAAATGGACTTTGTTGGGCCGTGAAACCACTACGAGTGATGCGAATGATGCTAATTAAATCGATTAAATAAACAATGAGGTGGTTCTACATATTTAGGCTAAAATACGTACAGCGAAATTTCTCTCAAAATTTTGTTGATATTAATAACTGATAATGACGCAAACTGCCCACATTTTCGAAACTAATTTGACTGTTCAGTTAATAAAGTGAACTCGCTTACTGCTTATAGATGAAACCACCTTGAATCTCATTTTGTTATCGTAATATTCAATTTTTCCCAATAATTTCTGACCTGAGTTCATACTGACAGTACGTAGTATATGTCGACGTTTCGCCAAACTCTACGGCTGGCATCTTCAGGACGAAGTTGACGGTTCGTGGAAATGCGTCAGTACGAACTCAGATTCCAGCCATGAAAGCCTACTGTTATTAATTTCTGACCTGTTCGACATTTTAAATTTTCCCGAACAGATTCTTAATTCGCAGATAAAACTGTACAGCTTTGCCAATCTAAATAAATCTCCATACTTCATAATAAAGAAAGAGTACCATGGAATTTTTTTTGTATTAGTCAATTTAGGACATACTGTATAAACAGGAATTATTTGAATTGAAGCATCGAAGCAGCATCGTCGTTTAAGTCAATACGTCGATCACCTATTTTCATGGGAAAAATTTATCATTTTAACAAAGTAAAAATTTAAGCAATTTAATAAAATTGCATAAATTTTTATTAAATTGCTTGAAATTACGCCATAAACAAGGATAACAATCCTTGTTTATGGCGTAATTTCCGCTACCTACATCTAAATGAGACAATACCAGTTTGGCACACTTCTTAATTGAATTTTTTAAAAAAGGATTTCATTTTAGGTAACTATCTGAGAATTCGATATTACTAAAAATGCAAAATTTTTTACACAATTTTTTTAAGCTTTTGCAATATATCTTATCAATAACCAACCACAAAAGACACAAAATTAACATAATAAAAAGATGTGCCTAAAGATTTGATAAAATCCGAGATGTTAGGGGTCATTTATTCATAATATTGAGACTTTATCGCTAACTACTCGACTTTATAAAATGAAAATTCTATAATTTTCGTCAAAATTGACAACGATGACATGTAATATCGAAGCTTTTGAACATTTTACGCATTTGATACGATTTTATTTTGATATTGATTTTTAAACGAGTTGCATGTTTTGTATAACATTTATTCTCTGAAATAATCAATACCCTTATTATTTCTAGTAGTTCACCTGGGCAGGTAAGTGCGTGCTATAGAGGCTTCACGCTTTTACAATAACAACAAGTCAATAAACTTCTAACGCGGCTAATACCCTAATGGTTTAAATCGACTTAATGTAAAACTAAAAATGAAGTCTCAATTAGGAGCAGCAAGTAAAGTTGGTTTGGCGTTCTATGAACCGCCGCCAAGAAAAACGAGTGCGGAAATAATTAACGAAGCAAAACTTGCAATCAAAGGTAAATAAACACACACTCCATTTATTTACTTTTACATCCCTATCCTAACCATAGGAGCAGATGCTCAGGTGACAGACAACAGTTATGCAACAAGTACTGTTAAACCTTTACAAACCCAAAGACCCTTTACTCCAAGAGACAAAGAGCGACTATTGTTCGGTAAGAAATCAAAACCAAATCGACCACCAAGTTCATTCAGGTGCGTATATTTGTACTTGCATATTTTTTGCGTAAATCCCGATCTGATATCTGCATTAGCTTGAAGTACTTGCAAAACGAAAGCGAATTATCCATTCCGATATCGACACCCGAGGATGGCAACGAAGTTACGCCGAAACGTATCAACGCCGGTGTTCGTGCGACGAGTTTTAAGCAGCATCCTAAGGAGTCCGCGAAGAACATTAGGCAAAGATCGGGCTCTATCGCAGAAATTAACGAAGATAAAATCTTCAATGTAGGTGTGAAAGAGCTGAACATTCAGAAAATTAAATTGCCAACATTGGACTCTTTGAAACCGATATCAAAGAGGAAGTTATTGAAAAATACCTTTTCATTAGATAATCGTAAGTACCTATCTACGCTGTTACATTTAACATACGAGGCACGAGCGTACGAAGGACAAGCTGATATTATTGACAATAAAAAATATCAATCAACAAAATATTTAATGAAGTTATATACGCGTGCTCATTCGGTACGTGGACGGACGATAATTCCCTTCCTGAGCAATTTAGAGAAAACTTGTATCGTGCGCGACTGAAACTGAACATGCTGTATATTTGAATATAATTTTATGTTGTGCAGCATTTGTCTCCGAATATTTTAGATTTAAAAACGTTTTCTCTAAATTGCTTAGGAAAGGAATTATCTTCAGTCCATACAGTAGGTGGACACGCTGTATATATTACATAAGGTTTTTTTTTTTAATACTTTAGTACCAGAAGAAGCTGAAACAGCGTTCAATATCAATTTTGATGGGAGAAAAGCATTCAGTTCTCCTCAGGAAAAGACTGAATTTAGCGAACTATCAAAGAACAATTCGCCATTTGGAAGATCGTCCAAAAAACACAGTTTATCGCAATGCCTTCTTCTCGAACCACAGAATTTAAGTAGAATTTTCGAAAATAAACAAATAATCGAAAATTCCGAAACTCTTTTTATAAAAACAGGTTACTTTAATAATGTAATTGATGTAAATAAATCAGACACAAAAATATATGCTCTAGATGATGCAGCAACTGCTAAAGATAAAACAGTAGACGAAGTAATCGAATTGTTAATCGCAGAGAGCGTTAAAACTCACAACGATGCCGATGTTATAGAACTTTTAGGAGTTCTATACGAATGTATGGAGAAAGAAAACATGCTAAACGCGAAAGTTAGTTCGAAAACGAAAATTCACATATTGAAATGTCTTTATAAATTCGTCGAATCTCATAACGAAAAACTTCTTCTAAGCATCGCCCGGATAATTTTAGCAGTAAGTATGTTTCTCGCAGAATAAAAAGAAAATAACGATTTTGTTTCCCTGCATAGTTGAAAGTTACTGGAAATAATTTAAGTGGAGTTTGTAAATTGATCTTTAAAGTATCAAAGAATGACAAAAATGACAACCTCTTCTTCCAAAAAAATATATTAGGTAAGTCCAATTTAAAATATTCCTTCCTAACGTTGTATTTAATTACATTTAACTATAATCTACAAATATTTTCAGAGTTATTCGTCGATGCTATTGGCAGATCAAGTCCATTAGATGATTGCGAGGCATGCGTCTATGGTTACGGATCGATAAAATTCTTAACAATGAACAGCAATCTTTTGCAAAAAATTCTCTCATTGGGAATCTTACCATTAATGTTACTCCACGTTAAAATCATCAATAGCGCGGTAAGAAAAGCAACATTGGCTTCCTAATCTTCACTAAGTACTAACTATTCTTCCAAAGAAAATCGAAAAGTCATGTATTCCCGAGCAAACTAATCACGCTCTCTTCCAATTAACTGGAGCGTTAAGAAATTTGGCGAGTGACGAGAGCATGTACGA
>LR736880.1:369677-427296 GCA_902654985.2 Oryctes borbonicus
ATCATCTGATGTAGGTGATTTTGCCTGACTTGCTTTAGTTTCTTTTACAGCAGATGGATAAGCTTTCTGTGTTAATTCTTTCATTAGAGGTTCTTCAAATTTCTTTCTGATGGGATCGAGCAGTTTATTTATATAAATTTCTACTGCCGACTTTAAATCTCCCGGATGAATTTCTTCGCTGGCGAACGCTTTTTCTAATGATTCGTATTCTTCAAAAATTATATCTCCGCCATTTTCGGCAGATCGACTTATTTTGAATTTTTGTTCGTTTTGAAATAGTGGGAATATAACATGTTTAGTGAAAGATAAAACACCATTACTTTCAATATTGCCTGGTTCACAAAATGCTTTCTTGAGTTTCTTTTTAACAGTAGATGGTGAATCTAGTAAGTCGATCTTGCTTTCTTCTTCAGATGATGACATTTTGGCTCCCGTTAAACCAGGCACTAAAATAATACATTTAAATTAAATCGTCTTTTTCTGAAAAGGATTATTGTTTTTATAATTCTCGTGCATTTACAGCTATATGCGAAATAATAGCAGCATACCATCACTGCGTGGTAGAGCATCACAATAAACAAAAAACTTTACCACTTATATATTGTATCCTAGCGACAACAAAATATGAAGGTTGAGTGAAAAGTCAGACACAGAAAAAGATTCTTTTCGTCATCATTTTCCATTTACTTCACATTCCGATTCGAAAACAGAAAGTATCACAAAGACAAATAGTAATGCAATTATGCATTAATATTTAGTAAGTGGTATAACCTTTTTTGCCAGTACACCGCGATAAGGTCTGAGCATAGAGTCGACCAAGCTTTGGCTCTGTAGCAAAATAATGAAATTGAAGGTGTAAACTTAGTTTAGGCCTTTACTGGCTTGACACTTACGAGAAATAAAAAAATAAGAACCGTCACTTTTCAAATTATTAAATTACCAAATTATAGGACTTCCTGCACTTTGGTTTGTAATCAAAGTAAACACAAAAAGTTAAGTTTTAATACTACATATACATACCCATTGGATTCATTAAATGCGCCCTCTTTTGATATCCCAGTTGCGGCAAGTACTTTTCAGCAAAAGTAAATATCTTCCTTTGATCAATACCTCCAAATTGTGCGTCAACTTTTAAATATTCTTCATCTAATGCTTGCAAACCTGTAAAGCAATATCGCCTGAATTATCATACTTTAATCCGAGTATAACAGAATCAAATCAAATACCTGGATATAACAACCCACTTAATAATGGATGCTCAACTTGTTTTACAACTTCTGCTCCGGCTTTTTTAGCGTCATGTTCGGTTATTACCGAACTAAGCCGATATACATCTAAAGTATATTCTTTTGATAACTGGTAACTTGTTCCTTTAATAAATTTTAGTTTATCAATTGGAACACCTATTGACTGCAACATTGATTTAATTGAATGCTCATAGTATTGTACCCTTAATTCTAATAGATCCCAAGGTGCCTTCATATTATCCAAGTAAGCATGTAAATCAGCGAAAAGAACAGTAACTTCGGCCCCTGCACGAAGAAAATCTGCTATTTTAGACATAGGGACAAAGTATGCCACATGCGGTTTGCCTGTAGTAGCAGTACCCCAGTAAATTCGCACATCTCGTTCTTTCAAAATTGATTTAATTTTATCTTCTCCTAATACTTCTTGCAGGTTTCTTGCAATTAATTGATACTTCTCATCGGGAGTTAGCTTTGTATCTCCTTTCATTTTCAAATTTATAACTAAAATAAGAAAAGATTCTTTGACTCTTACTACGTTAATGCAAATAAAATCAGGATAAAAAATTACCTGTTCTGCCAGACTTTGCAATAATTCTCTAAATTACAAAATATGTAATAATTTAATTCCGCGAACGTGGTTCTCCCACTTGTAGGTGTTCAACGCATTCAGCGAACTCATACGTGCTTATACAACTTATGGTCACTTTCACATTTTTATAGTTCCAATTATTTATAATGTAATTTAATGAAAAGATATCTGCCAAGTTCTCTATTCTAATTTAAAATAGCTTATTACAAATTCACGCCAATCAAAATATTATTTTGATTCAATAGAAATTAGACCGCCGATAGGGGCTGAATACATAAAAAAAAGGACGTTGTACTAGCTACGTTCAGTAATAAAATATACGTTCCAAAATACTAGCTATCAAGTACGTGTACGTGGCTATTATTTACATTTTGTGAACGTTCCTAACCTTATTCTTATTCTGTTATTGAACTAGCCGATATTACTAAATTTTATGTAATATTATAATTTAAACAATTAAATACAAATTATCGTTTGCCTTTAAAAATGACCGAAAGTTTTTCCGCTATTTGGGACATTGAACGGTACCGTGAAGATGCAGAACCTGACGAGCATTGGGAATTGAGAAAGGCCTTCATGGAGGTACATAAGAGTAAATTTCCAGAAGAGCATTTAGTGGGACTATCCAAGGCATTTGCAAATGTTGAATTTTTAGGCTGCGTGTACATGGCACAATGTTTTGTTGCACCGTATATTAATTTTTCTTTTTAATAGATATTCCGCTCCATTAATGAATAGAATAGCTGAAATGTCAAAGGACATCATGAAAAAGTATAGGGTGATTAAGACAATGAGATTGCAAAGAACTTTTATTACTGCATCTAATGCAGCAAGACAAAAAAGAAAAAAGCAGGTATAAATTTTATTAAAAATTGCTCAGGAAGATCAATCGATAGATAAGTAGTGAAGAGAATAAATTTACCAATACTTACTCGATTTAATATATCACATGGTATATACAATATACAAAATATGTAGTTATAAATAAAATATAACTGTAAACTACGTAATTTACTTCTTATCATTATTACTATGTAAACCTTCTATTGAAACACTAAGTTGTTCAAGCCTTTGAATTAACTGGCTCATCGTAGTCTGTGACTTTCGTAAATTTTCATCGGCCAGTGATGGTTCTGTTGCTGCTCCTAAATCAAAATGTAACTTGGCCAATTTTTCTTGTTGTTCTCGTATGTTTGTCATTTGTTCCATCGTGCAACCACTTCCAAAAGCTCTTAACTTTCCGGAATGAAAGTCTTCCAGCAATCCCAAAAGAGCCTTTTCCATGTGACGAACATCGGGTACTTCGGACAAAAAGCTATGATGACGAACATTTGTACTAATGGGTGCTATATAAGTGAAAAACAAAAGAAAGGCAAAAAAATAAAATTATAAAACAAAACTGCAACAATAAACTAAAGAAAGAAGAGAAATCATTTAAATTAAACGTTCCATATACAAGAAAGCAGCGGAGTACCTTTATGGGCATTACGAGGTCTTGCAGTAGTAGTCTTATTATAGTCTCTCTGCATACGTTTTTCATTAACATGGAATAACTTGGCACTGCCAGTTAGCCCACTCCCCGCATTACCGCGTGAAACAGAACTATGGCTGGTATTACCAGAAGACGATATCTAAAATTGAAAAGAACGAATGTTGAAATTGCTAAAACATGTAGTGCAACATCCTACTACTTTATTGCTTCTAATCGGAGAAGCAATTTTATCTTCTGCTATTGTATCATCTTGAACGATACTATCATCATTTTCTCCGTCAGCATCGCTTGAAACTAACTGCTGCAGTTCTGATTCCCCTCTCGATTCCATTAGTGCGCTAGTTAGTTGAGAATATTATCATTACCGGGTAGATTTTTTTTCACAATCGCTAATAGTGTTGTTATTTAGGTTGGGTTGAATCTGTCAAAACTGACATCTTTAAAGTTGTCAGGTTGTGCAATAGTTAGTGTGTAGTTCTGTATTCTGTAATATAGTCTGTTTCCTTAGAGAAAAGTTCACTCTCCGCGGAGAGCCTTACGATTCAGAGTTTGTAACGTTTCTGGGGCTAAGCCATTGAAATCGTATACGGCGTTGAGGTTAGTGATAGCATTTGTTGGGTCAACTTCTTCTTAAATAGTCAAGTTTCAATTATTCTGTAACGAAATGCACTATACTAGTAAGGATTAGATTGGGTTAGTTATTTATTGTTTTCAAGGTGGTACTATATTTTGATTGATTTGGTTCGCTGTATACATGGTGATTTCAAATAATATTGTAACATGATGAAAAAAACAAACTTAATTTAGTTTGCCATATCTTATATTTCTGAAATCGATTTTTTTATAATCACTAAACCCGTTACATTTCAACCGATAACTTGGTATACTGATGTAGGGATAGGACTTGTTAATATCCTGAAGCGTTACAAACTTTTGGAACTCCAGTATATGTGAATTTATGGAGATATGGAGGGGCTATAGATAACAAGTAGTAAAACATGGATCAATTTGGATTGATTAATGAATTATGGGAAATGTTTAATAATAATAGTGATCGTTAGTGATCATTTAATAACCTGTCGGAGTTGTTTTAAACGTAAATGTGCAATAAGCTTTGCTTTGAACAATTTTCCTTGTACATAAGATGGATGCATCTTAACACTATTATAAAGTTTTAAAATACATTAAAGAAATGGCATCTAACGTAAGGGCGTTCACACAAAAACTTTCCAAGTAATCAATTCATTATATACTGTTCAGTCCCTAGATCTATATTATTGTAAAATTTCAGGCAACATGCAGCAGATGTTCGTAGAAATGTATCTTGTCATACCTCAAAGACTGGTTTGATTTCGCCTTCCATTTCTGTACATAAATTTAAAACGGTTTTTATTATTTAAAAATTACTCGAATATTTTATTTTTTAGAGCTGGGTATATGACATTACTGAACCTCTCGATTATGAAGACTTCCTATCCCAATATCAGGTTCTCATTGATCGTGATCCTTTAAAATCAATTTTAGATGTACCCTTGGGGGATGTTGAAGTGAAAGTTATAGAACGTCCAATCAGAACCTTAGTGCCAATCGTACCCGAGGAAGACTTGTAAATTGTATTAAATATTACAATTTATCAATTTTATGAGTTTTCACTTGTAGGGACAAGCTATTACCCCATGTGCAAGCCTGTACAGAATGTTACACATCCGACTGGAAAGTGGTTAAATACCAAGGCAGACATTTAAGTAGCAGTTCTGGTCCAAGAGTTAGTGTGCCCAAACCATTAAATCCAAGTCCTAAGCAAGAATTTGAAATCGATCTGCAGGCTACTCCTTCCGAATGTAATAGTGAGATAGGTAATTTTTAGTTATTTTTGAAATCAGATAATGTAAACTAAAGAAAACGTAAAAAATCATTCTTTAATTTCGTTAATTTTCTTTAAATTAGAGATTGATAATATTTTGTCACCATCAAAAAATTACATTTATCAGATAAATAATAGTAATCAAACATGCTTTGCTTTTTATTGTATTATTTAAGCAAGGATTACCATTGCAGATATAGCTTCCCTGTCCAGTAGCGGCAGACAAAGTGTCGTTTCAGTAGCCTCAACCGTGTCTTCGTGCGGAGACACCTTAACACCCAGAAACTCCTGGGCATCTCTGGATTTACGACATTCCGCCGGGGATCCTTTAATAGCTGAGATATTGGAACATAGCACTCCTGAAATATTGGATCAACTAAATGAAAGTCGTCGACAGGTCGAACGACAGGATAGCCTTTTCTCTCTGTACGCTGTGAACGATGATGTAAATGAATGTGTTGAACGGAGACAACCAGCTACTCCACCATTAGAACATATGGGCCACAGGATACAAATTAAATGCTCTCAGCTAACGTAAGTATTCCCAAACATGTTTGCAATTATCTTCTATACTCAACTCTTTATAGACTTGATTTGGAAATAGAACCCTTGTTTGCTTCTATGGCGCTGTACGATGCCAAAGAAAGGAAGAAGGTCTCGGAAACATTTTATTTTGATTTAAATCCAGAATCTCTCAAAAGAATGCTCGGAGGATATGTACCTTACAGTGACTTGAGCACTTTGGCTAGAGGTTGCATTTTTGATATAACATATCCGTCGTCTGACTTATTTTTAGTGATTAGACTTGAAAAAGTATTACAAGGGGATATCAATGAATGTGTTGAACCGTATCTAAAAGATGATAAGGTAAAGTGTAGATCTAGTAAATGTCGAAAAATTTCACGATGAAAACGATTATATGGCTTTTATAATTTGCGAGTTTAAACAAGTAAAGCTTTAAAACTAAGGTTAGAAACGAGAAACTAAAAGAGGTCATTCATTGTTTGTTTTACAGTGCTGCAATTTTTTACGTCGGCATTAAAGACTTGTGTAATCGGACTCAGAATAGTTAAAAAATAATTCCAAAGCTTATAAACCTTTAAGAAAGGACTGCTACTTGACGTGCTTGCTTCTCTGGTCCGTTCATTTAGTTGGAATCTCTATTATGTTTATTAATTAAGTTCTACTCCGACGTTGTACAGTTAACACTTCTTTTTCACTTGTAACTTAAGTTGTTATACTAAGAATTAAACATCAGTATAAAGGATCACACTTTACAAAATCATTTATTTTTAGAATAGAGAAAAATTAAAATTAAACGCTGTCGGAGTCTGTGAAAGACTTGGTAAATACAGACAAGCCTTTGCATGGACAGCTGTTTACCTTATGAATGTTATAAATGGTGGAAATTCATTGGATAGAGATAGTGATAAAGATTCAACTGGATCGTCTTCGAATACTAATAGTCTTGGTAATTACATTATGTTACCGATTAAAAAAATGTGTCTTTTTATTTTTTTAGACAGAAAATCTTCAAGTAGTGGCTTAGAACAATTACGGAAGAGAGCATCTGATATGGGAAGTTTAACAAGGAGAGGTTCCTTAGAAAGAAGAGTCGAGAAGGGTCGATCTTGGTCCCCGCACCACCTAGCTAACAGTTTAGACAATTTCAGGCCAATCACATTGACAATGTCGTCGTTTTTCAAGCAAGAAAGTGAAAAATTGCGAGATGAGGACATCTATAAGTGTTTATTAGAATTAAAAAAGCCAAACTTGATCTTAAAGAAACTAAAATGTATTCCAGCCACGGTAAAATTAGAGATTGCCCCAGCCCCTTCAGAAGTTAAAAATTGTTTGACTCCGGAACTGGTGAAAATTCATCCATACACAGACGATAAAAGCAGGCCAGTCAAAGAGTTACTAGAATTTCCAATTAAAACCTTGTTAACGCCTCATTCTGTTTATCGCAATTTAATGTACGTCAGTCCTAAAGAATTAAATTTTTCGAATCGCACTGGCTCCGCGAGAAATTTAGCAGTAAAGATTCAACTAATGGCAGGCGAAGGAGAGCAAAATGCTCTATCTAACATTTATGGAAAATCTAGTTGTCCTGAAATGACTAATGAAGCATATACTGCTGTTACCTATCATAACAAGTGTCCATTGTATTATGATGAGATTAAAATCAAACTACCAGCTTCTTTAGGTGATAACCACCATTTGCTCTTTACATTTTATCATATTTCCTGCCAGCGTAAAATAGAGCAATCTACTGTAGATACACCTGTTGGATACACAGTGAGCTAATCTTACTTATTATTAGTGTTGGCGCTATAAATTCTAATTTAATTTCTTAATATTTTCAGTGGTTGCCATTGCTACGCGATGGTCGCCTTATATCAGGAGAGTTTCTTCTTCCAGTTATGCTAGATCCGCCTCCTCAAAACTACAGTTATATTCCTCCCGACGTTTGCTTACCAAACACTCGCTGGATCGACAATCATAAAGGCCTCTTTGCTGTAGCAGTAGATACATACTCTTCAGTTCATACGCATGATCCAGCGATAGAAAGATTTTTCTTAGCCTACGACCGCGTCCACGATAATATTCCTACCAGATCCGGAGAAAAAGGTCCAGAAATGGAGTTACGGTGCGTGAATGAATGTTGTCGATTTCTAATGGGTGAATTAATGAATTCATTTTAGTTCTGCTTTGTCTGGTTTAGCAGGAGCTCGTCCTGAAAGTGTAGTACGCAATTTACCAGTAATATTGAACAGTATTATACAATTGCTGGTACAGCCACCAAAAGTTGGTGGCCACGCCTTGAATCTTGGAAATAGTGCTTTTGAAGCGACGTGTATTCTTCTTGATAATATCGGGGTAAGTAATCCTTTCGTTTTCTTAGAATTTATGATCTTTAGCGCATATTATTATTTATTAATTTTACTTTAGAAGATAAGCTTTGTAATTATTGCTAATATTCTAGAATAGTGGTTGTTAATGCAACTTCAACTTCCAGATGCTGGCTTACCCTAATCTCTAAAAATATGTACTTGCATCACGAGTAAAAAAAAAATTAATTTTGTAACATTGCTAAATATAATCTTTTTATTTTCTGTAGAACATACGCGAACTACATAAAGATCAACATGGTAGAGTCGCTCTTTTGGCTACATATATACAATATCAATGTAACTTGCCTCATCCATACAATAACACTGGCCAGATTTATGATGCCGGAGCTCCAATGACAAGATCTCTTTCAAATCCTGATTTAGAAGTAGCGCAGTTTAGTCCAAGAGGATTAGACAGGGCCGCCAGTATGAGGACTCCGAATTCGGAACAATTGAATTCAAACATGAATATATCATTTAAGACGGTACATCAGCAGTTAGCGCTACATTGGGTCGTGTCAAGTGGACGTTCGAAAGAATTATCTATGCAGAATGCGTGGTTCTTATTTGAATTGGTAATTAAAAGCATGGTCGAACATTTGGCATATACAAGAAATCTTGACTCTCCTCGCAGAAATCGATTTACGGAACAGTTTCTAGATGACATCACAATGCTAGTACAAACAGTAACTACGGAAATTATTTCGCATTCAATGGCAGATGTTCGACAGGCTCATAAACTGAATGATGCGCTGGCATTTTACATCTTCGATCTATTTTCTATCGCCGATCGTGGCTATGTTATGCAATTGATAAGATCTTATACAAAGCAAATGCAAGCTAAAATATCATCGATTCAAGACCCAACACTCTTAGTTGAACTTAAATTGGTATTTGTCAGAATTATTTGCAGCCACGAACATTATGTGGCACTCAACTTACCTTTTGCAACGCCGTTCATGTTTTCTGGCGGAAACGTATCTCCTAGCCCCAGCGTTACTAGCTCGACAAGTCAAAACTCCTTTTTATCTGGTCCTCCTGCTAGTCAAGAAAGAGCAAGTACATTTGCAGAGCTGACATCCGAGTACAGACAACACCATTATTTAGCTGGTTTAGTTTTAACAGATTTAGCTACGGTCCTACTGGAAATTCCGTAAGATTTTGCAAATATCTAAGTCGCTATGTAACTTGTTAATTTAATTTTATATATTTTAGAATCCCCTCATTGCATAATCAAGCCGTGGAAATTGTCAGGTATCTATTGTATTGGCATGACAGTGACCCAAGGTACATGAGTACTGAAGCTAAGAAACGAGTTGCCGCTTTGTATCTTCCTATACTTAACATTGCAATGGACGTTTTACCACTCTTATATAACTTTGGCCCTGATAAAAACGATCGCTACATGACTGAAAATTCCGGTCCTACTAACATCGAAGAAGCTGTTGCTTTAGTTATTGCTGGAACAATGAGCTCTGCGAGTTGCGATGGATTCCAAACTGTAAGTATTTAGTATTGAATATTTTGATTTTTTTGCGTTGAAGATAGCTTTATATAACTTCCTTTCCTTTAACCAATGTACAGGCAAGAAAGGCTCCGTTAAGCATAGAAGTCACGCGCAATCTTCTGATTTGTGTTCTGTGGGTACTAAAGAACGTTGACCAGGAATCTCTATCGCAGTGGCTTAGCGAGTTGACTACATCAAGACTCGCCACACTTCTCCACTTGCTGGATGCTTGCACAAGCTGTTTCGAATACAAACCGCGAAGAAGAACACCACAACCTTGTGGATATGCTCATGCACAAGTAACTCAAGATGTTAAGTCACGGTTAGAAGATATTATATTAGGACAGGGTTCAGCTAGAGAAATGATGCAGAAAAGGAAAAGTGGTATTCAACAAGCAGGAAGTTCAGAAAAAGTGCGCTGGCGCAAAGAGCAAATGACGTATCGCACCGGCTCGGATAATTTAGAAAGGGTCAAAGATGAAATGCTTATTGATGTACATCTAGAGGGCCATTTAGCTACAGAAGCATCTTTCATCATTCTCGACACATTAGAGAGATGCGTTACGACAATTGCACAATGGGATTCCCCTCAGAATTTAATTGGGTTAGCTCTTACAGTACTTCTGCATGCCCTCGGGAAAAACCAAAGTACTACTGTATTACCGCATATGTTTGCTTCACAAAGAAGCCTTGTATATAAAGTAAGTATTGCACGATTTGATTTATATACTGTAGAAGTGGCATATTGAAAATTTTAGTTTCATACTGCTCTATTTGACGATGAAAGCGATCATTGTGCCAATCTTTGTTTGCTGCTGTTGAAACATTGCGGATCTCATATCGCCTCAGTTAGATCACAAGCTGCCGCTTCTCTATACCTTCTGATGAGGCAAACATTCCAGATCGGCAATGTAAGATCTTCGTTTTACATTCAACATTTGTAACATTTGATTCATTAATATCCCATATTTTTATCCAGAATTTTGCTCGAGTGAAGATGCAAGTAACCATGTCACTTAGCTCATTGGTTGGAACATCAGCAACATTTAGCGACGACTCACTAAGGCGATCCTTGAAAACCATACTAGAATATGGCGAAAAAGATGCAGAATTAGCAGATACAAGTTTTCCGGAGCAAGTTAGAGACCTTGTTTTTAATTTGCACATGATATTGTCAGATACAGTCAAGATGAAAGAATTCCAAGAAGATCCTGAAATGCTTTTAGACCTGATGTATCGCATTGCAAAAGGTTATCAGAACTCTCCAGATTTGAGACTAACCTGGCTAGCGAGTATGGCACAAAAGCATATGGAACGAGGAAATTACTGCGAGGCAGGAATGTGTCTAGTGCATTCCGCTGCTTTAGTAGCAGAATATTTAGCCATGTTGGAACCATTGCCACACCTACCTGCCGGCGCTGCAGCTTTGGAGAAAGTGAGTCCTAACGTGCTAGAAGAGAGCGCAGTTTCTGATGATGTTTTAAGTCCGGAAAGAGAGAGCGGTTGTTTAGGATTTTCTGAAGGAGGTCTATTAGGACTTCTAGAACACGCCGCCAGCAATTTGTATGCAGCAGCCATGTACGAACCCATGAATGATATTTATACAGTGCTTATACCTATTGCAGAACATAATCGAGATTTTAAAAAACTCGCCAACATACACGGGTACGTACCATAAATAAATTACTCTCAAGCTTTATATCCCATTCATTCTCTTAAACATTAATTATTAATTCGTTGTGTCTGTTATTCCTTTTTTTTAGCAAATTACATGATGCGTATACCAAAATAGATCAATTGCATGGGAAGAGAGTTTTTGGAACCTATTTTCGCGTGGGATTCTATGGATCTAAATTTGGTGATTTAGACGGAGAAGAATTTGTCTACAAGGAACCCACCCTTACTAAACTACCCGAAATATTTAATCGACTCGAGGTTTAACAACGATTCATTAGTATATTTACACCATTACTCAAAACATTTCTTTTAGAATTTTTATGCGGAAAGATTTGGAGCTGAAAACGTAGTAATTATTAAAGATTCAAATGCGGTGGATGTGAGCACATTAGATCCCGACAAAGCATACATACAAATTACTTATGTTGAGCCTTATTTTGAGCAGTATGAATATCGTTATAGACAAACCCACTTTGACAGAAATTATAACATTAGTAAGTGCGCGTAGCGTAAATAAGATTTCAATGGTATTGTTATTTTTATTCTAGAGCGATTTGTATATTCTACCCCATTCACGCCCAACGGTCGAGCACATGGTGAATTGCACGAACAGTACAAGCGTAAAACAATTCTAACAACGGCGGTTCATTTTCCGTATGTTAAAACGAGAATTCCCGTAATCGAAAAGACTCAAATCACTTTAACGCCAATTGAGGTACTTTAAACTTCGTTCGATTTATATAATTTATAAAATGTCGCTTCGTAATTTAGTTAGCGATCGAAGATATACAGAAGAAAACTGCTGAACTAGCTGCTGCAACTCAACAAGAGCCACCCGATCCTAAAATCCTTCAAATGGTATTACAAGGTTGTATTGGGACAACGGTAAACCAAGGACCATTAGAAATGGCCTTAACGTTTTTACCAAGTGACGGCAAACCCTTAATATTACATCAAAATAAATTAAGACTGTGCTTTAAAGATTTCTCGAAAAAGTTAGTGTATAAGTTTTTTTCTACTTTTATTTCTGTTTATTTTGTATACTTGCAGATGTTATGACGCACTTAAAAAGAATAAGAATTTAATAGGATCAGACCAAAAAGATTACCAAAGAGAATTGGATAGAAATTATAAACGGTTTACAGAAAATCTTCAGCCGTTGATAAATCCACAGAATATAACAATTACAACATTTAGGTATGCCAACCATTCTTATGGTGATAACGTATTTACCTGCCTTGTTTTAGCCCTTCTAAATTTAGAAGCTCTGAATCAGCCCCATTGCGTTGGTAATGTATTGAAATCATATACTGAAATTATATATTTATTAAGCGTATATGCTTTGGTCTCATAGTTTAAGCAATTATTTATTGTATTACTGCTTTGTATGTGTAATTTATATATCAAATATAACATATTTTATAACGCTTTTAAGAACTTGTTTTCATTTTGTATTGTTTTCCGCTTTTTCACAATTTGCCATTTCAATAAATATACGGAAAAAACTATTTTATCTGCATATGGCATGAGCAATAGGTAAAAGTATCAGCGTCCAAATGGTTCGGATTAAATGCATCACCATGAACTACTAAAATTTTTAAGTATACAGAAGGATGTAAAAAAGAGCAAGGTTCTTTCATATAGTTGAAGTAATAATATCTAAAGGGCAAATTTACTTGCATATTATATTATTTGCATTAATTTTCTTAGTGTATCGCCTATGATGTTGTTCCATTCTTGTTGGAGAATATTCCAGAGTTGTTCCTTTGGAAGTAGGACCAACAATTCGGACTCTTCTGTCGAACTCATCTCACAGTAACTCGAATAGAGTTGAGATTGGGATTCTGCTGTGACCATGTTGAAATTTCTAAAATATTCACTCCGTTTTGTTCATTCAGATACCGTGTGGATATTCAGGCTGTATGCTTTGTTGTCATGCATAGTGCTAAATAGACGAGCATAAATAAAGGATCTTACTTGGTAACAGTTGCTAAACGAAATATTACAGGATACGTTCAGCATCATGTTTGTTTCCATAACGTGTAGTTATGTTTTTATAGCTTTCATCTGAGATAATTTTATTAATTGAACGGAAACATCGTTTAATTTAATTAATTATATACTATTTAGAATGAAATTTCAATGCGTAAGATCCAAAATCAGTAACAAGGTGTTCAACAAAACTATATTATAACAAATGGTGGTTTTATTCTGTACAGGATAATCTTCAACATAAGCACAATTATATAAAATTAAACTGTGATTTAATTAATATGATATATGAGAATAATAGTCTTGGAACACTTGCACATACACTTCTTTTTCAGCTTGTGTCATTTCTGCAATTATAGTATCATTAATGTCAGTCATATTATAAGTCCTATTCCCAACTATAACTGTGGGAATATTGTAGTCATCATCATCTTCGCTATCCATCATCTCTGCTTCTTCTACTTCATTCTCTTTCACCTCGGTCATTTCATCAGAACTTGAGTCAGTATCATTGGGAAGTCCCTTCACAGCCGTGTTGTTTGTAGCTCGTTTTTCATGAGCTAATAGAACACTCATAATATCTGTTTTACCACTAGCATTACTGCTTTCAGCCGCTATCTCCAATATCGACTCGGCTGTTTTGTTATCAGACTGTCCATCATTGTTAGTTAGGACAGTTGATTCCATCATCCAAATTGGTTGTTCTTTGCGGTTGTTAACAGCGTTATTCACATTATCATCGCCAATTGTAACGTCCACCCTTGTTTCTTCAACTAAGAAACCTGTATTTCTAGATGCTTCACCGGACCACGTTTGTTCTATATTTGCCAGTTTCTTGTCAAGACCTCTAATAGTATTTATATCAACTGGTTCAGGTTCCAAAACCTCTGGTGCCAATTTTATACCTTCCACTTCTCGTAATAAAATATACAAGGGTTCTAATTGTTCATTAAATTTTGCCAAAAGTAACCTAGAATCTTTTTTAGGTAGTGCTGACTGATCCTCTTCTACAACTTCCCTACAGTAAGTGCATCTGAATTCGCTTGTAACAAAATCAAATAACTGATCGGCTTCTAAGTCTGTGAAAGTTTTCAAGCAGCCAGGACACTTAAAACTTGCTCTACTTGTAGCGTCACGTTCTTCAGTCTCTAACCGTTTACGCATTAGGTCTAATTTGTACTTAACTACATTCACAAATGATTTGTAATTTATAAAATAATAATTCACTTTTTGAGCTTTGCCATCGGTTCCCGTTTCCATTCTTAACCTGACTTGAATAAATTTATCGTTCTTTAAAATTGCTATCCTAGCCCTCAGCATCTTCCTTTCAAATTTTAATAATTCGCAGATATCATCTTCTTTCATACACGGGTTTCTCACCAACATATCTATGATGAGAGAATCTTCTATGGTATAAAAACCTCTTACAACTAGTCTTGCCAGTTGCTTCAAACTACTAGGAACTTCTGTAACTAACCTTTCCTCCGTCATTATAGTCTTTTTAACAGTTGAAACGATATGCTTTAAAACAATACGTAAAAATCTTAAGACATTTGATGAAGCTAACATTTAAAGAGGAAACCAATTGTATACATGAAAATATAGCTTGTTAAGGTTAATTTAGTTTACATCAACTTTGACATATAATTAATTTACCCTAAAACAGGTATGCCAACTCTGGGTATTGGCTAACCTGTATTTAAGTTTCGTTTATTTAATCTCTGAAACTTTATGTTTTAGTTTACATTACTTTAATTGTTATTCTCTATTAAATAGTTTAAATCTGAAATCTGGATATAATAACAGCGTAATGATTAATATTTTTTAAGCTGTGGAATGTTAGTAATTTACTTACCTTAGTTGGTAATACCATTACTGCTAGATAATTTCTAATTTCTTCTTTGTATTACTTTCTTAAACAAAACAAAAATGTATAACGCACTAGATATATTTTCTCAGACTTCTTTAAACGATAATCTCACTTTCTCGAAGAATATTTGGAAATATTACGTATTTATTTCATTTACTCCCTACTTCTTTACGTAGGGTATTTCGAGTTATGCGCACAAAGTAAAGGTCTCCCCAATGCGCACAGTGTTGCAAGAGTTTGATTATCCACTAATTGTAGTTTGAGGATTAATTTTGAAGTGTACTTTTAAAGCATTCTTAAAACAGCGAGTGTAATAAATCTACAGATATTTTATAATACGTTGTAGACGACGTATTAAAATTAGATGTGTTTGTAGTTTATAATTCATCATAGTAAGTGGTGGAGTCTAAGTCTTTGTAACAAACAAATTAACAACAGATGCTTTAAACTATATTTTTACAATAGTTATGTTTTCATAGATTTCTTTTATTAATTCGTGTAAATTAAAATGAGTGCAAATACAGACGAGGAGAAAACAGAAGCTGGAAAAAGTTTTCCTTTAGATCTAGCTTCTAAATTAACTAATGTTAAAACAATTGATGCTAAGCCTTCTTTAGTATCTTCACAGCAATTAAAAAATATGAGATTTGTTACACATTCATCCGGCAGTGGACAAACTTCCGTAGGAACACCAACAATTATTACCACTAATATTATGTCACAAGTATTAAAACAAGGTGAGTTTCTACATGTTACATTTGGCTGTTCATATTGCCAAAAATGATTTTATTTCAGCAGGTCAGTCACAAACACAAGGATCTGGCAGTATTACGGTGCAGAGACCTACTCAGATAACTTTAACTGCTCCAGTTGTACCGCAAGCTCCTGCATATCATGTACCTAGGGGTCCAGCAGTTGTAGCAAATTTAGCAGCTCCGAGGAGCAATGTTGCTACAGCAATTAGAGCATCTATGGTAGTTACTCAAACAAGTCCGGTATGTTTTAATACAATCTTACATGTAGTTATATACCTATATTGTACCTTTAATATAGGCATTTGTAAGGCCACCGAGAACGCCTAGCCCAGCTCAAGGAACTACTTGGTTAGCCGCAAATGCTAGTAATGGATCGCAGTTAAAAGGATCTTCTTCAGTTTTAAGTCCGCCTATTCGCGCTGGGGCTATTGCAAATAGCAACAATAAGCAGTCGCAAATAATAGCTAGGTCGCAAGCTGTTTCGCAAAATGTGTCTAGTCTTAGACCAACGACAACTATTTTACAGTCAGCAATCACTATTGGACAAGGAAATCAGGTATCTTTTATACTCAAAATACAGTTAATGAAATATATTTCATATGTCGATTGTAGATTCATCCTTTCAAGTCCAGCCAAAATGCAACGGGACTTCAGGCAATTGGTGGCACTGTAACTGTAGCACAAGTTGTACCGTCACGAACACAAACATTAGTATACAGCACAGGAACCACACACTTTTCATCTACACCAAAGTTAACAATCGCAAGTTCCGTACAAGGACAAAGACAAGCTTCAACCCCTAGACCGGTGGTAACAATACTTATTTTATAAAGTCATATTTTGCCAATTTGAATAGTTTTATGGATATATTTTGTATTTGGTTCTCATGGTTAATTTCCATGTTCTGATAAAATTTGATATATCAAAAATTTCACTCGGATAACACTTAAACTTACACTTATCGTAGTTTTGGCATGTACTGTAATTTTTTTCTCATAATTTTGATCGACTCAGGCTTCAATTTAAACATCAAGATCTCTTCTTTAGAATTATAAAAATCAGTTTTGAGATTCTTATGAATTACATAAATAGCTATCTATAGTAGAAACGGATATCAAAATTGTAATACAGAGTGTTCCGAAAATCCAACCCCAGCACGGATATATTCAACCAGGAGAGTAATTTTTTTTAAATAGGAACCCTTATTGTTAATCATTTTTACATATTCTAATAATAAAAAAACAATTAAAAAGGGTTTTGCACAAACCTCCGAATTTATAATTTATGCAAGAAAGTTGAAATCTGTATAATTAAGAGAGCTATGAAATCAAAAATATGAAATAAATTGATTTTTATCCATAATATTGCCAACTAAAATGTTAAAAAGATATTTTAGTTACATCTAAAACCATTTAGGCCATCGTCGAAAACAACCTTCGCTATTTACACAAAATGTTCACGTCACAATTAAAAACATTTGCTTTTAGAACTTCTTCCGATTTTTTTTTTCTATTAATATAATTTAACAAGCGTTGAAAATTAATTCTGTTTTCGTTCATGCTTTGTTTACGAAATAATTGTTATAGGCACAAGTAACAGCCACCAGACTCCCAATTAATGTTCCACAGTCAGGAGCAACGCGTATAGTAACACCGCAAGCAGCACTCTTAACTGGTACTCGAATATCGACTGTTTCAACCTCTCAACAAACAACAGTTATTGGTGCACAAAGATTAATTTCAACCACGCAATCGCAGGGTGTTCCATTAAGTAGGCTATCAGTCTCAGTCCCTAATCAATCTCAGAGTAGCGGCGCGAATATCTTAACGCAAACAAGAATACCGGCGTTGTCTTTCCCGCTAGTAGCCGTAACCAGCAACCCGCAAAACAGAACGTTGCAAGCGCAAACCGCCAAAGTTATTACACAACCCGGGCCAGGTATACCTAGGAGATCATTATGTTATTGTGACTTCGATATTCTGATTCTAAAAAAATTGCAGGTGCTATACATTTAGCGCAAATGCCTGCAGCTACTATTAAGTCAACCCAGAACATTGTAACTCCAACGACGAGGACAAGTAAGTTATAAAAATTACAATTCTTAGCCTGGCACTTATTATAATTAGCTGATTATTAATTTAAATATTTCTGAAAATTGTGTATTTTTATATAATTTTTTTTTTTAGTAAATGTTCAGTCAGCAATAGTAGCGCAGAGAACAGCAAATGTTGTTCCTCCCCAGACAATTCCTATGGCTAAAGTATTTCCACAACAAGGTGATGGCCAAGGGGTATCTTCGACTGCAAATGTTTTTATACATGCACCAGTTACATCTGTGCCTAGAAGACCGTCACCAGGTAGGGGTGGACTGCACCGCGTTAAAATCCTAGTTTTAAAGCAAGTAACTTCTTGAACGTAGCTGGTGGTAGATTCGTAATAATGACGTCTGTAGGGCATTTAGCAGTAAAGAATTGTCAAAAGTAACTTTTAAACTATGAAAATATATAAACAAAATAATGATTAAATTTAATAGAAAATAACCGACTAAATCTGATGGTATAGTGATATATGGGATATGCCATTTTCCATACTGATTGATTACAAACGTTTTTGATCACCTGGTATAATAACTTTAACATTTTCTAAAATTTCTTGCAATAACGTATTACCGAAAAATTTCAATTTTAAAATAAGAAACTTGTTATTGGCTTCCGGTATAAACGGAAGCAAATTGGTGACATAAACATTTTTATTGAAGAGACCAATTTTAAAAATTAATTAAAATTTTCTGAATTAAGTTATTTACTTCATAGAAGTAGTAGGCTGTAAAACAAATCACATGACATTTCCGATGCGATTAAAATTATTGTAATACACGTTTTTATATTTAAGGGCCACAAAATAGTGCACCTCAAACATCAACAAGTATTCCATCTACGACTGTTTCGTATTCTATTGCCAGTAACGCATATTTCTTCGATAGTACATCAAATTATACGCGACCGTTCAACCAGCAACAAACATCGTTTAGCACAATCACGCAAGCGGCCACACAACAGATCAGGCCAACGAATTTAGGTAAACAATGCGTTATCTTAGTAGTTGAGATTAAAAACTGTGAAAGGCCCATATCCTTTTTAGGTATCGTCACGAATCAATCTATGCGATTTAATCCCATAATGGTAGTTGACACGAGCAGAAGCCAACCGCAATTTACGCAAGAAAATGTCGTTAACGAGCAAACTCATCAAACAACTCCCACTGCAACTAAATTAACTTCGTCTCCACGACCTAGTATACTTAGGAAAAGAGATCATGAAGGTTCACCCTTGAAAAGTGCTAAAAACTTACAGACGGCATTGTCATCAGTTTTATCTCAGCCGCCTATTTCCCCAGACTCAGCTGGTAATGGAAACAGTTCAGGTAAGAGATAAGCCCATGATAGCTTGGTAAATGTATGCATTGAATAAAATAATGCAATAGGAGGAAGTACTACAATATCAGCAACTTCAAGTCCCGGACCGGGAGAAGTAAACGACGATAGTCTACCTCACGCACCTATGAATATAAAGGAAGAGGAAGAGAATCGGCCGCCTTTAGAAATGAGCCCTCGGAAAAAGCCCAGGAAACAGCAACTGTGTGTATTTATTAAACGTAGATTGCATATTTTACTTTTAATACAGAGTTGAGATAAATATCAATCCTTTCTGATTACAAGTGTACCTGAAGATCAAAGTGAGGTGATGCATTTGATCTTTACGTACATTCACTCTAAAAAAACTTCTAAATAAACAAAAGGTATTTGTGAGATTTAGTCACTCCGAAGAGAAACTAAAAGAAAATAAAGCTCCGGATTGTTATTTTCTTACTTTATCTTAAAGGTGAAAAAAACATGTTTTTTTTTTTTTATTAAAAAACTTGTTAAGTATAATTAAGGCAACTGAATATTTAACTTCCTTATTATTTATCATTTACTTCACAATTTCAGTACTGGAAATGACATCGATGAACACAATGATGATATGCAATTCATTTCCGAAGCTAGTATTAAAAAAGAGGAGGAATCAGACGGCAATAGGTCAGACATTCAACGCGAAGAAAGTCCGGAACCACCAAATATTCCCGCGGTTAGAAAACCGGCATCCGCAAGCTTACTAAATAGTTATCGACATACGTGGAAAACCACGCACAATCATTTCCTGCGTTACTCGGATGTGAGGCCCAAAGATGAGCGCAGACCTACCATTATGGATTTGGCCAATCAGTGCAAAGTTCTAGATAAGGTCAATGGTTGGAAGATTCATCACCTTACCACACAAATGTTAGATTTGGTAAGAAATTATGTTTTTCCTCCATCTAACTACAATTTGTCTTAACACCTCAATTACTTTCTAAATGTGTTAAAAAGTTAAAGTCAATTTAGCTAAATTGAATTTTGTGACGCCTGATGGCCATTCGGTTCATTCGGCTGAATAAACTGAATGGCTCATACAGCTGAATGAAGTCGTGTTATTCAAAACGCGCTAAAGTAAAGAAAGAAGAAATTATTAAAATTTGTCGCTATGAGAACGATAAAAAAAAGGCAATCAAAACATCAAAGACGACACCGGAAGTATCGTATGTACCGTACATTTGCATCATCTTCATTTTATTAAATAAAATACAATATTATGTTCCATGTACATAATTTACCGTTTAAGTTTGACGAATAAACACAAGTGCTACTGTCCGATATCTCGTCCTCTAACGCATATACAGGCGAAAGCTAAACGATTGTTGCACGCAGTTGTGTAATTTGTAGCCGGTAATGGAAATCATTTAGCCATCAGTTTGTTAAAAATAATTCTGTAGATATATTTGCTAATAATTTATAATGCAGGCAGAGCAAGGAGAAACCGTATACAATCAACTGGAAGAGTTACTTAAATCCACAGAATCAAAAGAAGAAAGTTTTGACAACGATGTTAATCGCATAAATGAGTTAATTAAGGTATGTTATTTTGGATTTATTCGTTATGTTTGGGCATATTCATTGATTTTTTCAAATGTTCCAGGGGAACTTACAACGAATCAAAATCATAAATGAAGGCATGATAGAAGCAAAATCGACAATAATGAAGATTTTTGACCATAAAGTTCACGTAACTGATATAATTAACCGATGTGCCAGTAAACGTAACTTCAAGAAGCGTGAAAAATCTTGAAGATAATTATTTCATAAATTATTTTTGCTCGTTTATGCTATGTTCTTAATTTAAGTTTTTTTTTAGTGATAATTTGTCGATGGTTATTTTATATTTGTTGATTTTATACAAAATGAAGAAATAGAATTTATATAAAGATTTGTAAATAGTATGATATGAAAAGAGAAACGATTAACATGAAATAAAAAAAAAATATTTTAATTTGAGCGTCTTATCTATTGCCTGCATAGTGTTCATTTTCAACCTGTGCTCTTTAAATACGATAATTCTGGACTAAAAATATATTTAGTATTCCTTCACTGTTTGCAACAAATTCGCAGAACCATTACTCCGATGTTAACTTTCTAAAGTTCTCCTCCACTAGTTTTGGAAAATTTACGGTACCAAATAAATGTTTAGTTAAATATTGGCACTTTATGTCAATTAATAATGAGCACAGCACGTTACAAATTAAACGTAAACTACAACAATCGGGTTTTTCTTTGTGACACACAGTACAATACAATAGTGTCGAAATTTTAGGAATATTTCATACAAACGTACAACAAATTAAAACAAAAACATACATTAACGCATTAATTGTAATTATAATTATAAAGTTGATTTTTGTGATTTAATACGGATTTTGCTGCTGATGTATTTGTATTTTTTTACCGGTTGCATACAGTTTTCCTTAAACCTTTTATAACAAAATAAGTTTCTATTTTTAAAAACTGCTTTATTCCCTATCCGCAATACTTAAAAATACATTGGTTATCTTTCTTAAAGTATGTTTATTACGAAAGAAAAACTCGGAAATTAATTTAAATCAAATAATCAATATAATGTACAATGTTCTTAATAACTTCATGTAATATACATGATAATACCACTTCATCACATTAATAACGTCCTCGTGATGAACCACCTCTAGCACCTCCTCTAGAGCCTTGATTTCCTCTATTATTCCACGTGTTGCCTTTGTTTCCTCCGTAGCCCCTTCCTCCTCGCGAGCCCCCCCTAAAACCACCTCTGCCTCTAAATCCTCCTTCGTTCGATCCATTCCAACTCTGATTATCTTGTTGATACTGGTTATCATTGTTCCTATTGAAAGATGCATTCTGACGGAAACCTCTATTGTAGTTATTGCCTTGTTGATTAGAATTTTCTTGGAAATTTCTATTGTACTTATTGTTTCTCTGCCAATTCCTATTATCTACATAATAATCATCACTATATTCGTTTTCTTGTTCATATTCTTCGTATTCTTGATCCCCGTCGTATGACATTTGATAGTCGTCACCGCTTGCATTTCTCATATCAAAATCTCTTTGATTTCTGAAATCCACGTCCTGATTTCGCATGTTCCTGTGATCGACATCACCGCCCATATTGAACAAATCGTTATTTACTGCGTTTCCAAAATGATGTCCTTGACGCATATCCTGATCCATATTTCGCATATCGGAATCTCTGTAATTGTCCCAAGGTTGCACGGCTCCGTGATCTGCGTTGTGTACATTCCCGTCTGCATTGTCCTCTTCATCAAGGTACGCGTCATTGAGGTAATCATGTTCGTCATTGTGAGGCATAACATCGTGAAGTTCTTCTATTTGTCCTGAGTCGATGAATTTTTGCAGAGCCTCCGGACCTTCGGCGATAGCAGTTTCCAATTTAGATCCAGCTACAAAATAATAAAAATAGTAATGAAAGTCTTCTATTTCCAACAAGAACAGGCAAAAATTTATTCATTCATTATAATCGTAAGAATAATTTTAGCGATTGATAGAAAACTAAAATTGTATTAGTCTTCATTTCACTTTTATATTGAAAAATAGTTGCGGCTGAATTTTATTTTGTCTGTTTTGTTTTAATGATAAGAAGAATGACATTTATTTTGCAACTACTAACCAATAACGATAGCAAAACTATAGAATAGTGCGGTAAACACTAAGATGTCGGCACACTCCGCACCGCGAATATTTTTAGTTAATATTTTGTATGTCGGTGCGGAGTGTGCCGATACCTTGGCCTTTGAATTACAAATTAATTTTCTGAACGTAAAATAATTACTACCAACCTTCAACGGGGATTAGCTTTCCATAAATAATGATGGCATTAGGTGCTATTTTTTGCAAAGGAACGACACCAGGTGTATTTTCCACTATTTGCGAAATTACTTCACTAATTGCAGATTCATCTTCTATAATATTAAAAAAAAAGACTATTAATACGTTTCTTCTTGAATAATGCAGCTCCTGAAATACTAACCTCCTGTTTCGTTCCATTGTGCTTGGAAATTTCTTGGAATTGGTTTACTATATGGTACTTTCTTTGCTTTCGACTTATCGTCAGCGTTAGTTGAGAATATATCTAAATCTAATCCAGGTATCGTGGTAGTACCGTCAGTTACCAACATTGAGTCTACCTTATCTTCAGGCCCCATTCCAGGTATAACTGATGGTTCATCTAAATTTTGCAAAAATAAATCATGATATAACGATTTTCCATTTAATAACACTTACCCATATCTACATCATCCAAACCAGCTATTCCAGCAGGGAGCGTGTTCAAATTATATTTATCTCGCATCAAGTCGCCCGGTCGATTCCTTGTCCAGAATTTACTTGTATGATCATTAGATCCTGAACACAGTATATGTCCAAGTGGATGCCAAGCAAGTGTCCATACTATACTGTCATGAGCTTGTTCTATAGCTCCAACTTCCTTATCAGCCCTGTATTACATCACATTTAACTAATGAACCAGTTAAAACTTAAATAAGCAGCTGAGAGTTAGAAACTTTTAGTTTGAGACTCTGCACTTGGGAACTACTCTACGTAATCGAAGGAATCTAAGCATAACTTAGCTATACCACACAGCTACAAATTACATCGGAACGAGGTAGCGTATTTTAAATGATGGATCTTTCGCATTTTGCTGTTACTATTAAACTGGAGTCGTACAAAAATCCATTTTAATTTCAAAAGCTGTAAAACTGGTGCCATATACTTAAATCAGACATCAGTACTTAATAAATTGGCATATTTTCTCACAAAAGAGGGTTCTTGAAAGAAACTGAACTGATGAACTGAACATGTTGCCATATACAGGTATGGACATTTTAGAAGGCGAAGCGATTTTCGCTGTTGACGTGACGAAGTCGCAATAGACACAGAGTTGCCTCCTCACATTGTAAAATGTCCATATCTTTGTATTGACTGTAATGTTGCGTACTAAATTGTGGACCATAGAAATCATGTAAAGAGCAATTTTTGGGCATATTTCAAGTAATAAAAGTAACTACTCCCTGATTAAATAAAAAATGCCATGCTTCTACACATTAAACTAGTATGTACTTATTATATCCAGTTCCTCTTAAGGATGTTAGTACTACACAATACAATATGTTTTAAAGCTACAAAATGGTTTCTTTTCCTAGAAATGCAAGAAATAAAAGTCGGGAATTAGTATTACGCAAGCCCTACTTTGTTAGTGATATTTTTACTTTTACTAACTATTTAGTAATTCCAAAGCATCTTTATATATAAAACTAGTAATTACCCGACGTGCCAAAACATTATTGAACCATCGGAACCGCCGCTACAGAAAAGTCCTTCGTGATGCGGATGCCACGCGACACTAGAAGCTTCCTTTTTATGGCCCCTAAACGTTTGAACCTCTTGACTTAAATTACGTAAATCAAACAACTTTAATAGGTGATCTCTAGACGCCGTGATCAGCCAGTTTCCATTTTCGTTCCACTTTAAATCCATCACGGTAGATTTATGTGCGTGTCTATCAAAAAGATGGCAACATAGTTTATTTTCAATAACTTTTTATTTTCTACTTACAAAGTAGCCAATGACTGTCCTGTTTTTGGATCCCACAGCTTAATAGGTTGTTGATTATCTTTACTACCCGATATTACTAGACCTTTTTGAGGATGCCAATGTACACACTTTACATCAGCTCCATGTCCTATACAAAATAATCTCCTTTTAATCTATGGTGCATACATATTCTAAACCGTTTTTATAGTATTTTTTTTAAACGTTGGGAAGATCTTTGAAATTGCTTACTCAAAGAAAATATTTGTTGTTTAGTTACAATTACGTTTGATGGATGAGGAATTTTACATCTGGCGCAATTATTTCTGAAATATTCTTTTTATTATTAATATAAATCATATAAAAAAAGTCTCATATTATCAGAATTATAAAATATCAAATATAATGTAAACAATAGCGCTATTAAATTACATTCTCTCTTTTAATGTGAAATCTTTAACCTCTTGAAGAAATCTAGGCATTGCAAAATCTTAAAAAAAAAAATTACAAGCCATTCATGTGTACAGTTCTTTTTTTTTAATACCTAATACCTTTGTCTAATGAAACCGTAGCTCTAAATTTCTATTGGAGTGTTACTTATTGCAAAGGTTGTACTTCAAATTAGGTATTATCTACAACTTCCAATTTTATCTTAAGTAAATAATCACTACATCGGAAGTTGTAACTAGCACGCATGAACATGTTTTATCGCGCATCATGATGATAGCAACACATTAAATGGAACGTAAGAAAGATTATAACGAAGTAATCGATAGCTGATGTTTACCCCACTATAATTAAAAACATGGAAACATACAAATTTTAAAGCAATGAATTATTTTGTAGATAACATAAGCATTTAAGGTTGAAGAAGTTATATATTGTCCGCTGTCGCATATTGCAGGCAATATGTGACAAAAGTCACGTTATAAGCATAAACCGCCACCGGTAATTAATACAAATATTAGCAAGTTAGCCTTTTATTTTTGTTGAGGTACATCATGGAATTATTTACTTGATTTTGTATTCTCCTTTTCCTTTCTTAAATTCCTTATGCCCTTTTAAGTGTCGCAATATATGAAGAAAATTGATAATGATGATAATGTGTCCGTACTAATAGGTACACATCGTGAAAATGAAGCAAAAGAAACAAACAGAGGAAATAAAAGAGGCCAAGGACTTGGTTGCGAATAATAAACAATAATGGACAGAGAGCAAGGATCGGAAGAAATGAATAGACCAGCAAAAAATAGAAATGAACGGAGAAAATGAGTGAAGAAATAAGTAACCCGGTGCTCGGTAGGAAATAAGGTATTTCAAGAAGACTTTCAAAGGCCATCAAATATTATAAAACATTTGAATTCTGTTGTTAAAAGAACATAAAGCTAGCATAAATTCCAATTGCTTTTAAGTAATCAAAAGTGTTCCATTACCTTTTCAACTTTGTATAATTTTTAAACAAATTGTTGAATTAAATATAAGAAATTCACAAATTATAATTGCAGATTGGTGAAGTTTTTTAACTCGATTAAATGGCCGAAGTATACTACGAGATCTGTAGTTGTATCAAATTAATATTACAACAATTTTGCAAGGTCTCATGGGTTTTAATAAAAATGTACTTATGCAAAATGGTTGCTTATACACGAATCACAGTCACTTGATTTTAATTTAAAACGATTTTCTTTATATAAAAATATTCCACGATAGCGTGATTCGCACGGATAATTGCAAATATGATTATATAAAGATTATTCGTAAAAGCATCAAGTTATTGGTTAAGTTATATGATATATACCTCTAAGTACTCTCTCCTCTTGATATCGGAAAAAATCCCAAATGCGAAGTGTACCATCATCCGAGCAGGTGACGAATTTACTATCCGACGGGCTGAAGCTATTAACACACACAATGACATCGGAATTCCATCAAAATCAATAGAACAAAATGGCACAAAATAGATATTTTAATAGTTATGGTATCCGTTTTCATATCTTGCTAATAAACTATCTTCACTTTTATATATTTTGCTTAGGATGAGGGAAACTACAGGAACTAAAGGTAAGTACTTTGAGATTGTATCATAATTAACTAATTTATTTGTTTTTCTTTGACAAAAATAAAACAACTTTAGAATTACGTTCTTTATTATTTTCAGCTTACAAAGACCGAAATCTTATGACTGCAAAATCACCGGACTGGAAGGTTAAAAATAAAAACCACTTTTCCAACTATCTTATCAGACAGTGATTACTATAAGGTACGAAATATACCAATCAAAATCTAACAAGAAACTTGGAAAAGTACTCCTGAATTTCAATTAAAATGAATTTATTCAGCGAAAAAATATTACATTTTTATGCACGGAATACAAATATTTCATATAAATATCACAGTTATTACAGGTCCCACTTGGTCTTTCAAATTAAAAACTTTAATTTAATTTAATACTGGAATTTTCAAGTTTTGGTGGTTTCAAATTTTAATATAACCATTGCATATAGTAATAGGAAAAGGAAGGTGCCATTTATTAAATGTATAAAAGTATATACAAGATCAAGTAATACGGAGTGAAGATGTAGATACCTTATTCCTCGAAGTGCTTCTTTGTGGGCTTGGAACATTTTCACGTTATTCATGTTAGACTGCCAATACTTCACGTACCCCGCATGGTCGCCAGTAACCATCCAACTGTCGTTGTGAGACCAAACCATGGTTCGTACGGGACTATCGTGAGCCTAATTTGAAATATACATCTCGGTAAGTATAAAGTGTTAACTAATTTAAGCTTGGTATTATATCAATTTGTTTTGTCAGGTACTCAAAAATACATTTATAATGCAATAAACAGCCCTTACAAGTAGCAACAAATGAAAAGCCCATTTTCAAAGCCGCAACAAATTCATTTACGCGGAAAGAGGATTAGTTGCGTTTGGAAAATAAGCTCCTCAAATGAACTCGGACCAAAAATTATTAACAATGTTCTAACATTATGCCAGCAATAATAAGTTTGTAATTTTCCAAATCTTATACTTATATTTGGTCCTTAAACCATTATTTCATCAAATCTAATTGATTACAACGCAGATATTTCGTAAAAAATATTTCGCCCAAACGTATTTCGATACAAAATTTTCGCATTATTTAATATTATAATAAAAATAAAGTAGTTTAGTCTGATATTATCTTGTTATTTGGATCGCAAAAATTAAAAAAACAAATCTCTTATATTAAATGTAAGTAAGTTCCTATTGATGTCATTCGACAAAGGTTAGAAACGTCAAGAATAACGGTGTAATATAGTAGAGCATGACCAGCGCAATACGAAAATGGCCGCTGGGTGGCAAACACGGATCAAATAGCTTAAACAAGGTACAAATTATTTATTTACTCGTAAAAATGAGTGAGTATAATGCAAAATTAAAAGCAGTAGATCCCGATGTTGCTAGAAAATAAACAAAATTAATAATGCAGATCCGTTTACACTAAGTGATCCAGAATTAAGTTGCACTGCTAAGGATTTCTCTTCGGTAACCATTATGGATATTGTCAACTATCTGGTATTAATTACTAGTTTTATACAAGCATGCAAATCAAAGCGTTTAAAAGCTTGAGTACTTCGAAGTTGGGCTTGTGCACATATGTGGTGCGAAAAGAATTCACGACAAAGTTAGAGTCATAGTTTGCTTTCCTGGAAAATATTGAACGAAATAAATCTATATCTATGTCTCAGACAATATGCAAGAACCTGGTACGAAATGTTTTGCACACATACGTATATTCTTTATGTTTATGACAGTCTCTACACCTAATATTCTCAATCCATTTTTGCGGTTTCACATAATTTCTTGAATTCATTTTTATATTTAAAGGTTAAGTTAATGTTAAGGTGTTCTATGTTTTATACATACGTCGAACATTATATTCTGCGTTTGGTTTTGAATTTGCATGTCATGATTGCGACAGAAACTGATAATAAACATACTATTTGAACTATGGCAAATTGACGCGAATCTTATAACCGTTTTATTGGCTTCAACACGCTCCATAACGCAAAGGTTATTTCAATACTCCCAGAGAGATTAAAATATGAGCTCGGATGAAAGAGAAAACAAAGAAGATATGGCGATAAAGAGGATGAGTGAATTAATGGAAAGAAACAAAGAGCTAGTGAAAGAAATACGGGTAATACGAAATAAAAAAAAGTATCTATTTAGAAAATAACAATAGGAAACAACATATGGGAAAATTATACGACAGATGAATCACTCTGAAAAAACGGAGAGTTAGAAATTGGATGAAAAACATGCAAAAAAAACAAATATAACAAAAAAGATTCAAGTACTTAAGAATAAATGAAAACTAACACAACATATGGAACGGAAAGCATGTAAAGATACGGTTTCAAAAATTGATTCTCAACGTCCAGGAGTGCAGATGGGACAAAGAAAACAACATGACCAGGAAATGAAATGAAATCATTGGACAGATAAATATAAGGTTCAAAAAGAAAAGGAACGGAATGTACGAGGTCCGTATAAAGGAACATAAAAGATTTAGAAGAAATGGTGATTAGGTATGAAATAGAAGTACTCGCCCTGGAAGAAGCAAACAAAAAAAACTACTAATTTTTCCAGTAGTGTAACTCGGCAAATAAATATTAATAAATCGATTATAAAATATTGATCATCTTGTAGAAGTGGAAATTAACAAGAAACAATAAGAATTGTAGATGCATAAAAGATACTTACTTGTAATATTGTTTCAAAATTAAATGTAAGGCCATTCCACAAAGTAAATTCTCCAGAGCTAGCACCCGTTACTAATCTACGTCCTTCCGGTGTCCAGGCCATGCAAAAAATAGGGCATCTCATTTTATTTGTTGCGGTCTTAACAAATCTCGTGGTTACACAGTTTATTGGATTGTCAGGATAACTAGGAGGTGGCATCATATCTGGATAATACATTACATCCGGCTGTAATGCCCTGCGATCGCGGTAATCTCGTTGCCAAACTCTATTCTAAAATTAAACTATCACCGAACGTTTTACTTAAAATTTAAAAGTATGCATACCTCAAGTTCTTTAATTATAGCAGAATTGTAGTCCACAGTTTTTCTCATCACAGATTTCCTTAAACGTTTACCATCGAAATCTTCCAGCGTCATAGTTCCTAATGATCCCGGAAGTGGTCTTGCAATATTTAAAAAAGGCCTAAATTGCGGTCGACTGTTGTTACTAAAGCCTACAAAATACAGTAATCAGCACATAATCGGAAACGAACGTATACAAAGGATTACCTTGACCATTTATATTAGGTGGCGGCAGAGACATATTAGGCATCCCGATCGCAGATCCTGGCAAAGCCGGTGGAGGTTGTGCAAATTCCATGTTACTTACTTTTATATATTACTCCGACATAGAAAAGTAACAGGAAAAAATTAATCACGCTGGCAACGAAAGCCTACAGAAAGAACGAATTGACGAACATTTTTATGTACAACTACGAAAGAAAGCGAGAACAATATCACGTTAAAGGGTTTATAAACATATTAAAATATACTAGCTGTCCATGTAAAATACGAAAACCGGTTCAATCACAAAAACTTGCGGAATGAAGAGTCTCAAACAAAATGGCACCAATTACATATTACACACGCATTACGCATCGCAATTGATCGGAATACGCATGATCAGATGGGCGACGGCGAAGAGCGCTTTCTTTAAATATGAAATATTTGTATCTGGCACGCCGTATCGATTCAATAAAGGATAGATATTATTTAGATTATTCCGTTCATTACTACAATGTCAAATAAGCACACGAGCAAGTAGCGAACTTAAAATAAACAAAAAAGCTCATGTCGCTGTGAAGAAAGCTGCACCAGAATACCAGTGATATGGTACCCCGCTATCACTAGGTACATACGAGTAACACCGATATCTGTCTAAATGTCAAGTTTACATTTATGACGTTTATCAATTCAAATATTTTGCTCTAATTCTGCCGACGTCAAAAATGACTTTAGATTATAAAGAAGAAAAAGTTAATATATATTTAGAGAGCAACAACGCCCTTGAAAGGTAAAAGTAGTATTAGATTATTTAAATGGTAAACATCACATAAGTATCGGCACCTTCCGCACCGCACAAGTTTAATTTATTATATATATTTATTATACTACTATATAATAAATTAAACTTGTGTGGTGCGGAGGGTCCCGATACTTATGTGTTGTTTACCATACTACGCCACAGGCCTTGCTATCATTATTGATTATTTAAATGTTCGTTAAATATGGATTTATTATCGAGATTTAATGGGGTTTCAACCTGATTTCTCTTTTAGGGTTAGCGAGTTAGTTCAAACCAGATTAGTAGATTGTGGATGGCGAGACCAAGTTAGGTTGGCTTGTCGTAAAGCGATCACCGAAAATGGAAATAAAGTTCCAACTGTCGATGAGCTAATTAACAAAATTACACCAAAAGCAAGGAGTATGGTACCAGATTCGGTAAAAAGAGAACTTCTGCATGAACTAGAGATGGTCCTAGTAAATGTAGATAAAGCATCTTATAATAAGACATAATCTACTTAAATTTTGCTTTACTTTGTTAACTTTATAATTTACCTCGAATACATGCAACTTGAGAATGATCTAGGTACAACAAACATTCTTCCTTATCCAATTGAATTGTTTCCAATTTATGGTTTCCGGTTAAATGAAGTATCATATATAAAACCATAGAAATAAAAATTTTTATTGTAAGATGTATCTACCGCAGGATTGAAATGCCTTGCAGTGCAATAATTATAATTTAAGGGACACCACATTGTCGCCTCACTGGGCTTAATACATAATAATATTGCTAACGACTTTCCAGTACCACAATTATCAGATATCTACACTTTTTAATGTTCCTGAGAGTGTAACATTAATATTGTATAAAATGTGTGACGAAGTATTGCAGATATTGTAGGAGATGGTACGTCGTATTCATTCCAGGTTGCGGTTTTTTTTTGTCCTTTTATTACAGCTAGGCGCATAATTTCTTTATTCCTTATCGCGATAAATTGAAATTAAATAACTGTAATCCTGCATTTTATGGCTCCCGTTTATATATGATCACTCTTCATTCGTTGGCTCAATTCAATCACGACCTTAAAAGCACTTAAGAAGTTTGTTATGGATTTATAACATGCTCAAGGAATGTAAGGTAGTAGAGATGAAAATAAATCTTAATCATAATGTGTTAATTTTAGTTTTTGTATTTTTTAATACATCATTTGTTACAATATAAAATAAACGCGTACTACAATTCGTCTTTAACTTTACATTGGCAATGAATTATATTATTTGGTTTAACTAATTCCATATCACTGGATACAATAATTGGGCTGAGAACTCTTTTACTAAATTCGTTTATTAAATGAGTATAGTAACAAAATATATCTTTTGGTAGTAAATTGTTGACTGCAAATTTCTGGCCTTCCACGGCAATTTTATGAGCGTAATGGTCGTTGTCAATAGCCCATTTCAATTTTTCTGTTAAATCAGATAAATCCTTCTTGAATGGAATATAATGGATATTTGGAATGAGATCATCATAAAAATGTTCATAATAAGACGAATCCTGTTTAAACACTAAGGAACCACCACCAAGCAAGTATGGTAATCGATACGCAGCTACCGTTCCGTCAATATTTATTTGGTACTTGTACTAAAATAAAAACCACGTTAATTTTCTAGCCAATTAAACAACAGCAAAATTTACATCGAAAAAGCTGAAGAATGATACATGATCGGTTTTTGGTCCATAAATCTCTTCTTTGTCGCGAAAAAAGAAGAAATTTGTCAATGAAACGTTGAGCAAATCCGGATATTTTTTTGAGATGGATATTAGCTGAAGTCTTTCTTTATTTGAATCTCTTCCTCTCCAGAATGCTTTCGGCATTCTATCACTCCATCGTTTGTTGACATTTCCTTGCACCGACAACATATCCAAGGTTACTCTAGAATTGTTAATTAATGTTATAGTACTCAATTCAAATAAAATCCTGCAACCATGCTGTTAGCTACTACTAAATGTAGTTAATCAACTTTATTTCTTTACACTTGCAGACATCTATCAATCGGTGCTAGTTTTACATCCTCAATTATAAAAACGTTAAACAAAGGTATAAACAAATATACCGTAAAAATTCAAATGCAGATTGGTGATGAGTTGTAAATGTGTAACAGCAGGTTCAATTTGTGAGCATAGAAACTAAAATGCTCTTTAACGGTTTTGGTATAAAATAAATAAGCATAAGCAAAAAAAAATACAGCTACTCGCACACGGCAACAGCAATGCGAGGAGAGAACGTTAACCAACGGACATGTTTCTCCCTACCCGACGTCATCAGCATAATTCCGAGCGTATTTCTATATACATCGCTGTTGATGCCGAGATATGGGAGAAAACAAATGAGGAGATTGTGGATTGAGCCGTATATACAAAGAAATACTAACTCCGGTGTTCATAGCAGCAAGAGAACTAATAGAAAGTGACGAAGAACTCCATGTATTATACAGAAGGAGCAAAGAATCCGACAGGCTTCTAGAAAATATTGTTCGGCCAGTAATTTTAAAAGTAATTTATAATTGTTATGCAATGGTACATTTCAACCTCCTGAACAAATACGTTAAAAACTGGGTCATTCATTTTGAGGAATTATGCGTCGTGTAAATCAGCCTTCGATGATCTTCAAATCTACTGTATATGCAGTTGCTACCGCCACGCGAATGCCAAACAAATAGAAGACCGTTTTGTGCCTCTACTGCGCTGAGGGTCATTAGTGTATTCTCTTTATACTGTGGTTTGCAGAAATATCATCTTTAATAGTAGGAATGTCTTTCGGGTGATGTCGTGTAGTTAATATTTTACTTGACGTTTCGCTGGCCATGCTGTCAGCTTCTTCAGAAGATTTCTAAAGACAGTCTTTAGAAATCTTCTGAAGAAGCTGACAGCATGGTCAGCGAAACGTCAAGTTAAATTTTAACTACGCAACATCACCCGAAAGACATTTCTACTATGGATTACGGTCGTGAAAGCCTACACTCAACTATCATCTTTAATGTTAAGCTACAAAAGGTATATTATGCCCCAATGTTGAAATAGTTCTACCTTACCTTCCTAAATTTTCTAAGCTCGATTCAGTTATGTCGTACGTTGGCATAACTATATCAAATGAGTCTCTACTACCACACCAAGAAAATATAGGATATTTTGCTGCCAACGAACTAAGCGGCCAATCTCCCAAATTTACAAAAAATTCTACATCCGGTAATGTAACTACTTTAGCTAGTGATAGTAATATACTATCCATGAACATTTTAAACCCAGTATATTTTCCGTAACATTTTCTATGGATCGAGTTATCTTTAATTATATAATGACAGAGGCTAATCGATCCTGGTTTGTCAAACATCTTTATTACCTAGAAATAGAAATATTATTTTTAATATAAAACAATGTAATTTTATACTACTTGCTCACGTAAATTTCTCCAATCAATGTCAGAAAATTCTTCTAAATCTTTAAGAATTTTCTTCGGAACAATAGGACATTGCCATTTGGTTAACCACACATTAACGTCTACTGGACAATTACAATCAGATGAAAGTATGTGATCGAAATTATAAGGCGATTGTGCCAGATGTACACCTTTATATACGATATTTATTTGTAGAGTATCACAACTTTCGTATAATTTATATCTAAATATATAAAAGCCATCCTTTCTATCCAATAAATTTGTTCTAATTCTACAGGATCTGTCTCGATTATATCCTTGTAACAATACATTCAGATCACCGTTTGTTTTATTATCCCTAAAATAAAACTATTATTTTGTCATTTTGGTGAAGAATCGTTACATACCATTCATAATTTTTTAACTGAACAAAAAAATATCTAGCTGGCATTACAATTTCATTTGGTTTTAAACCTGGACCCCACACATTTATATCTTGAAAATTATCGCAGCTAACTTTTATAATGAAAAATACACAGAAGAAGACGGAATGTTTACATTGTTTATATGAAGCCTTCATTATGATCACACTACGTTAATTTTGTATCGGAGATAAAGTATCTATTAAAGTTAACAAAAAAGATTACCCTTCACAATCGTATTTATTGTAGAATCTCACAAGGTTGCATGTGAATGGGGTTCGTAAGACCCTAGTGTGCAATGTCATAATTTGTTTAAAGTAACCACTATTATATTATTTATAAGATCTATTGCTTCGCTCTTAATTCAGTCATTTCGGAGATTCATACTGTGACGTTATAGTACCCCAAATGCACAGAAACACTTCCAAGCATCTTTTGAATGTAAATTAATGTAAATGATCTGATTACTTCAGGCACTGCAATGAAATTGATAAAAGTATTTGTCTGCGGCAGTAAACAAAAATATATTTTGTTCAACAGAAATCACAACCAGATAATAATAATCATATAACAGTCGCATGACTAGTGATTTTTGTTCCAACAAGCCTTCTATTCCTTTTTATTACCAAAAAGAGAAACTAAGGCCTGTTTATATTTTTTCTTTTTTATATTATATGCACTACTTTGAAAATCTGTAAATTATTGTTTGGATTCCTTCTCTTTATATAATTCACGTGATAAATGTTTTTAATTTCAATTTTTGAATACGTCGTCATAATTGTATCTCTGCTCCTCGCCGAGATAACAGTGACAACGGCCATACAGTGCCAGTGATTTGATATGATGTAAGCAATACAACTGTCATAATGATTGCCATATTGCTGGCACAAAATTGCCGATAGCCAATAATTTTATGGCATACCAGCTAGCAATAAGTTAATAATTACAATTTTCAATACTCCGCATATATTTTTATACCTACATTCGATACAAGCAATTAACATTGCTTATTTCAATTACTTTTCTTGAGTATTATGTATGTTAATATCTTTGCGATAACTGATTCCCTACCAAGTTGTATTTTAGGTTACCTTTATAAATATATTTAGATCATAATTTTTGTAAAAATTAGTATCACACGAGTGTAACATGCCCCCAGAAAGTCAATTCGTCAGTGACTTAAAAATAGCAGTAATATGTTCGAGTAATATGAATCGTAGCATGGAAGCTCATGCTTTCCTTGCTAAAAAAGGTTTTTACGTAAAGTCATTTGGTACAGGCGATAAAGTTAAACTTCCAGGATCTGCAGCGGATAAACCTAATGTTTATGATTTTGGAATATCGTACGACGAAATACATACAGATTTATTAAATAAGGACAGAGCGTTGTATCCTTTTAAAAGTGATGGTTAAGAATTCCCTATATTGATTATATATTTAGCTTAATTAAAGGGTAGATATACACAAAATGGTTTATTACATACATTAGACAGAAATAGAAGGATAAAATCGCATCCAGAAAAGTTTCAAGAATGTTACGAGAAGTTTGATGTATTAATTACGTGCGAGGAAAGAGTATATGATCAAGTATTGGAGTATATGGAAAATAGGGAACCCGTTGACAATTCAATTGTGCATGTTGTTAATATTGATATTCAAGATAACTTGGAGGAGGCCACAATTGGAGCTTTTCTTATAAGTGATATGTGTCTAATGGTACTGTCTTAATTGCGATAACTGAATATTTTAGCTTTTATTTTTTGATTGCTCTAAATATCAATTTTGACCCTGAACACGTGCATTCACACCATCCCCAATTATAATTAGGGTTTTACACACTCTATATCGAGATCATTGAATAAGATTTCAATTAAAATATACTTTAATATTTTTTATTTTCCGACGAAATTTTCCCTTATCATACCTTTTAATTAGCCATTAGTAATTCTATTTATTCTTTTCGTATGAATTCTACAGTCTTATATGTAGCTATTGTTTTCTTTGTAGATGGCTCAAAGTGAAGACTTAGATAACGACATAGAAGAAGTACTTCATAATTTTGAAGAAAAGTGTCAAAGGCCTATACTACATAGTATAGTATTTAATTGAGTCCACACGTGTATTCGTGGATTGGTTTATAATTTTACTGTATTTGTTATATTGAAAATGTATAGCTTTAGCAGGCCTTTTTTTAAATAAAATTGATTGATATTTATGTAATTCCTCAAGTAATATACAGTGAAATCTCACAACTCACACACAATTTTGTTTGTTTGTACTTCTTCAAAGTTTGTTAAGGAAACCCAAACTTATTCAGTGTAGTGTCTGTCGATATAGGAGAGATATGTTAAAATATTTTGTTCGTGTTTTGTTAAGCGGAGGTCAAGGAAGAACATTTTTTATTTCGATATAAAGTACTAATGTATACTAATAATCCAATCCCATTCATACAGATTTCATTGTATACAAATAGGTAATATATATTGAATATTTATGATTCACCCTTTATATATTAAACATACCTATTTAACAAGCCAATAATTTTATTTGTATTAAAGGTAAAAATATTATATATACATAATTATATTTAATTAAATAAATGTATCATAATTAATGTTGATCCAAATGAGCATATAATCGCCGTAGTTTCTCCTTTTTCTTTTTATTTGCATGTTTATTGAATTCCTTCCATGGTTTCTCGTCCTCTGGGCGAGAATAACCGCATCTGGTAGATAAATTGCTGTGGTAGTGAGTATGGATGTGAGTAACAAACTGTAACTTACATAGACGGTCCTATTTTCGAGCCTTTAGTGTGTACCCCGTGCATATTAGAATTAAAGAAAGACCTATCTAATTCTTCAGTTGTCATTTTATTAAACTTAAAAAAGAATATATTTTAATTTAAATATATAAATACAAAATATTATATAATTTACCTTTGTTGCCCTAATTTCTCTGGGAATAGGGATTTTGTTAGATGATAACTTTTGAGGAGGCCAATTGTGAAATTCATCGTCATTGATCCCTGGTGGTGGATATACATATAAAAGTTTGCCATTAATAAAATCTTTTATAATATATCTAGCAGCACGAGGATTATCCGGTTGTCCATTTGCTGTCATAAATCCTCTAGTAACTAAAATTTAATAACTCATTAAGGTAAAGCAGTAATATAAACTCTTTGGCCATTGAATTTGTTGATATATGGTGTATTAAGACGAAGTTTAAATATATCGTTGAATAGATTATATTGCAGAAGATGTAAACGGGCAATAACAACGTAATAATAAGAGGGTTAAAACATAACCACAACAGTGAATTGATAAAACTTACAAATTCTTGAATTAAAAAAGTCAATGTTGAATATACAGCAAACTCTGCGTACTTACAATCAGTTCGAAACTGTATAAATATATGAAGAACTGAACTGTAAATATCGGTCTAAAATTAACCTGCAAATGTATATTCTTGATATTGAAATTTTATGACTATATAACATTGAAATCGCATTATTTTGTATGCAGCGTTAATTATGACAATTTGACAATGATAAGATAGATATTTTACTTACACCCATATGTATTCAAGATTTCTTCGGCAGTTGGACATCTGCTTTCATCTTCACCCTCCAAAGGTACTGGCAACAAAATTCCATATTTATCTTCTATTACATGTCGTGGTATAAGACTGGATATGAGATTTATAGGCGGTACATGATCTTTCATTTGATCAACAGGTAAAATGCCATTTATAATCATTTCTCCTTTAGTATACACAAAGCTTGGCATTACTAATCCAGGACAATCGCAAAGTAATAACTCGTCATCTAAATACAATGTTTGAAAATGTTTTGTTTTACCGGGCGTTGCGGAAACTGATACTTTTTTCATAGAGAGCAATGAGTTTATGGTGGAACTCTTGCCAACGTTAGGATATCCTACTAATCCAACAGTCGTTATACCACTTGTTACTTTCTGTTCTGAATGTAGGCTTTTGAAGTACGATATTAATTCCATCCTAGTTAAAATTTTACTTGAATTTTTCATAATTGGTGAATTTGTTTCATTCACTCCATCGGCGGTATTATTTTGAGTATTACCGGGCAATGTGGAAATGTCTGGTATTTTAGTGTGAATAAATTTATCAATATTATTTAATACTTTTGCCAATGAATCCGCGGTTTTCTCAACAGATTTCTCTAACTCCTGTATTTTTTCTTTAATATGAACCAGATCAGGCTTCTTCTCAATATTATCCTCTACATTTTCGTTACTCGCTAAGGTTGCAGAAAAAAATGCAGCTTGCATGCCCATACTATCAAAATAATGTGCCCACTTATCACGCTGGTTTTGAGACAGATAATCGGCTTTATTTAATAAAATGAGGTTTGATTTTGCTTCTGATATTTCTTTAACGTATTTACTCAAATCCTCGCACCAAAATAGTAATGGATTCCTAGCATCTACTATTTGAACAACGATATCGCTTCTTTCAAGTACTCGCCACAGCTGTTTCCAAAATTCTATATTTTTCTCATAAGGTGTTAGTAGCAAACCTTTCTCCTCTTGTAAAATTGACAGTGATTTTCGCCATTGCAAAAAACTGTCCCGTTCCTTTTCATGAAGCTCATCTGCTGTAATATCCGATGTCCAATGAGGTCTACGGTAATCATAAATGTAATAAAATTGGTAATATGCATTCTAGAATCCTGATATTGGCATCACCCACAGGTGTTTTTGAAGCTATGTAAACATTGTTGCAGCTTATTTGAAAATTGAAATATATAATAGACATTTCAGTAGAATTGAAGAGATGCAGCACTTGGTAGGTATTTAGATACTTTTTATAATTCTGCTAAAGTAAATAATAAGTTTCTTGTCCAACACAGTTGCCCAAATTGAGGGCAAATACAGAACTAAAAAGTATAAATCGTACAGAATATCTTAATGGTGGATTTCACCATGTAACGCCCCATGCAACCTATAGTCTCATGTTTAGAGATGACAAAGGCAGGTCAAATTATTATTTTTTTGCAGCAACTAGACAGACTATTCATCTCATAACAACAGGTTCGTGTTGTCATCGACAAAACACGAGTCTGTCTAGTTGCTGCAAAAAATAATTTTCCCCGCCTTTGTCATCCCTATTCATGTTTAATACTTGAATCTAAGATTCCCACGTAAATCACATTGTTACTGTCTGAACACATTATATTATAAACTCCCTTTATCCAAATTCCTTTTGCAAATACATAAACTTGGGAAAACTCTACTTATATTCAAAAATATCAAGATATCAATGTACACATATGTACCAATAGGCGATAGCGTCAAGACCTTAAACAAAAAGCTGAATATAGAATTTACCTCCTGGGAATTTTCATAACATCCTTGTTTCTTTGAAATTCCTCGAAGAATTTTGCCTTTTCTTCTTGTGTAAGTAACCCGATATTTGCCTTAGGGTTAATAAATTTAATATTTAATTTTTCAGCTTGAAATTCAGTACCTGCCAATTCGGCAGTAGATAAAAATTCCTGAAATGAAGATTCTTCAGTGACTGACTGTAAATTAAGTCTTCCCCAATTATATCCATCTTCCATTTCCGTTGTATGAAGCTGTAGGCAAGAAATAATAAATTAAGTTTTCCTATAATGATAGCAAGGACTAGGGCGTAGTATGATAAACAATAGATAAGTATCGGCACCCTCCGCACCACACAAGTTTAATTTATTATATAGTAATATAATAATTGATCCGGGACGGCGGTTTCGAGGACACGAATGGTCCTAATCGTCATTCGGTCACTGGTTGATGATGAGGACCATTCGTGTCCTCGAAACGGCCGTCCCGGACTAATTATTGTATTACTATATAATAAATTAAACTTGTGTGGTGCGGAGGGTGCCGATACTTATGTGTTGTTTATTAAGTTTTCTCAATAATATGTTAGTCTAATACCATAGAGTTGTCAACCATTTTTCTTCTCTGGTGATTGGAAAAACGATCTTTGATAAGAGATCGTCCTAAACTGGTTTTATTTTTCTTCCCCATGATGAAGTATATTTCACAAGCTAATAAAGTATAGTGCTAACCTCCTAACCAGATTGATGGATACCTGCAGCTATTTATTTAAATGTAGAGCAGCCTAGGGAAATTTTATGTTGTTTTATTACCGAAACGAAGTATACTTCACATAATCTAGAAAAATAAATTCTATCAACTTTGACAGAACAGTGACTGCACCAACAGTGTTGCCAGGTCCAAAAAATAAGAATCACCAAATCAATGCCAACAGGATCCCAGGGGTAGTTTAGTAGGTAAACTACCCTTATACAAAAGAATTTATGATGACTCGCAGACGTTTCGTTGTAACATTACAATCAAAATGTTTAAGTTCAAATTTTGAATTTCTTTTAAAGTACGCGTTTATTTATGTAAAAAAAAAAAAATCATCCGTAGATACCATATGCTGATTTCTACACGAAATTGATAATTTTGAAATTTTTAATAAATTCCAACATAAAACCAATTTTGGATTTCTCTTGTTTTACTCTAAATCCCCTCACGGACTTTTCAACGCAATGCAAAGGCTTCAGTTACATGTTTCTAAGTAAAATCGGTATCGGAGAATCGATTCCCGTCACCCTCATTTACCTATCTCGTTTATTTTTCGAGTTTTCCAACATTCTAAAACTCGCTTACCGTAAGAGATAGGAAATCGGGGTAACTTTTAATGGCTCCAGCGTATTGAAATCTATAAATGAAGTTGTTAGTTGGGAAGATATAGGAAAATTAAGAAAATGATGGATTTGGAGTTTGAATGTCAATATTTTGTAACAAATTTATTTTGGTAAATTTGGTAGGTAAATATCGTTCAGAAACATCATAAATCTATTGCAAAATCATTTACAACCCCATTCGAACCCGGGTTTTCCCTAGCAAGGTAACTTTATTTTCTCCAATTTGCTGCAACAGTGTCACATATTAGATATATAATTTACTATTATTTAATATCTGACAGTGTAACCAACGCATGTGCTACGCCCAGTTGCCCCCATTAAAATTACAAACAACACACTTATTATGGCTTTTATGACGAATCACGAAGTTGGACTTAAAATCACCAGAACTTGTGGAATTTCAATAGATCTGGCAACACTACGTATCAATCACACTTCCTCAGACATGCACAGCGCACGCGTATTTGTTAACACCATAAAATGTCACCAGGTTCAGAATTATTTGGACTTATTGTGCAATACTAAACCGTAGGGGCTTTACCTACGTTTTTCCTTGAAAATGAGTTGTGAATCCGATGACTCTGAATACGATACTGCTAATTGTAAGAAACAAGAACAAATACCTTATCCAAATACTTCATTTTTTTGTTACTTTAGCTGACATGGATGAAGATGACCTTCTTCAATCAGATGCAATAAATGCAAAAGAATCTGTGTCGATCAGAAATCTTACATCAGAAGATATCGAAGTTATTGATCGTTTATTAGAGTTATCCGATAAAGTAAGAAATTGCAAGCGAATTGAGATCAGAAAATTTATAAGGCTGTTTATAGATTTCTTTAGTGTTTCTACTGTATAACAATGCACATACGGGGCTACAACAAATTATATTATTACTTCAAAATGCACAAATAAATGTGGTTGAAGATTGGTATCGACACGAGAAAAAGAGAAATGATAAATGGAATGAAAAATTGCTAGAAGCCTTAACTATTATACAGAATTATGCTGTACTAAGGGAGCTCGGTATGTTGCTTACAATTTTTTGGAGGTAGTCGGTCATTTATCTAGTCATATTGTATATAGCTATAAACAGTATATGGGTCCGCATGAAGTTAACATTTATGTCGATTTAAATTACTGTACTTAAACCATTTCTAAAATATGAAAAGAAACGGTATACCATTGTCGCCGTATTACTTCTTCTTTGTTACATAAACTACATGCGCTTGCCCATTATGGTGTAGACTTATCTCTCCCCGATCTTATCCAATATATAACCTCTTTTCACAATATCTGCATTCAACTAAGGTTATAGCCTTGTACGATACGGGATACAACTTAAAATGTCTCTCTACTTATATATCTATTTTCAAAAGATCCAATTATTGTACTTGAAAACACAAGAGTTACTCTGGATAACTCTAGAGTACTTCATAATTCTTTGGTTTGTTTGGACCGAAATGTGCTACGTTTTTCTCCCCCGTATTCTTGTACCAATGAATTTTCTGAAGCTGTAGTTGTTAAATTCTGCTCCCATCCATCTGCGCAGTAATATGTTCCCTTTAAACGATTTGTGGAGTACTTCAGAGTTAAATTCTATGCAATTCACCCTCAAATTGAAAGAAACTTTGATGTTCCTTGCGATCTTGGAGGAACAAAACTGGAGAGCGTTGCACAGATCGCACTTTTTTTGTACTCGATCTCACTAATTTGTATTTTAATTTGACAAATTTGCTAAATCTCACAAAAATATAGTGCCCTTAAAACTATGTAAACTACTTTAAATAAAGTAAAACTTTCTTATAATGAACATGTACCTTATATGACTCTAATATTTTGGGGATAATTAATAGTTATGAAGTATTGTTTTTATTTTATTACAAGTATATTTGTCGTAGGATTTAAAAAAATCGACATGGCTTCAAGATATTTACCTCTTCGAGCAGAAGTGTGCCTTCAAGTAGATCGCATACGTAAACATTGCTTTAGAGTATGTGAAGATTTCAAGAGGACGAGAACAAAACTCTTTCTAGATTATCTTGAAGATGATGTTGAAAATTTGAAGTGCATGCCACAGAAGGAAAAGGAAATGTATAGCATGGATTACTTAGAAATGTATTTCCTATTTCTGGAAGGTGAGAAATATATTAGTGCTAATAATATTAAAAACTTGGCAAACATATTGAAAAAAATGGACTTATTGAATCTTCACGATAAATTCATAAGTTTACACGAAACCATTAGCAAAGAGAGATCTAGTATACCGCAAAGATCAGCAAATTACAATGTTGATAGAATACCAGGCGAGTTTCTCAGGTCTCCTAGTTGCTCCAAAGAGATGGAAGAAGTAAACGAAAATGAAGAGAATCAAGCAGAAAATGCAGATGATATTTATGAAATTGATCCAGAATTACCCGGAATATTATTAATAATAAACAACGAACGTTTCTATACGGACTACAGAGAAGAAATTAAAGTAAGTACTTGAAATTCAACATATAATTTCTAATGTGTATAAAGCAGAGCATTAACTGTTTCTTTATTACTTTTAAAAGACAGTAAAATGAATTATACTCTTGCTATTGCACATTGGATTGTTATTCCTGTAATGGTAAAACAACGATTAAACACATGAATGTCGCAAAGTCCAATACATTGGACGTGGTGGAAGGAACATTCATCAGTCAATCTGAATAAGATAATAATAAATATAAATTAACGGTATACATACTGTCAATTTTTTACAGCATAGATTACCAAATACTCATGGAATACTGGAGAATCGTAACGGAAGCGAGGAGGATAAAAGAAAGTTGCAAGAGACTTTTAAAAAATTGAAATTCCATATTGAAATAAAAGAAAATTTAACTGACACTAAAATAATCGAAGAACTAAAAATGATAGTAAACAATTTTGTGTATTCGTGTCTTTTTGTGGCGATACTTACGCACGGCGATCAAGGTAATTATTTTTAATCTTTTAATATGTAGTTTTTAACTATTGAATTACGAGTTTTCGATGGTCGTAAATATTCTCTAAATGAACACTTCTTGGCTACGTGCCAAATTCAGTGGGCCCCTGTTTAGATTTACAAGTAAAGCCATCGTAAGACCAAAATATTCTCATCAAATCCCCCAAGGGTGGAAGTAAAATAGTGTTGAATTTCTAATGCTAACTCGTCATAATTTCAATCTTCGCCTAGTAAAAATTCTCGGTGAACTACAACATTTAAATGTAATAATAATTTACAAAATAAAATGTTAAATGTTCTTAACAGATAGTGATAATATCACAACATCAAGCGCTGGGCAGACTGCCGTGGTGGAGCCCGCGATAGTAATCGCATTTTATGAGAGGTTTCGTCGCTGTAATCCACAACTGAATTTGCGTTCGCATAATTTTGACAAGCAAATAACATTTAACACAGATATGAATATAGATTGTTTTTATGAACGCACGATCGCCACAATGCATGGATTCGCATACGTTGTATTTGATCGTTATGGCCGCTATCGCCACCGCCACTGCGGTAGTTTGTCGTAACGCTTAATTGCCTAAACACTAACGTTATCTTTTTTTCTTCCATAATCGAAAAGGAATTGTGTATGGTGCGAATAGTGTGAGCATTGAGGTCACGGAGATCCAGAGATTAATCTGCGATAACCGTTTACGTGGCAAACCAAAGGTATTGTTGTTACAATCATGCCAAGGGAATGATTGTCAAAAGAGTAAGGCGGTAGAGATTATATACCAAAATAATTAACTAAGTATAAATGTATTGCACAGTTAACGACGACGATTATGCAACTGATGGACCTAAGAAATTTGTACCTCCAAAAACTACAGACCTTTTGACATTTCGAGCTACGATTCCTGGTTACAGTGCCGTACGTCATATCACGCGCGGTACTTGGTTTATTCAAGAATTCTGTAAAGCTATGGAGGAATATTCAAAGTAAGCAGTTTTCATATGTATACGTTATATGCCTAATTTATGTCATATTTTAGTTACCACGTCCATGATATATGTACAAAAGTTATCGCAAAAGTTTCGAACAAGTTATGGGGCGAAAAATGTATGGTCCCCTTAATAGAACATACATTTACGAAACGTTTATATTTGAAAATAGGAAATAAATAACACGCTGTCCTTATATGTAATAAGTATGCGGCTTATATTATATATTAAATAAAATGAAAATTGAAAGGACAGTGAAATGAAAATATACAGGGTGTGCCATTTAAGTCAACATTGTGTCATGGCGTTGTTACGATGTTGAATAATAAACTATAAACGTTAATGAATTTTGTAAATAGACCCATTATATTTTTGTCGAAAGAACAAAAGGGTCACACGTGTTAAAATCATATTTTACATCTTAAAATATACAAGTCTATATATGTAGAGCTATGTAAAACATGTTCAACATTTACTTATAATTTATTATCACTATCGGTTGGTTTATTTCTAGCTATATTGCATGTTAATCAAGTCATAATTAATTGCGAAAATGTTTGTCATATATTCTAAAATGTATACTTAAGTTATTTAGAAATGTAATTAATTAAAATGTAATTGTTATTGTACCGAGTGTTGAATGTGCGACGTTTTAACTATTATGTACATTGTCATTTTTACAGTTTTCTATGAATGTATTTGCAATAAATTATACATATTTTGTTTAAATAAACATAGTGATATAATTTACTTAACGTTTAGCTCCTTCTTACTACTAGGCGAAGCAGTGTTGATGACTTCTCCTAAATTCCCTCTAGATCGGGATTTTTATCTTCGTCTTACACATGTAGTAGGATCGAATTTTGTTAAAACAAATGTCCAGTAAACAACTTTAGGTGCGAAATATCGTATCCGGACAAGCATACTGCTATTTGTTTGCAGTAATTTAAATTGGAACTTTTTTCATGGTAACCATTCCTAATTTTCAATGTGCTTAACCTTACCGGACATGTAACATTCCAACGGAAGCAGGTCTCGGGACTTCAAATTGTGTTTAGTCGTCCGAAAATTGCAAAAGGTTGGGGACTATTGTTCCAAACGTAGCAGGATTCCATGTTTATTAACCTGTTTTAATTATTCCAGGGATTTGCTACAGATAAATTGATGCTTTATTCAAATGGAGCGGACTAGGAAATTGAAATTTATCCCGATAATTATTTGCGAATTCATCGCATAATAAAAAATAAGAACTCTCTGGTATTGTGAATAGAACCGTTGTCTTTTTTTTATAAAAAGCCGATATTTACAAAGAATGGTCCTATTCACAAAACCAGTGACAAATATCTTGGAACATTTTTTGGTTTCTAATGATGCACGAACTACAAACATAGTTATTTTAAAAGTAAGAAATAAACAAGTTCCCATATGGTGCAGAGAAAGTCCAATTATTACGACCAGACAATATATCTGGAATCAATTTTTTGGTTGTATATTTTTATGTAAAACCATGAGCTACTCCGCCCGCTCCGTCCGATAGAACATCCCTATCGGTCGTACGCGGATAGAGTAATTTTCCTGGACAGACGTACATAAACCGGTCCTAGAAGCGGACAGGAAGCTTTGAAGACGGACAAAATAAAGTTATAAAAGCACGTTAAAAAAGCGTAGCTTGTTCCTGGAATTCCCCGTTGCATTTATTTATGCAGCACTCTCGTAGCTTGTTCCTGGAATTCCCCGTTGCATTTATTTATCCAGCACTCTTGTAGCTTGTTCTTGGGATTCCCCGTTGCATTTATTTATTCAGTACTCTCGATTTTCTTTAAACGTTAGTTAAATTATAACGAAAATAATGCATTGAACGAAACGGCAATTTATCAATGGATTTACTTAGAAAAAAAAATGCGAAGTTTTTGTACATCCATCTTTACAAAATAAAACTAATATCTGTCGGTATTTCGCTTTTTTATTATATCAGTTGCCTGTATTCAGAATCAGTTATAAATGTTAACAGTTTGGCAAAATTTTCTTCAAGTATTTTATAACATGGTATTATGTACATATTCTTGTTGAAACCAACCAATAATTAATATTTTCAATCATTCCCTGTCCTGTTATTTTATTGAATTGAATTAATTAGAGCACCACTGAAATTACCAGTATTGCTGTTCAATAAAATAAATCAGTTGCCTAGAAGCCAAGGCTCGTGTGGTACAAAATATGTTTATGAAAATAGTACATTTACATAATTTACATACATACAAATATATAGTACACGAAATAAAAATAGGTCTTGGAAAGTTCTGAGTACCTTCGATAGTAATTGTACCGCAACGAGCATGTAAACATAGGTTGAACTAAATTAATTAGAAGACTCAACCTGACTTGAAGGAAGTTATGTACAAATTCTCAGTCAGAAAAATACTGTATATGTTTCCATTAAAAATATATACAATATTTCAAAAAGCAACCTCTGACTAGCAACAGTCGCTCAACGCAGTTTCAGATTAATAATATACATTTAAACAAAAGAATCTAAAACTGAAGTGCGCAGCTGTATATTTATTATACAGAACAATTATACCTATAAATAATAACTTAACGGTAAGAAATCTAGTACTCCGATAACAAATTAATTTATAACAAATATAAGACAACTTCTCGATAGGCAGCTCAATACGCCATTAACAGTTGATCTTATAGAGAAATGTCCAACAAGCAATGCATCGTACATATCCAGGTAAACTGCAGAAGTACTTTATTAAATAACGACGTCACTATAAACAATAAAAAATATTAAATAATATAAAATATATAGTATATATGGTTTTATATATAAATAAGATATAATGTATAAAATCAATGCATTGTTTGTTGGGAAAGACATGTAAATTGAAATAATGTGAAGGATATAATGTTCATGATCACTTATAAATTAGAATAATTTTTTGGGTCCGGTATCCAATGTCACAGGGCACTTGTTACTTTAAAGTTCCATCCCGCACTAAATATTTTCTTTAGTTCATGTTTATTGTATATTTTAAATGTATAATATATAATATAAACAATTGTATAAATTTTAACTAGCAGTTTCATGATTACAAATCACTTTAATTCACTTAAAATGTCTTATGATCAATTTATTAGGTCTTATACGGAGGCCGTTACTACTAATACCGTGAAGCACTAGGCATCATCTGTTGACGACGTTTCTTCATCCGCTTCCTTTAATTGCGTAAAGAAGCTGGTAAGTTGTTTTACGGCGACACCTGTAAGTTCAATCTCCTATAATCCATCGTATTTCTTCCTTATAATAAATGTTAATGAACAGAAGTGATTGAAGAGCATGTTATTGTACAGTGTATTATACCGGTTATTTCTAAACTAGTAAATATAGCGAGTACAATTTTATCATCTACACAGTTATAGGGACGCCAGCGTAATTATCGAATGTCAATTACCTGGAGCTGGATCTGTGACATGACAGAGAGTTCTTATATTCTAAATTATTTTTTATAAAAATATGATTGCTTTCTTTTCTTTATGTTGTTGTTAGTGCTGGTGATATGTATTTACCTTTGCCTTCCTGTTCAGCAGGATTATCACTAGTTTCCCATTTAACGAAGCTATCGTGCGAAAATACGTTGTCTTCGTATAAGGCACCGCATATCGATAATAGGATGCCTATAACAAACATCAAGATATATTCCCTAAACGAGTTTTAAAGTCCCATACAAATTATGATCGAATAAGCAAAATGTAATTGTGCAGTGTATTATATTCGCATGGTGTGCGTGAATAAATATAGCAAGCACATTAAATGCTATACACAGTATAAAACGCCACGATATTGATTTATCAATAACATGGAGCTGGAGCTGTGAAAATCTATACACCTTATGCAATGTCCTAATATTACCTTGCGGATGTTCTAATTTATTTATAAGAGCTTGAAGCGCATATAAACATTCCACTTCGTAATCTAGATGACCATCTATGATACGTATCAACAACGAATAATGTTTCCTTAAATTTTCAGTCTTCAGTTTGGACTTTACTATTGAATCTTCAAATACTGCCGTAGCTAATGTCCTGACGAATTGCTTCTCGCGGGCTCTATCGCCAATACTTGCCTAAAATTTGAGAGTGAAAAAAATACGTAGAAGGATATTGTAATAAAAAAAACCTACTAACCTCTATCCAACGGAATATGTCGTCAAGTGAATTTTCATTTGCGAAAAATTCTAGCAATTTTTTATGAATTTGTTCGTATGTCAATTCACTTTGACTTACTACAGTATTGTTACCTCCTAACAAGAACTCGAATTGCTAAAATAAAAGCTTGTATTCAAAAGTTAATTATTTTTAAAGAGGTTTCTTACATTTTCTTGAATAAAACTATTAACTTGAGACGATTCCATAAAATCAGAAAAACTAAGACCGGAATTTTGCCAGAGAGAATGTAGATAATTAGGACCTTTTTCCGTTATAACTAACTTAAATAGAGGATCTAGTAATTTCGGTGCATGACCTTGTTTAATTATAATATCAAATGATTTGTGTAGTCTAGTAAGAGGAACGGCATTTTCATTTATAATCGGAGCTGCAAAGAAAAAAGAGCAGTATAAAACAATTGTTTGGTATTGAAAATAACGCTAGTACCTATTATTTCAGCTAAGTAATCCCATATTTTAGGAATATCTATCGTTAAATCGTCCGCTTGGCCGAGCACTTCCTCAAGTCCAGCACAATAGTTGTCAATTGACAATGTAAACCGTTTTATCAAGTTAGCAAATAAACCGCCAGTTCCTAATCTTGCAGTTTTTGATCTTTCTAGTACGAAGATGTAACTGGAACAAAATATTAACTTTGTAGCACGGAGTAAAAAAAACAAATGTTTGATCTACCTTTCGGAAACTAATTTTGGTAGCGCCGAGGGTGGGAGTGATGTACGAATATCCTCATCACATTCAGCAACTGTGTAGTAATCATTCAAATATTCTTCCAATATGTTCTTAATTTTTCGCTCTAACTGATCTAATTGTTCGGGTGAAATTTGTTCAGCTGGAGGTGGTCGGGGTTTAGGTGCAACTGGCGGATTATTTTTAGAGATATTTTGTTGAGGTGCTAGTACGGGTTTTGAGCGTTGGGAGTCGTGTGGTCTGTGCTGAGAACCCGATCGAGATCCGCGACCATCTAAAGAATAAGATATTAAATGTAACACTCAGTTCCGAATAATTTTTGTATATATTTTTTCTAGTATTACCTTCAAACGAGTGTTTAAAGTTTCTTTCTAAGCTAGCCCCTTTCGAATGATAAGGGTCCTTAGAGCCATAGTCTACAAATGACAAAATTATACATCAAAGTTAAATGTATTTGTAAAAAAAAAAAAAACGTACTTAGTGTGCTTCTTTTATCAACATCATTTCCCATATTTTCAAGAGCAGCATACATATTTCCCGTGGAAGGAGCTTGAGTATTAGTAGGTTTAATATTTGATCCTCGCGTCCAGGAGCCGAACATTTGACTCGATCCTAATGGTTCATCTACTTGTGGCTGTAATTCGATACCAACATTATAGAACTTATTTTACAAATTCTACAACACTGCTTACAGGTTTATTCTTAAGTTTATCGCTTTGTACCGAGAATGGCGTTCTACCACGTGAAGATGCTGTAGACCACCCTTCTTGATCGCTGGTATTTCTTGCACCTCGTTTGCCAGCAGTAGATCCCGGTGTAGCACGATCATCTTTGCGAGGTGTTATTGGAACAGCGTTCATTGCCTACAATGTAGCATAATTTGTTAAATATCAGTAAAATGTAATTTGCCGTTTATATTTGGAGAAAAACTTTATCTTTGCGTAGTATACTGAATGCAGTAAAGAAATACGAATTATAGTAAAAATGCAACAATCTGCTAATACTATCAAACTTTACAGTTTACAGTCAATGGCGATTTCTACCCCTTTTATCGTATCAATTTCCTTACGATCTTCGACGACACCTAAAGGAGATCGGTCTTGTTAAGAGGCCGTAAGAAATATATGCGACACATAGATCTTTTATCAACACAACAACACGTATTTGTTGACATCACATCAGTTTTGTGATTTTACAGCGATGCAAGAGATTTTTTAAGACTAATATATTTAAGGCTAGCAGTTACGATTTAAAATTAATTCGCACTTAGTAAGCTTAACTCGAGCAAAAATTACCGTTTATTATTTGCAATTACAAAACTTAGAGATCGTACAATAATTTAGATAAAAATATGGAACTTATTAATGTAGGCAGGTTGTGTATTATACGGGAATAAATCTTCCAGTAAATATAGCGAACTCAGCAACATAATATACACAGTTATAGGGACGCCAGCATAATTATAATAAATTACCTGGAGCTGGATCTGTGATATACTTTAGAAAATGGAAGAATATATGAAATGTCATTTTTAAATTGCATCAAAGGCTAACGTGTTAATAGCAACAACGAATATATACTGCAAGAAAAATTTCGAAAAAAAATCGAATTTGCATGAATGTTAAAACTTACTTGAATAGTTAGTTGTTCATCATTTGCTTCCTTCTGAATTTGATCAATTGTCTTCGGATTTAAGTCCTGCCTTCTTGGCACCCATTTTGATTGTCTTAAATCGATAACATCTTGAAGCATAAATCTGCGAATATATTTTAATAGATTAACAAAGATTTATAGATACATTAAAAACTCGTCTACTTACCTCACTCTGCTACTAACTTTTCCATGTTTTTTATCTACAATTTCTCTAATAATATGGAAAATGGAACCTAGGTCCACTTTCTTATCCTCGAGATCTTTGCCAATCGTAGATAACAATTTGCAAAGACATTCCAGACTTTCCTCATCTTTGTTGACAAGTAAATGATTTAAACATTTGTTCATGATATTTACTGTTAACATATGCTGCTTAAATAATTCTCCGATGAATCTAATGTTTCCTACAGATTTTCTTCGAATACGTCTGTCATCTTCTTCTAAGAGCAGTTGTAATTCTTTCTTCTTTTCCTGTAATTTGAAATATAATAGATTTAATAATTGTGTTATCTCGTAATAAAATATACATAACAAATGTACATACAATCTTGCCAAATCTACTTAACGTTAAGTTCTACTCTTTTCGCTATATTGAAGATAAAAAAAAATGTGTACATGTTTTTCATCAAAAGGTATTTACATTTTTTCATAATATATAGTTGAGCGCTGCTTACCGGATCTGTACATTCTTCTATATCTTTTATTTTTGCGTTTCTAGCATTTTCATCGCCGGAATTTTTCTCGAATTCCATTTGGCATCTGGTAACTAGCAGTTTTCTAAAATTGACAGAATCGCCATCTTTCTTGTTGCTGTTGTTCGGTACTTGCATGAGAGCCAGTTCTTTACACATCAGTGCATATGCTACAGAGAAATTTGGTTCATCGACGGCCTTTTCAAATACCAAATCTATAACTCCTTGAAGTCGCTCTTTCGTATCAATAGTTAGAGCACTAACTTGAAAAAGTAACGTATCGAACTTCTGGGGAGTCAACTTGTTTAGAACACCACGTACTTTTTTGTACAATTCCTAAAAAAAAAATTTCCAATTTAATAAATAGATTTGAATAGTTTACGTTCATAATTATCGTTGATTAATTTTACTCAAAAACTATTTGCGAAGACGGGGTAGCCTAAATATCGATGAGTATATTAGAGAGATATCGGTCTTTAGCACTATCACAACAATATGGGGAAATACAATTCGTTAAACCAAAAACAGATGAAAAATTTGATAAACATGTTTTTTTACAGTGAAGATACTATAACATATAAAATAAAAATGTTGTTACAAGAAAATTTAGTGTACAATCCTTTACGTTATTAACGCTATAATGCTTTTCATTGTACGTGTTCATCCGTAGATGTTCTTTCATGTTACAATTAATCGTTACAAAAATATAACATGTAAAAACAAATAAATTTTATTTTATACTGTTTATCTCTTCATTACTAACGCAGTAGGATTACAATTTTAATAAATATCTATAGTAGCAAAACATTTCTGTTCGGTAATATACTATAACTAATATTTATATTCAATGACGATTCACGACTACGCAGCATATGACGACATTTACGATCAATGACGTGTGCATCGATATGTATACTGCCCCGACTATACACTTAATTTACTGTGCGTACCTGGGTTTTCTTGTCGTCATCAGTCATAACAGCACTTGTTACGAATCGTGCTGGTTTCCAAGCGTTTTCGCTTTCATTTAACTTGACATCTCCACGTACCGAAATAGATCGAATCACATTACTTGATTTATTTCCTTTGGTATTGCCGCCACTCTTACCTTGTTGACTATTTCGTTTCGGTAATGTCTAGAAATAATATTTAGATATAGAGATTGCTACTTTAGAAGAGTAACATATAAATAATAAGTGTTGTTATCAGACAATTATTGACATCAGTTTTCAGATCACTACTTTCATCAATAAATAAATATCATCACTAAAATATTTGCTGCTACATAGTAAGTATGTATACAATTATTACAATTTTTGAGATATGGATGGTTATTTAATAACAGTATATGCTGGTTTTAGGCCGTAGTATTCTAACTTAAAGAACTTTTTTTTTGAAAAAAAAATTTGTAGTTATCTTATATCTTTGTTCATTTGAAAATGACATCTTAATTTTAATGTGTGTAAATGATTTATTTCTTCCAGAAGGAATTGTTTGTTTCAAATATTATGTTCCTTTCTTTTTTTTTTTTTTCAAATAAGCCATATACCAGGTATGCTTCAAGTTAAAACTGCAATTAACGGGTAAAGTTCAGATAATAGTGAAGTATCGATAGTACTTACGCTTCTTTGGCTAGACATAGATTTTCCAGTGTAGTTAGAACCACTAAATGTAGGTGTAAAATCGGTTGGTTTTCCACCTAGTGGATACCTGTTAATATCGCCTACTCTACCTCTATCCTCTTGAGCAACAACTTCAAGAAGATTGTCAGGTTTTTTTCTACTTTTAGGATCATTTCTAAGTGCTAGTAGAAAATCTCTATCATATATTTTCTTGCCAGCAGTATTTGATGGTGACCATTGATCTGCAAGGGAAACATCAAATAGACCTAAGAAAGGTTCATACAGATGATATTTAAAAACATGTATCCGTATAATTCTCAGAAACGAGGAATTCCAGATGAGTTTCAATCAATGAAGTCAGTGTGGTTTTTGTCATCATATGAAGTACAATATGTTAAAAAAAATCAGAAGAACATTATTTTATGTAGTATATCCTACTTAGACAATGCGAGCCTAGAAATTAATTTTAAAAAAATATATATCGACTTACCATCTTTGTATGGTAAAGTAGGTCGAAGATCAATAATATTTGATTCGTTTTCAGCATTAACTTTAGTATTTACTTCATTTTTAGCCTGTACTATTTTATTATCGTATTCTATCCTATCGGTTTCATCACAAGCTTCCACAGGAGCAACAAACGGTTTGGGGACATCTTTAACGATATCAGTAACATCAACTTTTTTAGGCAAAGTCTTATTTTCAGATTTGATTGTCTGTACATCATTGCTTTCAATTCTTTTATTGGAATCGTTTACGTTTACTAAGTTATTCGTGTTTAGCGTGTCATTCGCAGTAGTATTAGTATTCGTAACAACTACAGTATCAATGGGTTGAGTATTATCACTAAAAGCATCCATGTCTGTGCCTTCCTTATTAGCACCCTTCATATTTAGTTCCCTCATTTTATTCGTTTTATTGTTGGGTTTAGCAGGTTGTGTTTGTGGTACCGGAATAGGAGAATTCTGTTTGTTATTTGAGGACACCGTTTGAGGCGGTGTTTGTATCTGTTTCTGTGCATCCTTATTTCTCTGTTTTGCTTTGCCTGAAATAAAAATACATAGGTGCAATTACAGATTTTAAACAGTTAAAATGTCATATTTATAGGTAGTAAACGCATTAGTTATTTTCTCTATAAATACTTAAAAGAATGCTAATAAACTTTTTTGAATAACATGAGATAAATGAAGAAATAAAGATAACAAGGTCAAAAATAAATTCGTATATAGAGTGCAAAGTATGTTACCAGTGTGATGTAAAATAAGTAAAAATAAAATATTTCTGCATGCTGTGCTGATTCACATCTATAAACTAGCGTGTCTCACAACACTTTTACTATTCTGTATATGAACTTGTGTATATTTAGACGTTTTGGCACAATGACAAAAATTTAAAGTGCAATTATAAGACAATAAAAGTTAAGAAAACCGATTTTGAACGCGAATATCATCGAGGTAAACTGCTTAGTAAAATATACAAATGTTAAATCCGATCTAAATTTGATATCCAACTTCGTTCATTTCTGTAAAAAAAAAAAAAAAAAACGTTCAATTTATATGCAAGTGTGTTAAAAAAAGAATTGACTAACACCGAAGTTATTTTTTAAATCAGTAATGCTACTTCACAAGGTGAACCAGACATGCAACTTTCTAAAATGGACCACCAGAATAAATTACATAAGATCCTAAAATTACTATCTCGATGAAAAAAGAAAATTACCCTTATTTACTACAAGTTGCCACTGTGACATGTCCGACAACGCCGGTTCAGGCATCTATTCTTAGAACTGATGACGGGTAGAGTAGGAGTACAAGTGCATCAAGAACCAAATACGGTCAAAAGTTCACTTTTAAAGTTAATAATTTGCAAACAATACTACCGTTCGGATATAAACTAAATACTCGTATTGTTACTAACAAAAATAGAAAATTTCGAATATGAAAAAAGCAGCGTTCAAACTCGTACGTATGGTGGCAAGGTCACGAATATTTTAGGATAATTTTGTAGTTTCAATCACAAGAACTTAAAAAACAAACTTAAACGTTAACAAAATCACTATAAACTAACAAAAAAAAAAACTGAGTATTGAAAGAAACGTGCAGCGTATTTAACAGACTAAAATTGCTTTAACACGTTGCGTACGACCCATGCGGTCGACGCGCAATGAGGGACGGTCTGCCATTTTAGCTTTGATCGGTGATCTTCGCCTGACGAACTACAACGAAGACGAGAAATGTGGTTTTTTGGCCGAAAGAAATACTTGTTCATCATGTTTTATTATTACGTGTAATGCTTTCGTGCAAATATCCGTAATTAGACTGCTTTCAAGTTACTAATTTCTTTAAATGAAATACATATGGATATTTGAAATTAATATGAAATTGCTGTCTGCAGTTTACAACTGAGATTTTCTATTTTTATCTTGTAAGAATGCCGAGAATCACCGCTCTATTCGTACATTTAATAGTTCAAGGTGATCGAAAGAGGTCATAATTGTACCGTACAAAATATGGATGAATGGGATACAAAATTATTAATATTATTTGTGCATATATGATGTGAAATTACTTTCATGTTTGTAATTGTTCTTGAGTCGCTTAATATACAGCTCGATTAACATTAATCGCTAAATTTGGATTTTAGTGGATATTTGGTCGAAAGTAATCAATTTCCTTGTTTTAATGAAATGGAAATAATAGAATATTTATTGTATAGACATTATTAAAATTCACTAAAACTGTTTTTATTGCCAAATTGTAATTTTTGTATTTGTTAAAAATAACTAGTATACTTAGCAACATTACAGCTGGTGACTGTAACATTTTATTAAAATCCGATGTTTTGATTACAAATTAGAATATATTGGAAATTCCCAATCGAAGGAGTCAAATAAAACCATTATAGTGACTGCATTTTGAAGTCGATAAAAATATGATGGTTTGAAAACTTTAAGAGTAACTCGCTAGTCCATCTGGACTTAGATTAATCGGGGAGTTTTCATTTACAAAATAATGGCCTCAAGTATTCGATAAAAATTATTTTAAGCCACATAAACCTTGGACTCCACAATTGCTCGACATGAATGCCATTGAATTGCTCTCCAATGAGTTCATTAGAAAGATCACAGAACATTGTATCCAATTGCAGCATTTTAACATTTATGGTCTAAGGGAGAAAAAAAATCACTTGCATAATGA